>CM055961.1:48850000-49330000 GCA_029531755.1 Holothuria leucospilota
TACCGTTTTCAAAATATACATCTTCAAAGTTTGATGGTTTCTGAAAAACTAATTGCCTATGCATGCAAACAGAATGATGTGGAGTGTTGCACAGTGTTATGATTTCTTTTGTTAACCCTGTATAAATTATCTCTTAATTACTGATCATATAGATTACAGTTTGGTGAGTGATATCAATATTTTTCAAAGAAAAGTTTTAAGTTTTATAATAAACCTCTCAGGGAATAACAATGCTACCAGTGTCCTTGAAATTAAGGTTGAAAAAACAAAGGCTAACATCTGTCATATATGGTATGTCCCTCTTTCGATGTCACATATTTGCATATTTAGCTCATGTTTTTTCATGATACAAGTGTGAAATAGAAATTTTCCCTGTAAAGTGGTCAATATTTGATGGATTGTAATGGAAACTGCAGCTATTTTCTGGATTTTTAATGTTTTTACATCAAATATTCAACTATGTTATTTTCATGTCACACGACCTTTAGTATATGACTCATTGGTTGTAAAAGGTATAAAGGTCCACCATACGACATACGTTGTCCCCAAAATGATAAATTAATGAAAGCTTAAAGCACCCTGATCTAATCACCACTGACGTTATATAAATTGATTAAATTATATTACAGGGGTTGATTACGATCGAGACAAAACATGAAAGCGTAGCCAGGCTACTAATTTTACTTGGGCACTGAACAGCAATATTAATTGGTAAAGAGCAAAATACTCTCAGTTTTTTATTTTGAAATGCTTCGAGGGAATATATTAATTTGTGGAAAGAAGGGGGAGGGGAGGATCTAGAAGCATAATAAAGTGGCATAGTCAACATAAATAGTTTCCTCTTGGTTGTCATAACAACACAAGGAGTGGATAAATGAATATAAAACCGACCGTCAAAATCATCATTGAGAAGTTTTTCTGAAAGAAAATAAATTTGGTAATACGAAAGACATACCCTTTATTCTGACTCAGTCCTTCAACCTAGCTGTTTCAATAAAACCCACTTACAAACATAATAAAATCTATGAGAAAAGCTGAACACAGTCATTAAAACGAGTGAGTTCAACAATTCTCTGGGTACTAAAATTAATTCAGTGGCCTAAACGACGAAGACCAAATACAAAGAATGAACAAATATATCACACATATCTCAGTATCAGCTGATTACTCTGTCACAATGACCATATAAGATACTTTACACAAAGTGGTTTAGAATAAAATATAATGACAGATGAATTCGTGTTTCTTTTACAAGAGGGCATCATCCTGTTAAAAGATTGTTTATCTGACATTAGATGTGATAAACTATTGAACGTTTATACATAAATTAATGTACATCATTAAACAGGGTGAATCATGTATTGTGAGAAGTCTTTTGTTCAAAGAACGACTTTAGACTGGAAGTATAGTTACGGGAATGGTAACCAATGTCAAATTACAAAACGATTACAATCGATGGTATAAAACAGCCTTATAAGGGCATATGGTAGAAGCTGCTGTCCAAACTCGTAATTATTGGTTTTGAAGAAACTCGACTATATGTTTTTCAACTCGCAACGGAAAGTGAATTAGATGGGGATATAAATGGGTTACAGTGGTCCTAGGGCACTTAAAAAATGAAGTTGGACGTTTATACTGTAATTTCACTTCATTGTCAGTCAAGGAGAAAAGACTAAAGATGTCTGGAAGATGAAGCTCAACAATAATGACCGAAGAGGACATTTTGCCTTCTGCACAGATCTCACTTTTATTAGGATTGGTTTGAAAAGATTGATGCAGCCCAGTAATTCGGATCACATGATCAAGTATTTGTCGTAGCTAGTAGCTTAACTTATATACATAGGCTAATACACTTTACACGGTAAGAAATGGCTTGGGCAAGATCTACGGAAGCTCCGCACCAACTGCACTGCAATAGATATTCCTTGCGCGGCAACTTGCGCCGGCCGCACTATTTGTCTCCGATTGACGCAGCACCCCAATAGCGCAATGGTAAATAGGCCTACTGTTTGCAAAATACACTAGACCTCAGGTCAAATAAACAAACTGTGTGAGGAGCTTTACTTAAAAAAATGGCTCTTTCTTGATATGAAATGTTTATTAACTGAAAGCTAACTAAAGAATGGTCCTTAATCTCAGCTCCTGTCTAGTATCTGGACAGCAAGCTAAAACACGTGGTTGCTCTTACATACAAACAGCATATTACCTTTTAACAACTATGATTGGTTAGACCTACTTCCTGACACGCCTTCATGGGTGCCGTCTCAACAGTAAAGCTATATACAATACGAAAACAGGTTGGTTATTCATGATTACATTTGTACAACATGATTGGTCTATCGAAAACATATGTTGTCACACGAAGCTTGTAAAGTGTAAACATGTGCGCCCTAGTTCTGAAACAATGCACTCAGCTATCGAGCCGAAATGACTAACGGTACGTAACCGACCATACATTAATATTTGTGTCAAAGAAAATACGAAATCATATGGGAATAACGGCCACATCTCAGGCTTATGTACAAATGACAGTAAAGGTTTCGGCATAGAAGAATTTGAGAAAAATTTTGTAACCAGTGGTCTATTTTATGGTAACCCTGGTCAGGGGCGTAGGCTGCATTTGGCATGGGGAGGTGCACATTTCAGGTAGGTGGAACCAGGAAGAATATCTAAGCGGAGCGCCAGCATTGCTTGGCGCGGAGCATACAAGAAAATTTTCGGTTATTAAATCCCCCAGATGGCCGGAAACAGCATTTCAGGAGACTTAAGCCACATGTACCCAGCCTTAAAAAAAAGTGATCCCCTGTCTGCCGTTTCTCAATTTACTTGAAATAGTACACGAATTGTTAATGCATGTCTTTTTATTCAAATTAAAATGTCGCAATATTCATATTCTTGATTGATAGGTATTCCCAAGGCTTTCAGACTTTGACCTCCGCTGACCTCAAATGACCTTGACACAGATTAAGAGCCCAGTTATACTCTCATGTGCATCTTACATGTCAAATAGTAACTCAGTGACCTATTTTCCTCTTCAGATATCATTCCTACCAGGGGCGTCGTGCAAAAATATTTTTTTTATGGGAGGGGGGCTATGAGCGGTGACTGTCCGAAAGACTATCTAAGCGGAGCGCCATCATCAGTTGGCGCGGAGCGTACAGAAAATTTTGAAAAATAGTGACCCCTCAGACAGCCGGAAATGGCATTTTCCAGGTTTGTTAGTAGAATCAAAGCAGCCGTTATTTTGAATTTTCGTTTTGCAATAAAATTTTCACTTGATCAATAAAAAAATTAGCAAATTGCAAAACGATCAGAAAATTGCCAGGTAAAATGTAAAACTACCATTGCATGAAATGCAAGCTAATAATTGGGAAATGAGCTTCTATGCGAGGACGTATCATAAATCAACACTAAGAACGTAGTTCACCTTTCTTCCTCGAAAAACTGTCGAAAATTGTAAGCAGCGTTTTACGTTTCTCCGCCATAATTGTTTCTAATCACTGTTCCTCAGTGCGTGCGCAGGTGTAAGGTGAGGGCAGACTGTGAATCACCCGACTGACATTGAGAAAAGTTAACTGGTTAGAAACAAAATGATGCCTCATTCTGGAACAAAAGCGTAGCCAGGTATTTGTCAAGGAGGACCAAGTCCATAGACAGACTGTCAGCGCTCCGCGCCACCGTGGGTTGGCGCGGAGCAAGAAAATTTTGGCCCGAAATGCCTCCCAGATCGCTGGAAATGACACTTCCCAGGCCCATTTACCAGATATAAAAGGGGAAATACCAGCATTATTGTAAGAATTAAACTTCATAAAATACCAAAATTTGCCCGGGGGGGGGGGGGGGGTGGGTGACTGCCCCTTTCCTCTCATTGGCTTCGCGCTTTCACAATGACCAATATGAAGGTAAATACCTTTATAAATATATGATTTACCATTTTTCTCAGAAACTACTGTTATTTGTTTAGTGGTTAACCTTCAAAAGAAAAACAAGTTTTAATTGAGGGCCGCAAGGTCTGATTTTTCGCTGTCCTGGGGGAGGGCCTAAGGGAAGGAGTGTCCCAATCCCCTTTGGAAAAGATTTGCTTTTGGAAAGCAGGCTGAGATGCAAAATGGTGCCACTATTTTTAAAACATCTTGAAGCATATTAAAACACGCATGACGATTAATCGGGAGGAGGGAAACGGTGCGCCTTTTGCTCGGCCAGACTCGGTCAGACTGCTTCCGACTTTCCCCTACAAGCTGATTGTCCACCGACTACTTACACTAGTTCGGTATTAACGCTCATAACATATAAGTAGCTATTCGCATAATTAAATTGGAACTGATTCTGCTTTTTTAGTCGGAAATGACTAATTATCACCAACTATCTCACCTTTTTGTCCATGTACGACCTCCCCTTCATCCAAAGATAATTTGCATAAAATGAAAGAACAGCCTCTCCAGCAAACTGACCTAACCATGCAACGGGGTAACACAACTCCATTGAGTTATATTTTCCGAAAACAGTTAATTTCTCATATTAACTGGACATGTGAAGGATTTTGAATGCATTTTTACACAAAATTTTAGGACACCTTTGACAAAATTTGGGCCCCAATGGGCACGACGCCACTGACTCCTACGAGGTTTCAGAGATTTTTTTGTTCTTCAGATATTCCTTCTACAAGGTTTTTCAAGACTTTGACCTCTGCTGGTCACCTAAAATAACCTTGAGCTTCAAACAGAAAACAATAGGGTTTTTCCTCAAGTTTACATGGACAACACATGATCCGTCAATTTTATTATTATTTACAAAATACTCAAATGTCTTAACTCTCAGTCTGAGAGATAATCATTGGACTAAAAATAAGTTTGGGATTGAGTAAAACCCGCGGTTCCACACGCACACTAAGGCAATTTGGATAAATGAGAGACTGTCTTTGGGTTCTCAGCACATATAGAGATGCCGTGGCTCTAGACCTTCATATATATCAAGGCGCATCCTGTAATTCAATTACCAAACTTACCGTTGTAGGTTGGTGTGCGGACAAAAGTCATGTTCGTCCTTGTTTTCACAGCCGTTGGAAACAGAAGGAGTGCATTCTTCTGCTTCCCAGGCCAGGGCGGAACTCCTCTGCATCAACGGGTGGGTGCACGTGCACCCAGTGCACCCCCCTAGCCTACGCCCTTGCCAGTGGTTCGTTACAATACTTCCAACAATAATAAAAAATGCTGTCTAATGGTCCTATTCATCACAACATGGCAAAAAGTAAAGGTCTGATAACAATTTACAGAACATACAATGCCCTCCTAGCGGCACTAGTCCTTTTAAAAACTTTATTATCCTAATAAACGTTTCTCTGTGCAGTGGGTTGATTTTGTTATGCTAGGTTCGAGAACATGACCGAAGAAGGTTGAAATATGATTCCACCAGGATCGCCCCTACATGGGTTCTTATGATATAAAAGTAGCAAAGTAGTAAGAGAAAAAAATAATAAAAGTCACATAAGAATAGAAAAGACAATATTAATCTACTGGGGAAGAAACTTTGGCCTAACGTATCTTGGGTATACCAATGGAGTAATCATCCTTGAACGCATTTTACTGTAATAGTCTAAAAATCACCCTTTGGCCAGATCGCTGTGACTTTGATGCCCGTGGTGCATGACACCAGGTCACGTATTTAAAGTACGCCTAAAGTAAGCCTATGTATTACATAAATACTCAAATAGAAACAAATGAAAGTAAAGTGGATAGTTCGCTCTACTGGTAATCTACTTTAAGAAACTATCACATTACATCAGACAGTAAAA
The DNA here is from genome assembly GCA_029531755.1 of Holothuria leucospilota. Classification (NCBI taxonomy): domain Eukaryota; kingdom Metazoa; phylum Echinodermata; class Holothuroidea; order Aspidochirotida; family Holothuriidae; genus Holothuria; species Holothuria leucospilota. Next base: position 48,855,792 of record CM055961.1, read on the forward strand.
ATTCAGATGGCTGTCTGGCAGTCTGGCTAAAGAGTGGATTTTCAAATGAACACTTTTTACTACACCATATATAGTAGCTATAAAAGACCTTAAACCTTCCGAAATAGGTAACTAAAATTATTACAATTAATTATAATGTACCAGAAGTATTGGCATATACTGTGAAGGTTCATCGTATTGTTACGGCTTGTGGTCGCAAGTCAAACCAATAACAGCGAAAGATCACAGAAGAACGAGATTAAAATTCAACAACTTAATGATTATTTACAATCTCCTTATCTTACTTAAATTTACAATAATTAATTAGACTTACTCACAATCCTTTACTTAATATTTCTGGTCTGGTCCAAGGGCTGGTAGTGCATGCACGTTGACGGTGGTACAGTAGTAGACCTGCAGCGTGCTGTAGCGTAGGAGCTGGTTCCACGAGCGAATAACGACAGGGCATAGAAATTTCTATGCGACAGGGCTAGGCGATGATGGATGATAACAATCTCAATACACAGCGCAGAAACGGCGTAAGGCAATTTGTCACAAGTGTGAATTGTCAGTGGCTGGCCTCATATGATTCGGTCAATAAACGGACAGCAGAGTAACGTCTGGACTCGATGGTATCTCTCGATGAAGTATTGGGGTATCTCTCATCGTTAAGAGTTGTTGAACTGCCTTTTATATGCTAGGCTTTTATTCGAGAACTCCAGAATTTAACAGAAACTTCTAGTGTACACAGTCCAGTAATTACGAGAACGTTCCTTAATAGAAACTTCTAGAACACACAGTAGTTGAATAACGATAATTGCAGCTTCTTCGAAGTGTTGCCAGGTCGCTGCTATAATTGGGACATAACGTAAACAGTTCTCACTTCTAGACAGTTCTAGAAAGGCTGCGTTCAAGTTGAATTCTCTGGAACTTTCCATTCGCTCGTCGATGGATTCAATCCGGTGTTCCTGACGGGTCGTCTTGTAACAGTATGCTTATTCATGTAGCGAGATAATTACGTCAAGCTGCATACAAAAGTAGCGTGGTAACTGGGAGTAAAACAATACGAGATTGTAGCGTTACGCTAAGTTAACAAGGCACTGCATGTAGCATTGCGTAGGTTCAAGTAGGCAACCAAAATATTAACGTGTTAGGTTTGAAATCATGTTACTATATACAATGTATGAAACCACAATCGAAGTGATATAGTCCGAGAAATTCGAGGTGCATAAAATTACGGTAAAGATATATGAGTCGATAACATCCTGCCCATCTCCATTGAAGGCGACAATGAAAATAAACTAGTTTCATAAAACAACGAATTCACAACCACCCCAAATTTCTTTGTGAACGTATCAGCCTTAATAATTCAAAAACAACATTCTAAACCTGCAAAGACTCGTTGATATCAAATGATGAGTCTAGCAGAAATATTCCCCAGCACCTCTCGCTGCATCATAGATACTGGACTCGAACATTGGATCTTGATGACGGTCTCTAGAATTCACAATTATCCTTTGATAATTTGTATGACAAAGCGAGTTTTCATCAAACATTTCGTCCTAGTCTCTTAGCACATGTCAGGGTACTTATATTTCTCTCATGGAATTTTATTTTATTAATAATTATGATTTCCTTCAATTAAACGATTTATCAAGATATTTCCATCTACAAAAGTGCTATCCCAACCACTCGTGAACTCTCGCTTTGTGCCCGTAAGTGTTCCAAAACAGATTACTCGAGGTACACCGTAAATATCGTTTACTTTGTTATCACTTTGGAAAACAAACGATTTGAAGACCGTGAGTAGATACGGCACTTTTATGTGTAAATTGCTGGTGGTGTACCGGTATGTAGTCATACGTTTGCGATCTTTAGATTTAAATAGACTGTCTACGGATGGAAAGGATGCCAACCGTCAGGGTGGGCAGTGAATCTGAGATGCTTGTTTAAAAAAAAAAAAAGACGGACGAGATGATTTTCAACTGCACGTACTACACACATTTGACTGTTCTTTAAGAGTATGTTAATCCTGTCTTCTTTTCATTGCGTCCGGTAACTGACGAATTTCCGATGTAAGTTTCTCTATTGTAGTTCCTTTGACTTTGTTGATATTCTAATGTCTGATTCAAATTTTTCTTTTAAGACGGAGACATCTGTTATCCACTTCAAGTGATGTTGCGACAACTCAACACTATATAGTTTGCACAATGTCATCAATTGGTGCTCTCCTGACCTGCAGATGTCTGTTACTTGTCTAAAATATAATGTACATCACTGCAAAAGTAAAACCGAAAGCTTGACAAAATATACAGCACCAATTGAGAAACCTGCAACACCAACAATTTCGGTACTGACGTCGTAGAGTGGTAAAGACAGGTTTTTTGCTGACGTCACGCAGTGGTTGTTGCTGACTTTACATTGTAGTAGGTTACATTCACCTTACACTCATCCCGGTCCACCCCCCCCACAACATGGAAAGTTAGGAAGCCTGGAGAAGATGAATAACGTAGCAGAAGAAATTTATAAAGATGTGGGCTGTGCTCTGTTTTTCAGAACCAGTGTACTCTATTTTGCATTTCTTAATCATGGTAGTAAAGTATGCGTCCAATACTACACACAATCTTTTTCGCCAGGGGCGGATGGTTGCTTGGGAAGCCTTTAGAAAAGGGGTGGGGGTGGGGTGATCAAACAATGTATGTGCTTACATCGTTTACATCGAATTCGAACACACCTTCACTCGGGGCTCTTTTACTACTAGGAACAGGCCATGATAACCTGCTTATCTGCTTCAATTTCTCAGTTTTGTTTGAACGGTCTAGTATTTAGTAAACATCGATGGCCACTAATGTCGTCTGTATACTCGGCCCCTAAAAAACCAAAATAACGAGAAGTGCCCCTTGCCCCTGTAACTTGTCAGCCTTTTGCAATCTCCCTGGCTGGTCGCTTGTCCCCTGCTTCCTCCTCTGATCGCCGTCATGACTCTCTGCCGTTGAATGGTGTTACAACTGATAATGATAATGTAAAAAATACCTCCCCACCCCCACTCCGTCACTTAACTTACTTATTTTGTCGATTAAAAGATTTAGTCCGTTTCTCTATTACATGAGTGTAAAAACTAATTCATTTTTTTGATGGAGGAGGTGAGAATTTTTAACCTACCTCCTGTTCCTGACATCAGTTATTTTAAGCTAATCAACGCGGTTTTTATGATTTCGTAAGTTGCCGAGAAAGGGAAAGTTTCATTTTAAGTAAACTCAAGGTTCTTACACTTTCTTCCATCTATGATTCCATAACTTTTCCATCCCCTTGACAATAAGAACTTCATGACTGTTCTATGACCACATGTACTCTGATTTTTGAAGGAAAAAAGAGCTCTAGAATTAATTCAGTCAAGTATACGATATTTTCCAAAACTTGGAAATTCCGTGACTTTCAATGACTGTTAAAGTAAGTACTTTTCCATGACTTTCAATGCCTGAAAAAAATAGAATGGAAAATTCTATAACTTCCCAAGTTTTTAATGACATCTGGGAACTCAGACTTTTAATGACTTTTAAAGTAAGTACTTTTCCTTGACTTTTAATGCATAAAAAATGAAATGGAAAATTCTGACTTCCCAGTTTTCAATGCCATTTGGGCACCCAGTAAACTGATTTATTACCTTTGTTCTGTACTTACAATCATTTCCTGATAACAACTCTGTTTTCAAGGGTGTAGAGTTGATCTCTTCAGTTCAAGCCAAGAAAATTAATAAAGACAGTACCTCTGATGTTTATTGTATGGAGCTGACAGTTTCAATTATTTACAGACATCCGTATTTGGTATATACAAAACATATATTAAACTTAATACCAAGGATGTAAAACTGACAAAAATTAGATCGAAATAGTAAATGCAGCTGATAACATAGTATTTTTAAAAATAATTCTACTGACGAAATAGAAAGTTGTATATGAATGATACACATAGACTAGTGTGGTATGTGTGGAAGGTTATGGAAGGTACGATGTGTTACCAAGTATAATTCCAAATATCTCAAGTTAAAGCAGCCTTTTTAAGGCTCTTTAGAAAGCCCACATCCCAGGCCGCTAGAGCTTCGTCCAAGTACTAGATCTGTTCAAGTTCACAGAAGCACCCCGGCCCACCCCACCACCATACACACACACTTTTGAGAAACTTTTAACGTCCTCAAGTTGGTTTTTATATGTTTCTCATATACCAGATCAAGGTATCTATCTTCATCTTTAACTTACCAAACGTACAAGAATAAACACAGTAACAAAGGAGCATACCTAGTATATCCTTAATATATAACTCATTGGTTGTGAGGTATAAGGGTACACCATAGACATACATAGTCTCCAAAGTGATAAAAATTCATGAAAGCTTAAAGCACCCTGGTCTAATCACCACCGGTGTTATATACATTGAGTAAAGTATATTTACAGAAATTGATTGCGGGACAGAACATGAATGCCTAGCCACACTGTAAAAATTGATTAACACTTTTTTGTAACAGATAATAAACGCGTCTTGGCGTTTATGTAACAGAAAAAACAATAAAATACATAAGCAATTTAAACGTCTAAAACGCCAACTTTAACACATTGACACCACTTTAACGCCATCTCGTAAACACGTTTATGCGTTTATTTCATGATTACTGTAAACATCAAAGTGTTTTTAATAAAGAAAAATTAACATATATATAAATCATGTAAACGTGTTTGCGGAGTGCACTTTAATTGACGTCATTATCCTTATCATGTGTTAATATTCGTTCAGTCATTTACTGTGCTTATCCATTTTGTTGTTCGTTTTCTAATTTTTAAACGCCATATATGTGTTAAAAAATGAAGACGTCTATTTTTACAGTGCAGGCTACTAGCTTTACTTGGGGAAGGTGAGCAGCGAAATCAATTGGAAAAGAGAAAAATACTACCAACTTTTCAACTGTCTCGAAGGATTTTGTGGATAGACATAGAGGAGTGGGGTAATTTTGAAGCATTATGCAGGTGACATGATCAATATCTAGTGTACTCTTGTCCGTCATAATAACACTGGGAAAGGATAAATGAATTTAAAACAGACTGTCGAAATCATTATGAGGAGGAGTGTTCACAGAAAGATATGAAATTGGTAAACGAAAGATTACCCTACATTCTGACCCAGTCCTTCAACACAGCTGTTTCCATAGTTAGTCATTTACGAATTTAACAAATGCATATGAAAAGTTAAACATAATCTTTAAAACGAGCAATTTCAACAATTTTCCGGGTACTAAAACTAATTTAGTAGCCTAAACTACGAAGATCGAATACAAGCTATTAACAGATAAAATCACATATGTTCACTATTTGCTGATTACTCTGTCACAATGGCAAATAGGTTACGTTACACATAGTTGTTTAGTATAGATTCTAATGACCGATGAATTCTCGCTTCTTTTAGAAGAGGGCGTCATCCAATTATAAGATTGTTTACCTGACATTATATGTGATACACTATTGAACATTTATACAGGTAATTAAGATAATTAAAATTATCACAAGATTAATTCTAATGTACCAAAAGTATTGATATTTAGTGTAAAACTTGATCGTATTCGTATTCATGTGGCGAAATTAGTCTTTCGAATTGAATTGAAAAGTCTCGATCTGTAACACAGCATACGGTCATAGTATTTTAAAGAAAGTCAACACGTTTACATGTTACGTATCAAATCGTGTTACTATTTACAATGTATGAAATCACAATATCCCGAGAAGCTCGAGGTGTACAAAAATGTCATGGTGGTAAAGATTCTTGAATCGATTACTTCTTTCCTATCTTCACTGAGGGCGACAATCATGGAAATAGAACAGTTTCATATCACAACGAATTCATAACAAATAATTTTTGTGAAGCAGCAACAACCTTCACATGGTGTTCTTAGTAATTCACAAGAAACCTGCAAAGATAATTTTTAAATCAAATTATGAGTCTAGCAGAAATAATCCTTACCCCTCTCGCTGCTTTACGTACTGGACTCAATTAAATATCGGACCTTTATGACGGTCTCTAGAATCCACGGTTATCCTTTTTAACTTGTAAGACAAATCAATTTTTTCTCAAACATCCCTTCCTGTGCATGCACCGAAGTACTTATAAATTCCCTCATTTATGTGTCTATTATAATGATATTTATCATTTCCTTAAATTAATTTAAAAGATTGATCAAGATATTTCCAACCACAAAAGTGTTATCCCAACCACTCGTGAACCTCGATTTACCTACTCGCTTTCTCTCCCTATGCGTTCTAACACAGATTAATCGAGCTACACCGTAAATATCGTTTATTTATTACATCATTTTGAGAACAGACCCTTTGAAGACCTGGAATAGCTACGACAACTTATATGTGTAAATTGCTGGTGGTGAAGAATGTAGTCTTACGTTTGTGATTCACAAACGTAGGACTACATTCGTCACCACCACAAACATTGTGATCTTCAGGTTTAAATGGCGGGCTCCTATACCTTGGCAGTTTAAATCATATAACACTCCACCCCTTAAAGGAAGGGTTTAAGCAAAGATCAATTTTGATATGTAAAAGAGGAACTAAATCTACACAATTTGGTGAAACTTTTATTCAAATCAGACTTGTAGTACTCGAGCTATCAGCAAAAAAAAAATTACTACATTTGTGATCCAAAGTAAGCTTGAGGCATATCACTTCCTCTCATTGATGAAAAATGCTTTGTTTCCTTTGTTTTGTCAGTCTTGTGTTCTTGTGTTGGCCTTGAGATTAATAGGAATAAAACCTCCCCATCGGCACTCTGAAGTTTATAAAATTCTCAAGCCTCTCATGCAATCCCATTCTGATATCATGGTATTGTGAAGGAAAAAATTGCTTGTAAAGTTTAAAGAAAAACAAAAGCCTTACTACTTATTAATGTGAGGCTATGATGCCATATTTGCTTGCTTCAAGTTCACTTTGTGTTGAAAATGTGACAATTTTAACTACTCATACCTTGAGAACCACACATCTGATTTCAATGCAAATTTCACCGGAATGTGTAGAATAAGTACCCCTCTAACATATCAAAACTTGATTTTAGCTTAGACCCTTCTTTTAAGAACCCCATCTTCACCCATTGTGAACGTAACTGACGATTTTCCAATGTAAGTTTCATTAAAATAAATGTACTTCCTTTGCCCTTATTGATATTGTAATGTCTGATTCAAATTTTTCTTTTAAGACGGAGACATCTGTTATCCACTTCAAGTCATGTTGCAACAATTCAACACTATATAGTTTGCACCACACGATTCATTGGTTGCTCCCCAGACCTACAGATGTCTGTTACCTTTCTTTCAGGTACATCACTGCAAAAGTAAAACCGAAAGCTTCAGTTATGCAAAATGTAGAGCATCAATTGGAAAACCTGCAACAGCAACAGTTTCGGTACTGACGTCTTAGAGTGAAGAGTGACGAGTGTGTTGCTTACGTCACAGTGTTTACTGCTGACGTCGCAGGGTAGTATGGTCATACCTTCAAATCATCCCCGTCACAACATAGAAACTTAGGAAGCCTGAAGAGGATGAATAAAGAAGCAGGAGAAATTTATAAAATGTGGCGCTGTTTTGGATTTTTGATCAGGCAGAATAGTAGCTTTATTTGTATTGATTAATTCTTTAGCAGAATTTCATAATCATAAACTTTTTTCATATTCCCCTCAATCTTGTCTATTTTGATATACAGAAACTAACTTCACAACAAAATTAACGAGAAAAATAAAAATTTCAAACCTCTTTTTTCTGACAGACAGTAACCATACTACAAACATGAATATGAGCAATGATAAAATTACTGCATATGATGATTACCATAAGCGGTAATAAGGGGCTGGGGTATAATTATATCGTCATTTTTGGAATTGTACACTTTTGAAAGTCATTTATTCACATAGTGAATTTTCTTTTCATGTTCCCTCATTCGCCAACCCCTTTTTTTCATCAAAAAAAAAAAAAAAAATCCGTTACTGAAGTAACGGAGATGTTTAATTTGCCTCAAACATCTACTCTTCCAAATTACCATGTGACCATACTGTTTACCATGCTCTCTAAATTCCTTAGAGTGAAAATTCCACTCTAAATGTAGAGCCGAAATATTTTGGCTCCAATTGGAGCCGATATGCCATGAATTCTATATTTTGGAGTGAATATTGCCACTGACTAAACAGATCCCTGTTCGAGTGAAAATGATCCTCCAATAACGCTGTGTATTTCTTGTCATGTGACTGATTAACATAAATATTTCATTTGCTTCCTGCCGATAAAATCCGGCGCGATATACGATTACACAGTGCAGTACAGTCAGTACAGTGTACGTATATGCTATAGCTATACTGCTGTACTCGTTATAGTCTAGTACTATACTGGGAGCATACTACTGCACAGCCTTACCGACAAGTACAACGGGGTAAGGTGCTCACATCAAATCAGTCAATCTTTGCACTTTTTAGTGGTGTTACGATCCTGTTCGTCATTTAACGTTTGTGAGAAGTCATGCCTTCTGGTCTAAGCGCCCTAATTTGTTTAGGAGAAGAAGAGTTTGGTGATCTTTTGCCTTTGTTTGAAGGTAGGCTACGCCAAGTTCGTTAATCCAACTCTTACCAACAATAATGTGCATGCTAACTACTAACTAGCACGTCATTCTCATTTAGGCCTATTGGTTCTAGCTTTATTAAGTGCTCGAACGTTAGTATAGGCCTAGGCCTAGGCCTACTTACGTTAGTAATTGCACTTAGTATTTTGATAAAATTGTGAAGGCCTAGCTAAGTAAGTAGGCTAGTCCTCGTGCAGTTCTCTAACCTTCTTCAGTGGCCTAACGTTACCTATACCCAGGCTATAGACCTGTAAGTTACTGTGTTGTATAGCCTCTAGTCTAGGCTAGGCCTACCTGTGGCCCAGGCCCAGCCTAGGCGGAGGCTAGGCCTAGCATATCTGATATGTTTCTGATTTGAAGTAGGCCTAAATATGAATTTTGGGGGTTTTTGTCCTATACCAGTGACACTAAAAGACTAACTGCCCCTAGGCCTAGGCCTGTGGTTCAATTAAGAATGCACACTGGATATTGTACTGTAGGCCCCTAGGCCTAGCCTAGGCCTAACTGTATCCTATATCGTACAGGTATATTCTCAAATGCGCCCACTCTAACGTTAGGCCTAATAAATGCCCCTTGTAAGATTTTGAAAGGCAAAACAGTTGTTCAGTGGTCATTTGCTGAGAGAGAAGTCGAAGGTGTTTTGATTTTTTACTAAAAATAACAACAACAGTTGCAGGGAAACAGCAACATGTAATTGTAAGGAATTAAGGCCGAGGGAATGAAAGTCATAGAAAACTGTCTGGATGATTTTAGAAAACACAAGAGGCTTTTTTTCACTACCCATTGTTTTGCAACACTGGTCAATATAGGCGAAAGGACTGACTACGTTGTGGTACATACACGATTCAAGTTACATTTGCAATTTACTGAATCCATGCAGGCCTAGGCCCTATGCCAGGGTACATTCCATGCACTGTGATCAGAAGATCTTCGGCGTGGAGTTTGCATTTTCCTTAGCCTTTGTTTTCTATTGTGAGCCTAACATGGAATGCACTGTGGCCTACATGGCTGGGAATGGTTTAAAATTGAGCTGTGTATTTGTGAGGCAACGGATGACAAATGAAGTCTTTATTTTCAGCCTGAAAGCATTTTAATTGTGAGTTCTAGATGAAATTCAAAGTAAAATGTTTTGACAGGTTTTTTTTTTAAATAATGATTTTTTTTTCAAATAATGAAAATTTTCAGCAGCATGTTTCAGCGCATTTGGGCAGTGGACGGTATTCTTTGACTTTCATTCCCTCGGCCTAAGCCAGGGATTAAGATTTGTCCTGCAAGTTATTCTTCGCCACTACAGTACATCTAAAAAACAAATGTGTATTTAAGTACTGTATTCAGCGATTCATGGACTCACCAGTGCTAGAGAGGGAAGTCAGCATAGGCCTATGCCAAGTACTAGGTACTGACTAGGCCTACGGATTATTGTGTAAAAGACATCAGTATTGATGCAAACTGAAGAGACGTTCAATGATAAGAAAATATCAGTTTGAGTTTATGAAGTCTTCAACTGGCACCCTGTAGGTATTTCATTCTAGGCCTTTACTTTTTGCCCTTCAAAATGGTATTTTCTGCTCCCAAACACCCAGGGGTGGAAAACAACATGTTTTAGCTGCTGAGAGTAACAGGGGTGGAAAGTAACTGTCTTCGTGAAACTTCATCTTCACGCATGATGGACATATATTTCTTCTTGTTTCCGTTGCCAATCACAATTTGGTCTATTAATTGAGGAAGGCTGCATTGATAGCTCTTTGGGTTACTGGCATAGTCTCTCACTTTGAAGTCATTGAAGTTTGGTGCAAATTTTGTTGGTGTCGGCCTATAGGGCTATAATCTGGCCCATGGTGCCTCTGCACTGTGGTTTTGGTATTGTTGTCTTTTTAGAACATACTGTATGTAAGCTAACCCATTACAGTTTTGAATAGGGCCTAGACTAGCCCCATACTAGAAAGCACACATATGTAGGTTATGCGGAATATCTTTGACGTGCGATTCTGAGTTTACAAGCCAATTTGATAGCATACTGTAGGTTTCCTTCATTTTGCATACAGACTTTGGGTATCATAATAAGGCCCTCTGCAACTGAATGTGGTTTCACAATTAGGGTTTTTCCTGAAAAGAAATAGAAGCCATACTACAGTATTTTATACAGTAGTCTCTGTACGGTATATGCAATGGGATATATTTGCTGTAAGTGAATGCATGGTGTTGATGGTGAGACCAGAAAACTAGCTCTTCATTTACATACCTTCATGCTGTACTTAGCTTACATGAAAGCCTATGTTAGCAATGCATTCATTCCAAATTCAAATGAAAATGGCTATAAAAATGGTGAATGTTAACCTGTTTTAATGTGGTCAAAACTTCTTTTAGTGCTTTTAACATAATATTGTTTCAATGAGTGAGCCCGGTCCCATCAACTATAGCATGTGGTGGTTCATAGTCAAAATTGTTTTTCTCTTTTACAGGGCAAAGTTTGTCAGGCATGTTTGGATGGAAAAAGTATCAGTGAAAGTTGTTTCTCTAGCTCCCCTCTCCCATCCTCTGGGGAATGAAATCTGTATGTTTGTATTATCATGTTAGATGTGTGGTTGTTTTTATTTCTGTGAACATTTATTGTCTCTGTAATGCCTCTACTTTTTTACAAGAGTGGTAATAATGCATTTATTTTCACTGTTATTTCAGATGGATCAGCCTGTACTGGATTCCAGCTGGAATGAAGAGTCTCCACCTGGAGCTCCATTAGAAGCAGGCAATCTACCAAGTCATCAAGTGGTAGTCCCCTCACCACAACTGAGTTGGGAATCCAGCACCAGCAGTGGCCCATCTGTAACTACAGTAGTATGAAACAAGTACGTTTCACACAATGTAGTTGTACATTGTCTCAATATGTAACAGAATGGTGGCATACAACACTAAAGAGTGGGTAACTGTACTGGTATTGGTGGATCCTGGGTGATCTTAAGTACTGTGGCAAATGCTGAAATCAGTGGCTTGTTGTTATTAATACTGTAGCTCATGCATTGGTAAACTCTTTGAGATACAGTATATACTATGTGTTATTTCATTTATTATTTTATTTTGTATATATATACAAAATAAAATAAATGAAATAAAATATGCATACTTACATACATTCATAATTTGCACAGAAACAATACATGTTGTAGTATATATGAACAGGACCCTAGAAAAAGTTTTAAAATGTTTATCATTGGCTACGTACAGGTAATGCGATCTTGCAAGTCTGAGTACCAAAGTTGCACTGCCTCCTCAATTCACTGTCAACATTTAACTTAACTAACAAAGACCAAGAGGTCCAGTGATGTTTAGTTTACTTTTCACTGTTACTGTACTTCAATTTGATACCATTTCTTAATCTTAGCACTCTGTGTCTGTTGTGTAATGTATGCTACACTACAATACACGCCACATTTCACTGGCCTGCACTGTCATTGACCAATCAGAGTGCTTATACTTGAAAGCAAAGTATGAGTTTACCTGCATTTTATGACAGTCAAAGTGCACTCACCAATATTTGGGGTGTCAAGTTATATATTTGGGTGATGAGTATTTACCTTCAACAATAATACTCTAGTATAACTGGTCTTCTGTGCAGTGTACATAGCTTGTTCAAGTGGTCCATAAGCCTGCAGTACTGTTCAGGTATGACAAATGTGGTCTGTTCAAAGGTCAATATTTACAGCTCAGACCATGTATCTATTTTATTGAACAAGTAGTTATGCAATCTGCTGTAAATACCTCATTTCAGAAATCCTGCAAGAAATGTGTGCAAAAATCATCCTCAAGGAAAGGACTCTATGCTTTGCAGGTTTGAGAATGGTAAACATCTGACCACACTTCAAAGAAGACTGTCGTTAGAATACAGACTGCATACATCTGCAAATGGGGATTGTAAGTATGGCCATGTTTTACCCTTGTTGCTTCCTTCAAGCAGCATTAATTTGCAAAATCCTTGATTTTCTTAGTTTCTTTTGTGTTCTTCCATTGCCTGTCGTGTACTGTAACAGGGGTTTTACATCCACTGCATGTTAATAGTATATATCCCAATCTTTGTTGGAGTTGTTTCCTATCTATATAAAGTCATTAAAAGTGACTATGTTGAATGATTGATCTCAATCTACTGTAAGTCACCCCTCATTACATTTGTAACTCTAATTTACCTGGTGTAAAACATGGCAACTTTGATAGCATAGTAGTAGGCAGCCCTCCCTCCTCAGAGGGCACCCTATCATTTCTTTGCTTGCTGGTATGGCAGACCCAGATGCTATGTTGGTACTGGAAAGTTAAGGTATTTTAATAAAGTGCAAAGGTGATGTTAATGGTGTTAAACACGTACTCTTTCTGCACCCATTAGAGGGAGTAGGAAGAACCCTCTCCTCTGAGGGTACCCTGACATTCCTTACTTGCCAAGTCACCAGACATTTACACAGATTTTATGAAAGAAATCTCCAGGCGTGCCAGACCAGCAAGTAAAGGAATGATAGGGTCCCATCTGGAGAGAGGCCTCCTGTCTACTGTGCTATCAAAGTTGCCAGGTCTTACTGTGGGTAAGTACAGTACGGGTTACAAATGTAAATGAGAGGTAAGTATCGAGGATTATAGATTCTGAAACCAAGGGATTTTGTTGATTTTGTGATAAGAAATGCTTTCTTACTCTCATATAAAATCTAATGCCATTATTTTTAGAAATAGGCCTACTTTAAAACCATGAAAGTAATAACACTCATTCCTCAAACAAAGTTGTAGTTAGCCATTCAGTGATTTAGATATGAATTTCTTATGAAGTATTTGCATAAATGTGTTAATTTGTGGCTTTGTAGATAGTGCGATTCACATTAGTTGATGTGATGGTCTATTATAGCTTTTTGTTGTGCTACCATCAGGAAAAGTCAAAATCATGATATATCTGGAACTGAGGTAGTGAAAGGCTTCCTATAAAAATTTGGCAAAGGTAAAATTTTCTATATTTGGAGATTCTTGATGAAGAAGCATCTTTTAATCTTGGCATATCACAATATAATTACTCTACATATTCTTCTTAAAGGGGGTATGTCGAATAACTTATTTCACTGGTCAAATGATATTTTTTTTTTGAAGGGAACCTGCGTGCTGGAATTTTTCTGGGGCATATCCTAAAATACAGATGCAGCTCCAAGAACTCGCAGTCTGTGGCAGCAAGCCAGGCTGAAGCCATAAAGTTTTCAATACAGACCGTACCTGTAAGTACTGTACTGTAGGTTTTCTTGCCTCTTTTTAATGGTGACAGTTGTGTAATATTCGCTTGTATAAATGACACTTAACTCCTTTTTGTGATTCAAACTTTCCAAAGTAATTTTCTTATGGACACAATCTTCTGAAAAATTGGACCCATGGAGTTTTGCCCATAATCTGGAAATAGTTTTTGATATATTCACCCTCTCACCTAAACATTAAGAAGTTCGATTAAAATGTTGAGCCATCCACTGGAATGTGGGTATTAGGTAGAAGATACAGTATGTCAGTGAAGCCCACTCTGGACTTAAATCATATCACAGATAATTGGATAGGTAGTTGTATGGCTTTCAGCATGGTGGTGAGCTAATGGAGTACAAAGGATTAATGCATATCAGTAAAAGTAATTGCAGTGAAATGTGCTTAACTAATGTAGCAAGCCAGGATTCCACTGAGTTTTACAGGGGGTCAGGCAGTCCAAGCAGTTCCTGGAGACCTGGACCCCCTTCAGTTAAAGCCTTGATGATTAGATAAGTGAAAGTCTGTGCTTGCTTGGGGTATTCTTCTGCCCAGATGGTACATTCTTTCAATATGAGTACCATGTGACCTTTGGTGTATGTATGGGTATAATCAGGGTTTCACCAGGCCAAACTTAGTTCCGGGTAATTCTTGACTGTGACCCTTTAATGATCACCGTCCTCGGATTTAGAAAAGGTGTGGATATTTTTCTGCACTCTAAATTAACACTCCAATTGGCCTTCTCATTCTGAGGTTAATTTTACATCCAAATTTCTTTCAAAAATCATAAAATTATAGTACCATTATTGGGAAAAAGTGCTGGGTGGAATGTTTTTTATTTTAACATGAGTGGCAGGCGCAATTCACTAGTCCCGGGCGGGGCCGTCCAGCACCGCCTGGCGTAATGACATCCCTGGGTATAATATTCTCTCTAGTAATCCGGAGGGGTGAGGGTCAGAGATATGTATTTTGCTGAACACCAGTCTTACCAGTGTTAAGGAGGTATTTAGTGATGTAGGTTGTATTCCTTTGTGCAGTAACATTCCACAACTTTCACTGGTTCTTTCGTTTAGATTTCCACTGACGTCGCACAAGCTGCCAAAAAGAAAGATACGAGGTATAAACAACCATTTCTACTGGGACTTGGGCCTGAGAAGAAAGCTAACAAGTTTGTATGGACAGGCAACTATCACTGCCATTGATGCCCTGTTTAAGGTGTACACTTTTTTTAATGTGGAGTTTCCCTTGGCAATGTCACAATTTTGGGAGTTCCTTGCTTGTGAAGTGTATGGGGTGATGCGAAAGAAAAATGCTAAACCTCAAGTGGGAACATTTGCCACTGCAATAAATGTTTTGGCAATGGAGTTATTCACATACTACATGCTTTAACCATATCTGGAGGAGAGGGCTTTAGAAACACATGTAAAATGGACTGAAATATGTCCTCCACATCTCCCTGTCAGATACATTGTACCAACTTCTGGAATAAGACTTGTGGATACATTGGACGATGTATGCTCGTCAATCATCAAAAGTAGACTTCTCTGGAGTAAATCTGTGTTGCGAAAGTTATTGTACCAGAATTCTTTCGAAGAAAGTTTCAATATATGAAGACGTGGCCGTGTAAAATGCACTTTAAATCCAACTATTATCTTTGTTAGAACAAGATTTAAAGGGAAATATTGCATTTGAAAAATATCGCAAAGTGACACCAATGTAGTTTCATTGTGGTCTCTTCCCTAGCTTCCAAACATGAGTCACAAATAAATTGCAGCAGATCAACAATAATCTCACAAAAGATGGACAGAAAAAGCAAAAATTTCCTCATGGAAGTGGCTCATTATCAAACGATAAGCCTTGCCCACATGCAATGTTCGTACTTTTGCTTATTCATTTAGGATGAGTGGTTACATAGGGTCATATTTACACTCGTTACCTTGCTTACTCTGCCAGTGTGCTTCATGATCACAACAAGCTACCACATCTCACAAAGTGTAAGTTAGTCATCACAGGATGGAAGGAATGTGGTCCTTTACCTGCTTAAGACTAGTACATAATTTTTTGACAAGTGGCGTCACAGGGTCGTAAAATTTTCATTTTCTACTAGGTCTGAAGCTCTAAACAGATAGTAGCACTTACTGAAGCACCAACAATCTTTTTTACATCCTGTTGTTTTGAAAGCAAAGCAACCTGCTAAGGCCCAAGGGCTACAATTCGAATTACAGTAACTTTAACTTTGTGAACAGAATACCAGGGAGGTGATAAAGACCCCCTTAGTGTACAAACTGTAGTTCATTACAGTGTAGTAATAATTCTCAGTAGTTTGTTGTTTACAAACATTTTTTACATGCTGTAGGTGCTTGTTATCATCTGACATAGCATGATTAAAATGATTTGATTGGTTGATTTCAAATCGGGTGAAGGTGTGATTTTGCATGCATATTTGTTTGGGTGAACAAATTTGCCAGTTGTTACAGAAAAGTTAATGATGTGTTAATTAGTGCTCACTGGCTTGAATTTTTTTTCCAGTTACCTCTCTTTTCGAATGGTACCCGATGGTATGTAGAAGTACAAAAGGATAGGTTGTACAAAAAGTCTGATGGATGCAATATTTCCTTTAAAGCAACCACTTGCCACCCAGTATGCTTAGATTAAAAAAACTGTTTATCCATTAAGGTTTTTGGTTATTTTGAGTTCTAGATTCAAATTACTTTCTGGCCATTCAAGGTTTTTTAAGCAAATACTGTAGTTCTTGCCAATATATGTGAGTCTCATCTTTATTTTACTAAACTTTAATTTCAATTTTCTGACGAGATTCTTTTCAATGTTTCAAAACTGTTTTGAAATGTTTCTTATATTAGTGCAGAATCTATGTTATCAATATGTGTTATATGTTCATAAATGTTCTTCAAAGTGCTTGTATGATTGCCAATTATCAAAACTAGACTTTCTAGAGTAATAGCCATTTTTCCAAGTTATGCTGCTAGAATTGCTTCAGAAAGGGGGTCTCTTTGTAAAGAAGTTGGCATGTCAATTATTCTTGTGTTGTACTTTTTGTTATACTTATTCTTTCTTAGTTGAGGTTGAAAGCAAACACTTGCTAACCAGTTTGTCTAAATTTGAAACATTTCTGTCCATTGAGGGCTTTCTTTTGAGCAAAAAGTTTGCCATAATGCCATAATATCTGAATCTCACTTCTATTTAATACTAAAGTTTTTTTCAGATTTACTTCCATACTTTTTAAGTATTACAAGGACTATGGTGTTACTCCTTAATCCCATGAGAGGGGCAAGCAACCAGTGTGACCTACCTACGAAAAAGTCTTCTCCTGAAAATATGCCAATACTGTCACTTTAAATGAAGGAAAGTTCTAAATATGCTCTTTTACACTAACAAGATTTATCATTTTACTGAACTTTTATTACCTCATACACAGTTGATGGATTGACACTGTTTGTCAATTGCTTCTCCCTGCCCAGAAACTTTGGGGATATGGGGGTGGGGAGGAACTGGAGTGGTTTAAAGTATATGTTGAGGAATGAAATGAAGTTTTTTCAAATCCTGTTTTCAAGTACATTTACACACTTTTAGGCTGGTCATTATGTTGCCAAAGTTATGCTACCAAACATGTTCTCAGCGTGTAAATATTGCCATGTAAAATTCTTTTATTATACTAATTCCACATTTTGTACGGAGATGTTTAAGCATTTACTTGCCAACCAATATGTCTAGATTCAAGTAACATTTCCATACATTTAGGGCTTTTCTTGGAGCAGGCAATTCTTGCTATTTTATCCGAATTTCATCCATATTTAATAAAGTTTATTCCAATTTTCGATCAGGTTTTTCAGTTTTACAAGAACTATCATTGTAAATTGCTTTTTTATCAGTGCATTGGTGCAGCATGTGTCGTACAGGATGTTCATGTTATGGAACAGCTGAAGCCTTTGTGTATGGCATGGTGGGTGAGGGCAAGTGTAATTTAACTGGTTGTTTTTTAAACATGATATCTTAGTGTCAAATTATCCTGATATTGTAGTTCACCTATTGGCCTTGGTCTACAGATGTGTGATATTGTTCCAATGAATGACAAGATACCATACTTCTAAATAGCATTCAAGCTGCCAAACCTCCTGAAGCCTAAAAGTGGAGGGGTGGGGGCAGTTTCTTCATACCCCACCCCCCATCCATCTCCTTTGTCTGTTCTACTTTATATATTCAGATCACATCCAGTGATCTCATGTGCAAACTTCTGCCTTTTGAACATTTCTTTTGTTAAATCCAAGGATAAATTGGAGTTAGATGAGGTTTTATGGCTCAGTTTCTAGCCAGAACAGAATAAATTGGAAGGAAATAATATAATTTTGGTCTCTGTATGCCTTTTTTGCTGCCTTTCAATATATCAAGCATTACATTTTCCCGCATCATTAACGTAGCTTTTCACTCCAAAGAAGGATTGACAATCCCATCTAATTTAGAGTGAATAGTCACTCGAGGCAAAGAGCCATATTTTTCACTCTAACTTCAGAGTGGTTTTCACTCTTGTTGGAGTCATCCCTAATTTCAATCCAGGTTAGAGTGAAAAAAGAGTGGTTTTTCACTCCACGGAATTTAGAGAGTGGGATGTTACTATATACAGATGATCAACCTAATTTAAACTAAGATATAAACGTCTGGGCAGTCAGTTTTAGTTAATTAATGAGCACGTATACTACACGTGCCTTGGAAACTGGTTATGATATGTCCCATCTAGGAAAGCCTACAAGATCTTTACACAGCGAATGTTGAAGATTGACAGAAACCATGAACACAGTAACAATGAATGCTATTCTCATTCACAGAGTAATATGAAGCCTATAATGAGCAGTTAACTGATTACCGTAAAATTACATTACCTCATTTCCATAAATTTCCTCTTATTCATGCACTCAGCTCCTCTTTGTATTCTCTGATCGCCCTCACCTGTCGATAAAGCATCAATTCTGTGTTATTAACAAAATAATACAGGTGTATGTCCAAGCCTGTAATTATCGCCACAGTGATGTGCCTACACAAGCGTGCTAAGTCTTGTCTAAATGTTTCACCCACTATGTCCCATCAAAGTCGGTTTCACTTATTTTACCGCCTGTTCCAAATGACTTATCGCGTGGGCTACCTCCTACTGCAAGGGAATACCTGAACCTACGCCTACAAGGAGTTACGACCCCGAAATAACGCAGGGGCGTAGCTAGGTTGAAATTTTTAGGGGGGCCTAGGTATTAAATGGGAGGGGCCGGCACCGCCGAGGGTCAGGCTTGTCAAGACTATCTAAGCGGAGCGCCACCATCAGTTGGCGCGGAGCGTGCAAGAAATTTTTGGCTTTACAAACCCTCCAGATGGCCGGAAACGGCACTTCCCACGTGTTTTAAGCTGCATGTACCCAGCCTTGAAATTCGAATCTCATGTCTGTCATTTCTCAAATAATGGAAAAAAATCAGTGGTATTACACAAGGCCGCACATACACTTTTTTTTGTTAGGGGGCAAAAATTAGGCATTACTGATCTGTGGCCTGGGGGAGGGGACTAAAGGGAGCGGGTGTCTCCCTCCCCCTTGGCGAAAATTTGTAATTTCAGGAGAACGTATAGATAGCAAATGGTGCAATATTTGAGGGATTTCAGCTTTAAAAGGAAAACGAAACGTAGTTGTAACTGAGTGCGACAAAAGTCATTTTTGAGAGCGTGGTGGATATGATGTGAAGAGTGACCTCAGCCATTGAACTCCGTTGTGGGGAAGGGTTTAAGGGAGGGGAGGGAGTATTATTGGTTATAAAACGTTTTCTGACTAAACTGTCACGGTTTAAAAACGTTTTTAAGCCATTGATGATTAAGCTACCTATAACAACAACAACAAAAATTAGTAGCTATGCATAATCGCGCGTAGCGCGAGAATTTTAGAAAAGTAGGCTAGAAATACATCCTGATAGAGCTGTAAATGATTGGTGATGTGTACAGATATAGGCATGAAAATATTGTTCTGCCTATTTGAAATTGTTTAAGTTCTATCATTACGATCACAGCTATTTCTTATATTTTACTGCGTTTTCTCTGTATATTGTCAAAGTTGGAAGCGGTGCACTTTGAAAATTTCTGGCGGTAATTGCCCCCCCCCCCCCTCCGCTGTGTACGACCGTGGATATCATATTGAGCTGATATAATACAAGAATCACACTGAATTATGCATCCTTTTTCATTTATTCTGCTTGCAATTCTCCCATATTCACCTTCTAGTATATCCCTGTTACATTTGTCCATCACCCTATCCATAGGCTACATGTCCACTCAATTACATATCCCCTAGATCAAACCATTTGTCTCCAACCTAGGGTTACCATATTTATTTTCTAGCAAGGAGGATATAGATCACTGTCCTGATGTAGGGGTGTAAGGGTGTCCCCTTCCCTTTGGAAATTTTTCCGGTTTTCAATGGTGTGTAGATGCAAAATGGTGCTGTATTTGTTCACGGACTCCAGTCAACCGTATATTACCTGGTCAGACCTATAATATCACCAGTATATCTTTCAAACTATTTAACCCTCAAAGCAGAAGTAGGGATCATAATGGGAAACACATGAAATCCGGACCTTGTTGGCAATTTTACAAATCCGCCCTGACGTGAGTGCAAACTAGCAAAAAGAGGACTTGTCGAAAACAGTCGCTCTACAGTGCACTTGTCATGGGCAAGGAGAGAGACACGACACACTTGTTAAGGATAGTATAAGATAGTTGAGCGTCCGCGACTCCATCCAAATCGTATTGTGGGCCAATCGCGGCTGCGAAGGCTTGGGGGTATAGCAAACGGTACAAGAAAGATGGAAGACATTTCTGTAAATTTTCCATGATTTATTCCGTTGATTATTCAGTCTTCAAAATACGAGTAGAAGTCTAGAACACGAGTGGCGTGGGATCCAGGCTTCCGACTTAAGGTAGGAAGTCTGCTGCTACAGAATAAGGTCTCTGATTGGCTGAAAGTACTATGCCATCAACAAGGGCCAATCACAGGGGAGGGGGAAACCAGACAGACTAGGTGTCGTGTGCATTGTCTCAAAATTATGTAAATGAGGTATTGCACCATAATCTGCAATCTTACTGAGAAACAGCAAAATGGCGGTCAGCATCAATTTATACTGAAGGGCCTATTATACATACTACATGACAATAGAAGAATTATTCGAACGCAGTACCTTGCCGTACGGCATATTATGCGTTTGATGCCGTATAGGAATGGTCGTGTAAGAATGGTATTCAGTGTATGGTTGCCATGTTTTCAGTTAATCAATCAGCCATCCGAAAGGCAGAAAGGGTCTAAACCTGACAATGTCACATCCGAATTTGTCGTCGGGACGTTCATTTCATCGTCCAAGACACTTATATGAGAATTAAACGACAGTGCAGATTATATGCCTAATTTTGGGAAAGTAGGCATTTTAAAGTTATAAGTTGATTTCACACGTGTGTAAAATGTGTTTTTCACACATTTATTTTTTCTTAAATCTTACACATTTTATTTATTTGTTTTTTGAAGGAAATACTTCAAAGTTTATTTCCGTTCAAACATTTATTTTTTCTTAATTCTTACACATTTTATTAGGACACAAAAAATCTGGGGGGGGGGGCTGACGAATATCTGGGGGGCCTAGCCCCCCCCCCCGTATCTACGCCGCTGAATAACGATAAGTCGCAGTTCAGAAGATGGTTCTAGCGATCTTGTATAGTAGCCAACTGGACTGGCTTTAACAGGGTCGTGTCCTACAGAAAGGTTCTTATGTCAAGCTTCTTATACGTGTACAATTTAGAAATGTTTCTTTTACCCACGGTATACTACGCAGGCAAAGTTTTTTTTTACTTATTTTGTACGAGGATACAGTAGGATGAACGTTGCAATCTTTCAGTTCCCCCCCCCCCCTTTCCCCGAGTGGTGACCTTTAACAGCAAAACACACATTCATCTAAAGGGTGAGTTACTTTCTTCTAATATCATTCTACCGTCATTTATTGAATTTCTTCCTTATATGTCAGATACAGAAAAAGTACAACCGAAACTCTGGATGGGTTACTGATTGGCTGACATGCATTGTTTACCACACACACATCTGTTACATGATGCTGTTAAGTTTGATGTCAACAGACCAGGGATATATTTATTATTATTTAGCAAACGATAACGAAAGCCCTCTTAAATCTTCATCCTCACTACATTCACCTCGCCCACCCCTTCCCGACAAACTTCACGTGCTCTTTAAAGAGTTCACCTTGCCAGATGCTGGTCGAATCTATACGTTTTCATGCAAAAATCCCCATTATGGCGTGCCTGGATGTCTATCCATACAACCTCCTCCCAGAGGTGAGGGTTGAGCGAAGGTTCGGTGGCGGGATGGATTATAACGTACCGTACAGGCTTTATCTGTATGTTTATTAGTTTTCTTCTTACCATGTGTAATTATCTGTTATCCTTCAACACAGGTTATTACTTATATATCTCTATCATTCCTTTGTTAAATTTGTATTGTAATAAAAAATAAAAGGAATTAAAAATAAAATTAATTAAAGCAGTGTAAGTTTAAAGCAAAGTTGTTGAAGCCAGGCATGAACAAAGATGGAACTAAAATCTTTTCTACGTGGTTATAACATACTGTAGAAGGTTTAACCAGACACTGACAGTCTCATAATTTTACGGGAATCATGCACAGGTGCTCTTTGTAATTGTCAACCAGCGAGATCAGTAGTAAATTACTTGACCTCTTTGTGATATAATATAGAAGTGCGTAGCAAGACAAGGTACTGAAAAGGGCGAGGTAACTTTTAGGGGGGGGGGGGGGACGACACATTTTAACAGGCGAGGGGTAGGGAGATGTGTAAAAATGTGTCCAGTCAATGGCAACGAAGTTTTTAGAGGGCGAATTTGTTTATACGGAGCCTCGTCCTCGCCCTCCACAATCATCCCATACGGCTACGGGCTCGCACCGAAGTGATTCTCATGTTTTTTTACTTTTATCGCGACATTCAGCAGAACTACAGTAAATGTGTAAAATTCTGTTACCTTGAGCTCTTTTCAAGGTAGGCTAGGTCTATAGATGTATCACAATCACTGGAGTTTCACGAAAACGAAGCATGGAATAAATTCGCTTCCAATCAAACCATTGTGCATACCTATTTCTTTCCGAGTTTACAGTAATGTCAAAACTCTGTTTCATCCGTTCATAAAATAATTTGTCAAGTGTACGACCATGATTAGTCTATCCATAGTTGCCGAAAATATTTACAACATGCATGATGTCTGTCACACTGGTTCAAGCTAAACCAGTTTCAATTTATTTCCAATGCCATGATATACTTCATTGGAGTCGTGTAAGCTTCAGGGTTGTTGATTTATTCCCTTCCTACCCTCTGGTTAACTTAAAGCTTCATAATTTCCCATGACACGTTTTGATGGTTAAACAAAGTATAAAATCCGTATAATCGTCTACATCCATACTGAGCTATACAACTTTATGAATTCTTCGTTAAATTAGGATAAGCCTTACTTGAAAAGGCATACCGGTGTCACCCCAAGTCATTACAGTTAAACTTGCTAAAGTAATTTCCCTACTACCATTGTAATTCCCTACAAGGAAATACGTTAACTTATCAATATCATGAAGGTATCATGCAGATTAATAAACCGTCAAATTTAATCCTGTCCGTTTAATATAAGACGAAAAAGTGACAGAATTGCTATGTTGAAGGGATGCAGGACATACTTGTTTTCATAGATAGACACAATGTAGTCAACAGGGATCCTTGAAAATCAGGGGTGTCAATCAGAATGGAAAAGTGGAAGGTCAAGGAAAAGGAAAAATAGGATAGGAGCGTCAAGTGGATTTGTCATCAACCTTTAACAAGTAGGCCCCAGATATGTCGCCACCATCCGTTGACTACCACGCTGGCAACATTCCATTGCACACCGAATTGTAGCCTGACATTACTCTAGTAATTATTCCAAGTTCTTTGAGACGAGTTTCATCATATGCCACGTCAAGTAGGCAGACCCGTATACAGTAACATGATGGGGGGGGGGCTACACCTGGGCTACACTAAGATCATTCTTTGATCCCAAAGACGTCACCAGAAGTTAGTTTTTGGGAGCCATAGGGGATGATATTTTAAGCCCACCGGATACAGCCGTAAGAAATCGCTAGTGTGCACATGTGCGTGAAGCGCGCAAGAACCTTTCCCCTCAACAGGAGCAATTTTCCCTCCTATAGCAATACTAAATTGTGACCTCCTGGAGAAATCAGGGGCAATTCTTCGAAACTCTGGCGTATTAAAATGGGCAAACTGGCATGGAGCTTTCAGCTAACCCCAAATGACACAGAGAGTTCGACAAGCACCGTTTTTGCACGAAAGTGTGCAAAAGGAAAGCAAAATGAGAGAAGGTATAAAGGTGATGAAGATTCATCTTCAATAAATAGTTTAAATCTTTGTAATTATGCTAATGTACTGTCACTATGACCCGAGAAATAATGGTTTTGAATAAATTAGTTAAACTAGATAAAGCCTAAACTCATGTAGTCATGGCATTAAGAATTTTAATCAAAATTTCAGCTAGTTTACGTGTTTGTACTAATAATATTAGGCTGAGTCAAGGGTGAGGATTGCGTGCGAAGCGCCCCAAAGTTTTGCATTAAAATATTTGACCATTTTAGAAGTTGCATTTCAGACACAGCACTGGGACAGCTATCAATCAGTGACAACTACAGGAATTATGGTAATCCGGTGCACGATATTTACAGCTGGAGCCAGGTTATCCCTGATAGCTTCACCTGTTTAAAGCACGTGAAAATTTTGAACAAATGGCAACTCCCTTCGCTCTGCACAGGGGATTGGGGTTGCTAATATACCTCCCCGATACACCAGATAGAATGCTACCATAAATTGGCCCTTAGCTTACGGAAATTTCCTTACCAAATATGCCTCGATCCAAGATGAAACGGAGTGGCACCTCTTAGGCCATTAGTTGCTTCTAGATATTTTCTATTTTTTTTATCTCTTTTTATATAAGTTTTCTTTAAAAAAGATTCTGCATGGTAAAACGTCCTCGCAAATAAAAGGAAATATAATGCGTTTCGACTCCGACTTTACAAGAGAAAGAAAACTCAGATTGAAAAATCTCCAGAAAGGGGAATTTAGATATAATTCTCCTGCTTGGCATTCTTGCAGTGCATTGTTCTTTCCTTATCACGCTTAGTCGCACGAACAATCGGCCTTATTGAAGAACCTTCGCAGACATGTAAAGCAAATAGTTTGAGACGTTATTGGTGATAAACATAGCACTGTAGATGAAATGATTCAAAATGAATGTTATGGGTGCTTCGCTCTTTTGAAAAGACACCACATTCTGTTTCCTACAGAAATCTGTACATTGAACGTATTTGCGTCTCGTCTAAGCTTTTAAATGTTCTTAAGTGTTCGGAAACCAATTGAGGGGGGCGTGCACTCACAACCCCGTGTTAGCTCCTTTGTTTCCACTTTTCTAACAAAATCATATCTTCTTATTGCGTGAATATTCACAATCTTTCTAAACGTAGAAAAAAGCGATAGAACTGTTCCTTCGTTTTTGCAAATGTGTGTTCTGTATGTAACGCATGCATCGGAGGACGATATTAATTGTAAAAGCCTCCACTGCTACACAGAGCGCAGTAAATTTAAGGTAGTCGAAGAAATTTAGAAGTGAAGGTAAACGCGAGAGAAATATCGACGGTTAACTATAATATTCACTTAATACCATTCATAGACTGAAACATGGGCAGCTTAATGATCTTTTTGGACCATTTTAAATTTATGTTTATAATTGCTTGGCACCATGTTCCCAATACCCCGTCAGAGCACCACTTTTCATAGCCAGTGCGATTTTATTTGTCGATCGATTTTCTAAAGTGGGGGGCACAGTCCCCCGTGACCCTGGGTACGGGCCTTTTAGTAGGTGAGACAACAAAGAAGATACCTATCAAAGTAACATGCTGCCTCTTTGGACAAACATGCGGCAATGTACGCAAGCAGCACATTTATGTTCAACGAACGTACGCTACTGTGTTCAAGACATGCAACTAAATCAAGCTCGGGAACTTTCCAAGTGCCGTGATATATTTTGCATCTTCCTCAATTTTGGAATGTATGTAAAACGTCAATACGTCATCTCTCCATGTATCAGTATTTACATTGTAATTAATGCTCCCATCGGCAGCTTAATTAGCCACAAAAACATTTCATTACAAAAGCAATTCCATTCGCCCCGAGTGTGGACGCTTAACTGATTTTCATCTTGAATTCGAATGAAAATCATAAAACACCGATTTCAGGTAAAAGCAGAAGTCGCGTAGAGGGTACACTGCCATCTTAAATGACTGAGTTCATAATCCAGGCTAGAGCTCAACGGGTGGGAACGTTTTTCCTCCTTCTCCCTCAGTACCTTCCCCGTTGAACAGTCCTATGGGATTTGGCAAAGTATGTTATACCCTACGGCGACCAGTCGCAGGGGTCGAAATAAGCCTTCAACCTTTGGGGGCCTGCCGGGCCCCTAGACCATGGAATCTAGGGGCCAAATGGGAAATCAAGGGGCCCGAAACTTACAAATAAAAAAGGACTGATACAATGTACGGGTGCTTTTAACGTGCTTGAAAACATGTAGTATGGGTATAATTTTATGGCAAGCTGAGGCTGAAACTAGCCTGAAACCACTGTGTCCACACCCTCTTAGACCATGTTGCATGTTGGGTAGTATACATTTTCATAATGTTCTCGTAACTCCGGAAGTTATTACCCGGTAAAATGAAGGGCACCGTCAGTTCCCGCTGACCATCTTCGTCAGTTGATCTTGTGAGGCTCCCCCTACATTACTCGTGACTGACATCTAGGGCTGTCAATTCCGTTTAATCTCCTACGTTTAAACGGTCGGAATAAAAGTTCGTTTATCGTTTAAACGGTATCTTTATTCTGAACCAACAGTGTAATGCATTAATGGCCTCGTTGATCATTCACTTATGATATTCCCAGTATATATGCGCAAGCTTTTAAAATCTGTACGTAAAAATCTAGCGATCATGTCAGTGTTTTCTTTTTAATTCACCCAAATTTGCCAATGAACGGAGCGAAGCATTTAAATTCGCAGTCAATGATCGTAAGTTTTGATACAGGGCCATACGTTTTGATATCAGGCCGAAATTTACGCAAACACCGATGCACACAATATTAGGCCATGTCCACGCACTGTACAAATGCAGAAGTTCAAGTGACACGCATTGCAAGGCAAAAGTCGAGTTAAATAGGTCCGTTATTACATGCAAACAGTAACACATTAGGCTACGCACCTGCTCTTTACAAAAGTTGACATACATCGCAACAACATTGGGCATGGTATGGAAAATAACATTTTTTCGATAGCTGCTTGTACCGCTAAATTACCAGTTGTTTCATCGTCCTTTGCAATAGTTTACGATAGGTACTTTTATGTTTATCATGCATGTTAGTTTGTGTGAAATACACGTACGTGTGCCTTTTACTTTTTTGATTTAACAAAAACGATGTCTAGAACATTAACCCAATGAACGAAAGTTTACAATAGACTCGTCCCATCCATTGATTTGTACGCAGCAAGCCGACCGCGGGGCGCAGTATGACTCAAACAAATATTTACGTATGGATATATGGTGCGTGCATGAATTATGTATTGTTATATGAAACACTCAAAACAAACCGTGTGCGCGCCTACACTGTCTGTTTATGTATAGGTAAAGCATGGTAGGATGGTGTGAATGCTGCACTGAAATACTGCAGCAACTTTCGGGCTTTTTCAGTGACATCGGTGTATGTCTGCGTGAGTGGTCTTCCGTGTTGTGACAAGGCAGACCCTTTATGAGCAACATGAACTAATTTCAGAAATAATGTGTATTTCGCAGGTTTTTAGTGACTGTTAGCATAGGAATACACAGGCTTCGCGAGATATACGATCGTTGAGTTGTGGATGGAGAGGTTCACGTGCAGACTGTACAATTAGACTTGAAATATTTAGGAGCCAACCGGGCCCCTTTCCCTCTAGAAGTTACGGGCCCGAGCGATTTTCTAGGAGCATCGGGCCCACGGGCCCCCGTTATTTCGAGCCCTGCAGTCGTCTCGGCGGTTTGTAATATTTTGCTGATCAGTATCATCAAATTGATAACTTTCTCACTAAAAATCCAGTCAGAAATATTAAAGACCAACCCAAAGGTTTTAAAGTTTCTTAAAAGTGGACCTTAAGTCTAGCCTTTACAAGAATATGTATTCTAGAGGTTGGAAAATGAATTCCATACAACCAACTCCCATTTTCATAGCTTACTCCGTTGGTCAGATATAAAATGTTGGAATCCATTCACTTAATTTGCAATATTCAATTGCGCAATAATCTGTGATGCCCTTCTTGTACAACTCATATTACCTGCTTTTGTTTGCTTGTAAATGTTTATATGACCTTGAAACATTTACTGTTCCCTAGCATAGCATGTTGTATGGAGAGGGTTTATACAGCCAAGTCATCAAAATAGCAGTAAGAGAGTGACCACATTTTGGC
This sequence comes from Holothuria leucospilota, assembly GCA_029531755.1. Classification (NCBI taxonomy): domain Eukaryota; kingdom Metazoa; phylum Echinodermata; class Holothuroidea; order Aspidochirotida; family Holothuriidae; genus Holothuria; species Holothuria leucospilota. The sequence goes on from CM055961.1 coordinate 48,884,288, forward strand.
ACAAGGTGCTGTGGCTTTCGAAAAGACAAAGCAAAACCAAGACGGTATTTTGAATAATTCAAGAATGACAATACAAATTACTGCGCAATCTACCAGGTACTATAGGTACACTTTTAATAAAAACCCAAATTTCAGAAATTTTACGTTGAACAACCCCATGTCGTCCGTATATTCCACAACTTATAAGTCCCACAATATCGCCTCCCCTCCACCACCACTCGCTAAAAGATTTGGCCTCTTCGTGTTTACTATGGAATTGCCGTTATCGAGGAACTGCCCCCAACCCCTTCTCAGTCTCGTTAGTCTTGGAGCTTGACCTGGGCGGGCAAATTATGTACGGTAATAAATTAACTACTAGGCTGTTCTAATTTAATTTTGTTCGAAAGTTCAGTGAATATTGTCCTTGCAGTCAAATCCTTTACGATGAGACAGTTGCTTTACGAAAAATATCACTTTTCTCCTGGTCAAGTAAACGATTGCTTTTATCTTCAGAGAGATGAATTCTGAAAGGACAGGGGTTGGTTTTGCAGGCTCATATGTCACCAACTTAAAGGTATAGTTGGATTTGTCATGTCAATGTGCCAGTGTCAAAAGGAAAATTCTGTTAAATTTGTTTAGAATGAGTAAAACAAGCCTACACTACTATGCCTACTCTAATATCGCTAACACTGATAGTGTAAAAGCAATGCTGGCAACTTCCTGTAATATCTGAGCCATGAACCAGTAAACAGTTAGCTTTTGACAAGAGTTAGATTAAAATACTTCAGCCACTGTATCGTGTATAGGGCTTCCCGTTCTCGGCTCTCATTTGAACTGTACATTCATATCATCAAGTAAGCTTTTCATTCACATCATCAGATAAGCTGTAATCTTAATTTTTTACTCTAACTTCAGCCATGGAGTTATTACCCTCGTCACTCACATCTTACTTAAGAAGAGAAAAAAAGTTCAAATGTCAACACTTTCTTGTAAATTTAGCACTAAAGAAATGAAGAAGGATGTTTTCTATTGTGCCTTTGGAAATTTTGTAAGAAGATTTTGGATGTTTCAAAACAAAACACCTTCAAACCGAAGATTATTGGGAATTGCAGTCCCCAGCCCACCCCCGTTCAGATTACTATTTCCTTTCAAACTTAAAGGGGCATATTGAGTTGATTTCGATGACTTAACGAGGGTGTTGAAGGGTACTACCACAGAACAATGATTATTATTAGCATAATTAGTCAAGTTTCACATCCAATAGTTACGCATAAAGTGAAAATTTTGAATATTTTGGTATCCTGGCTTGTAACGTTTGTGTGCATAATTTGAAAAAAGTGTCTGGTCACAAATTTTTGAGAACTTCATTGAATTGTTTATTACTCACTTATGAAACATTTATTTGTATGTAAGATGTAGGGATTGTTTAAGTTTGATCAATTGTCATTAGCATATGAAGAAAACTTAACAGGTTTGGCAAAATTTGGTGAATTTCATGAACCAACTCAATGTGCCGCTTTAATATTAAATGGAGTTTAGTATACAATGACAAGTTACACTTTTGACCTTACCTCTTTCTGGTAGTCATCGTCTGTCATCACTCTTATTACACGTCGTGTGACGTAGTCTGAGATGAGCTGTAAACAGGACATACCAAGAAGTGATTGGTTATTAGCAATATACTGTCGTGTATTCGTTTTCTATACACATTAACCAGCATAGAAAATAGCAATCATTGAAAGGGTAAAATATTAAAGATATCATTATAAACTTGTAAGGAGGCTGTGTTCTTCATTCTGTGGTTTCTTTTCTTTAACCTTCCAATAGTAAGTGGTTACCGCAGTTCCCGCCCCAGTTACTGATAATTGAAAAGACACTTGCATTGATCCATCGACAGTAAGTTACTTCGTTATCAAAGTTTTTTTTTTGGGGGGGGGGGTGGGGCAAAAGTTTGATCAAAGTTTTGAAGGGGAAGGTTTAACGTTTAAAGAGAACTTTTCTCTGAAGGTAATTCTCTTTGTCCCGTGATTGAAATCTAGAGAACCATAATTTTAAAACTCAAAAATTGTGCGTGATTATACAAAATACCTGTCTTTGTGTATGTAGTCTCTGCTACGGTACACTTTGCTTGCCAGCATACACTGTAAATTGAAGTTTCCCAACTGGCCTACTGTATTGCTGTGCCCTGCTGTTGCCTTGGCGACTTAGACTAACAGTTAAAAACATCGCGCGTGTTGCAAAGTCACTGCATTCAGCCAAGGATAAAACTTTACATAGTAGAGACTGTGCAGGCTTTGTGCGGAGCTGTTGAATGGGTCGGGGATAATTTGCATAGCTGTTTGTGTATGAGTCAATGGAAGTTACATAGACAGGGACCGATCAAATTGAGTCTATCGTCATATCTTCATATAAAGTCCGATTGGGACAACATTTGGATACGTATTCAATGGATGAGAAAATTCTGTGATATGATTAAAAAGAAAACAAAATCATATCATCTACCCTCGCTACCAAAACAAATAAAAAATAATAAAAAATAATAAAAAATAAAGAAAATACGTAAGAAATGACGCCTCTCACATAAATTTGCCAATCAGTGAGTAAAAATTTGCATATTAATATGCAAAAACGACGTCATACTAAATCAACAGGTGCCAGCCTTTCAATTGATTAGTTCTAAATTGAAAATTTTCTTCTACATTACTTTTAAACATGCCCCAATACCTTGCTCAACGTTAATGTAATATCGTGATAAATTCACTCTATCTTAATGGATTAAATTAAACCATTACCAAAAGTAGAGATGTGCCAAAAGGATATGATATGTAAGATCCCATTTAATTAATACATGCGCGACAAAATAGTATAACCGGTGCATTGAAAATTTGAATTTCTCTTTCCCCATCTTAGCTGCATGTAGCTACGGTACCTATCTAACGTCTTATCGACATGTTTGCTTGAAATGGCTGCTGGAGGTAAGTGACCGTGTTCAGGAATAGTTGTAGAGAGGGGTAAAGTTTTCTTTCTAGAGTTTGAATTTTGTCAACTTTAGTAAACTATTGCTTTGATATGATGATAACGTTTAAAAACAATAAGCAGAACGGATCAACATTTCGGGCAATTATGTTTAAAACCGATGGTCAAGTTTAATCACCATCATTATCATATGGGCTTATCTCGTAACGTACTTAAAAAAGAGCGAAATAGGCAAGGCTTACAGTAGGGCAAAATAGGGTTTTGCGAAGCAATGTTTTCTTTTTTTGTCGAAAGCTCCCTGAAGTCAGAATTTTTTCCACCTTAAAATTTTTACAGGATTTTTGAGGGTTATGGAGTTAGATGTGGTTTTACGGTTCAGTTTCTAACCAATTGGTTTAAGTCGGGCCGGTCACGGCCTTTTTCCAGTTGTGGATCACTGGCTTGTTTCCCCTATTGTTTATGCTGAGCACCAAGCAAAATGACAGTAGGTTCCATTTTTGAAGTCTTAGGTATGACCTGACCAGGAGTCGAACCCCAGACCTTCCGGCTGCAAGTCGGATGCTCTAACCATTTGAACATGCAGTCGGTTTCGAGGTTCATGGATTACACATGCAGTGTTTCTCGCCAGTGCGTAGACGCGTAGATCGAGTTTTGGGATGTGTGGGGCAAACATTTTCCGAAAACCCTATTTTCAATAGAAAATGTGTAAATAGTTGTCTTAAGTGTTGAAAAAATAGCTTAATATGGGATATGGGGATATGCATTTTGTTGAAAAGATTAGATGGAAGATTCACATTAACACTTTAACAGGCTCAAATTGGCGTTTTCTCGAAACCTTAAAGTCTTTGTACGCATATTTTGCTTTTACTCTGCCTGCTTTTTTACTCTGCCTGAATTATGGGGGGGGGGGACGATATGTTTCCCTCCCCAATATTTCCATTGGAGGGGCAATTGCTCACCCTGCCCCCCTGGGATCGACGGTCCTGCCAGTGCGTACACGATTTCAACACTTCAACGAACATACAATCCAAAAGTAATACTCGATAAAAATTTTCAAAAAATTTGCGCTGTATGGCTGTCATTATTACCAATTTCTATAAGACATTGACTTAACATGTTCATTAAGTACTCTCTGAATAACAAATTTAGTGATTTGTTTCGAAAACCATTGTAACCCAACAGGGTTGGCGCCAGGCTTGCCAATAATTGTGCCAAGCTTCAAGACGAGGTACAAGCAACTGGAAGCATTGACAAAGTGACTGATGGATTGACGAAAGGATGGCTAAGGTAAAACGTTTGTCGCGAGAAGGGTACCGAGAATGTTGGGGTTTCTGTTTTAAGAAAGTTTGGACGTTTGCAATTTTTGTTGAGAAAAATTGGAGAAACATGGGCTTTGTAAAAAAAAAAATCTGCCCTCCGCAAGAACAAAAATAAAATCGTTGGGGCGACTGGTGGTCGTCGGGAATTTAGGCACTTCGGCGAAATCGGAAATTTTTCCCTTCAGAGCCACGGGGGACTCCACGACCGCATCATTGAAAATTCCGGTAATCTGTCACTTCAACCCACTCGGACGTCTCAGTTTCAGCAGCGAATGGACAAATGCCCGTATCTGAGGTAGAAACATCTTACAGCCATCTCTCGCCAGCTGCTTGGAAGATACGTTTCTTACACAGTGGGAGAAGTTGCGTTTGCAGCAGAACATTTTTGGTCTGAGAAGTTGGCATGGGAGGCCGTTTGCCCCTTTTGCACTATGTTACGGCTTGTGGTTGCAAGTCAGACCAATAACAGCGAAAGATCACAGAAGAACGAGATTAAAATTCAACAAATTAATGATTATTTACGATCTCCTTATCTTACTTAAATTTACAATAATTAATTAGATTTACTCACAATCCTTTACTTAATGTTATTCTGGTCTGGTCCAAGGGTTGGTGGTGCATGCACGTCGACGATGGTACAGTAGTAGACCTGCAGCGTGCTGTAGCGTAGGAACTGGTTCCACGAGCGAATAATGACAAGGCTAGGCGATGATGGATGATAACGATCTCAATACACAGTGTAGAAACGGCGTAAGGCAATTTACCACAAGAGTACAGTGTCAGTGGCTGGCTTCAGGTGATTCGTTTAGAGAATAACTTCTCAATAAAGGATGTCTGGTCTCCATGAAGTATTATGATCTCTCTCATCTATAACAGTTCTTGAACTGCCTTTTATACGCCAGGCTTTTAATCGAGAACTCTCCAGAATTTAACAGAAACTTCTAGTGCACACTGTCCAGCAATTACGAGAACGTTCCTTGTATGCACCGTAGTAAACAATGTCAATATTTCTTAGAAGTGTCGTCAGGCCGCGTAAACAGTTCTCACTTCTAGACAATTCTAGAAAGGCTGCGTTGAAGTTAAATTCTCTGGAACTTTCCATTCGCTCGTCGATGGATTCAATCCGGTGTTCCTGACGGGTCGTCTGACTTGTAACAACTATTAATTCGTTCGAGAAATCAAGAATATCCTTTTTATCTTCGTTTTGTACCACCTTCAGTAGCGTTGATCTGTACTTGCCAGCAAATACAAACCGTCTAGTTACCATTGCGCTTGCGATAGGGTGAAGCATAAGATCTGAGACAAGTAAGCCTCTTCAAGTGACACGCGAGAACTTTTGCTGTTTCTCTCTTACACGATTAACTGTAACTTTAAAGTAACTTGTAGTAAGAGGGAGCTGCCAGACCCTGGTGAGACACACTTTGAATCATTTGCATGAAAATGAAGGATGCTAGGACAAATGAAGGTGTACTTCACATTCCGTTCCTCGCACAAACAGACATCAAGGCTACATGTAAGCTGACTGAGCAGAATTCCTTTCCAATATTTCGTCCCTCTCTAAAACTTTCTCCACTGATAACACCCCTTCAGATTTGTGGTTTCATATTCAAACCCTGCGTTTAGGTCACAAATAATTAATAACTGTAGATTTTCACAAATATTGTATCACTTTTCACCTTAATAACAAAACTTTTGTCTCGAAGACTGCCGAGGTATGGAATTATGACCCAGTTTTCGCCATTCCTCCGTAACCCAACCCTATAGTTTTACAAACATTTTGATGCAGTTAGATGTCATATGAGGTGAAAATAACTGAACAGAAAGACAGATTTATCTTATTGCTTGTGATAAACAGCTGCGTGACTTTAGGAAAATTCCTTTCCTTGCGCACGGTGTGCTACATTTTGCATTTTAAACTAGTCTGCGCCACTAACGAGGGAAATTTTCCCAAAACTGTGGATTTATTAAAGTCAACCAGTAATCCACTCAGTCAATGGTTGATTCCTTTCATACTTAACTAACTTTTGAGAGAGTGAAGTAACCAAATGTGACATTCATCCAGATCGAAGGGGGGCATCGTTCGGGCGTTCTAAGCTTCTCTAGCCAACCTCCTAGTCTCAGAAGCACCCCACCCCCGGCGGTTAGCTTTGGTAGAAACCTGGTCTGTGTTTGCCAAAAATCGGTTTCACGGATTATCCTCAGATGCTTGCGTGTAGTGCCAAAACATGGGCTAAGAACTGCTCAAAATTTGACCCAATACTTGCTTTTAAAAGCGAGATTAAATGTCCGCTTCGGTACATTTTTTTTCAAAGGAAAAGTTCCTTTAAAGGTCCCATCGTCACGGTCAAGGACATGGCAACACCGTCGGTGAATACTTACCACCTCGATAATTACTCTAGTAGCAGCTCCCCGGTTACTCGCTGTTTTCAGTCTCGCAGCGGGGAATTTTTCGACATGTTCTCATATTTTTTGTAGGGGTTCCCATGTTGTAGAGTTGTAGTACACATTAAAAACACTTGGGTCAATTTGACCAAAAATTGGGTCAAGAGAGAACCGACCAAAGTTATTGGGTCAAATAAGGACCCAAATAAGGCTTCATATTTGACCTAAATGGTGCTCAGATTTGACACAAAATTCTAGTTTAGGTCCCTCGTGACCAGTGGTTTTAGTTTGTACTGAGAGTTGTAGCCTCCTTTACCATCCTTCCAGTAACTAAAGGGGCCCACAGATTCCTTATCGTAGCCCGGACTGGCGCTAAGTGGCACTGTCTTATTATATAAAGAACCGTTTTACGCCCTCGCCGTGCGCTGTGGGATGTGCTTAGCCACACCCACATGAAGTAACCTGTTTATAAGGCAAGGGGGCCACGTGCAATTGGAGTGAGGAGCTGCATCACTTTGAACGAAATATAATTTTTTCTTTGCCCGAAAAAAATCCCGACTAGGGCAAAATTCCCTTCCCAAACATCATGATCTGAGTGGGGGGAGAGGAAGAGCAGCCCTCAGACTCGTCGCTGTGTATGCCTATAAACATGTGCCCATAGGGCTAGCTCCATGCTGTGTTTAACCATGGAGCTATGGTGGGATAGCTGCATGGTCTGACTTAGCCTCTAGCATGAGGTATCATACCTGTAGTAAGCGATAGTTTATAACTGTTAGCCAAATTCATGACCGAAGCTGTTCTGACGTTTTTGTTGCATGTAGCTTGGGCAAACCAATTCGTCTGGCGGGTGGTTGATACTACCTAATGCTGTTATGTGTGATATCTTTGAAAGGGGCCAGCCGTTTGATATGTGATTTTCAACCAAATGGGTGTAGATTTTTGTAAGTTTCTAAAACACTTGACGCGCTATGCATGCACCCTGTGTGCCAGATTTTTTTTCTTAAAAAGCACATTTTTTACAAAACTTGACTCTTCATAGTTGTACACTTGGTTCACAATGTACAATGATAGCTCGCCTTGCACGATGCTCATTCCTCCATGTTTTTGTTCTATTGGCCGATGCTGGGGCTTAAGGTTGCTGTGAATCGTCGGGGAAATTTTGGCCCCATCTTCCCCCTTCCTCGGTTCCTTTGTCAATATATTTATGAAGCTTTAAAACGATTCCTCTATAAAGGATACATCCTGGCGATTTCCCCGGCCCCAGCCTCTGAGAAAATCCGGTTAAGCGAATGCAAACTGTGTATAAGTGGTACAAATACTGTTTGGAATTGTTTTCCGTTACAAGGAAAAATGTAGCTTAGGAAAAAATTTGAAGATAATGTAAACGTTGAAAAGTGAGGATAATTACAATTATTGATTGCGGTCTTGCAGGAGTTCGATTATGAAATAATGGAATATTGCTGGAATCAAGACTCATACAGATATTGTATATTACATTATTACATAATCTAAACAATCAGCAGTAAAAGTAATAAACCATCAAAGGTTAAAGCCTTGGTTGTGGCTTTCCTCAGGATAAACGTGAATATTTGAGTTGTAATGAAACACCATCTTGATGGTAGCATATTAGAGTTAACTGATGATAATTATTCTCTGTAAAAGTTCTACTAAAGAGCACATAGTTTCACATGGGAATAGTCAGTATTATATTTGCGATTACCGTCGCCCCCTCGAGGAAAACGGTGTATAAATATTGAAAGTGATTAAAATCATAATTTCAAATCCAGGATGACACATTAAATTATGCACAAAAAGGGACAGAGATGATTCAATAAACAATGTGTAAGCAAGGGAAACACTTCCATCAAATTATATCAATGGCGTAGGGAAAACAAGCCAGTGAGCCACAACTGGAAAAAGGCCGTGGCCGGCTCGACTTGAACCAATAGGTTGGAAACTGGGCCGTAAAACTCCATCTAACTAACTCCATCGAATTAAAAATGATATTAAAATTCTTTCCCCTGTCAAACGTTGTGTGTATAATACAATCTTACTACAAGGGATTTCCCGGAGAGACAACAAGCCAGCTATTACTGAACAATAGTAGAGTTTCCGTTCAAAGTAAGCATGTTTACTTGGTTACCTAGAAACTTCAATGTGACACGTGACTAGCTGTTTGATTGACAGCTCAAGTACGTAAATTAGACAAAGTAAACAAATTACAGCTGTTATGCTGCACTGTGCACATTGATGGGAATGCTTAGAAAAGCTGAGAATTAATTGTTTAATATGCATTTTGTTGAGCCCTCGGTATTTGAAGATATCTACTGCACATTTATTATTAGCATTGCTGTCTTTGGTTTGTGTTATCCAGTGCTGTAGTAGATGCCACTGTCTGCTATGACCGAGACCGCTACCTTGGAGGCGGAGGTTGAGGCAACACCATCAGGAGCAGAGGCTGAGACCGTATATCTATAGCAATATCAATGCATTAGACCTTCAATTATCATTTCAGTTTACGTGTGAGCTTATGTCTTGATGTGATATGCCTGCCGCACTTTACTCAGTTACAATATTTCTCACGTATTGTGGCGTGTTTATGTGAGGTTTTGGTAACAAATTATACTTACCATTGCGAGACGTTATAGCAGAGTCAAGTGACGCGAAAGAAATTTTGTTGATTTCTTCTTGTATGTGTCAGGTTATACTTTGCGAGAGTCACTCTTAAAACATTTACAAACATGAAAATGACGGATGGCCTAAATGATTCTTGGTAAAAAGTCTACCTTTCCTGCGGAATCTTTAGGAATTTATTTGGTATAACATTTAATTGCCGGCCTCATATCAGCCAGAAGCAGTTTCGTTTTAAGTCCCTAGACCAGTGTACAGACCTGGGACCGATGCATAGAGTAGCGAGGCAGAGGCCACAAGATCTTCCTTAAATATGACACTAGTGCATAACGATCCCTATTTACACAATTTTACCCAGGATGTTTTGTGACTCCGGAAAAGGACTGGTACAAAAACAGTGGCTTGTGATTAATACCATGTTATATTTGTCTCTCAATCGTAGGCTGCTTTTACTTTTATGACTTCTGTCATTTTTTTCACTGATGTAGTCGGTATAAAGATGTCTTAGAGAAATGTTAGGAGTGGTTGGATTTAAAGTCGACGATCATTATTTTATCCTTAGCACCAATCCACTGTCTTTCTTAACTCGTCCAAAAGTTTAGGTATGAACAAGAATCAGCTGCGTACCAGATAAAAATTACTGTTCTAAGACTACATTTTTCTAATAAAAAACCGTGTCTGAGGATATAATGAGGATAAATGAGGATATTTACTGCCTCCATACTATAACAATATACTTTAGAGAAAATTCCGTCTGTTAATATGACAAGTGATCCAGTGATCTGAGGTCAAACTCACGATGAAACAGATTGAATTATACGAGAAATCACCGCGAGTTCACTTCAAGAAGTACGGTACGACTACAACAAGGGAAACACGGTCATTAAAATTAAATTTATTTGCTGTGTGTATAGAGGTCGTGCACTGAGGTCATAACAGCGCATTGCCACGCCATGCTGGACGGCAACTTATTGTAATAGGCGAATGATCAGGCTTTTGTTTTAAATTTCCGGCGATCATTCATTTCATCACAACATCGTCTTTTTTCCAAAAATCCCCTGACTCTCTGGCAAAGAACCAGGGGTGAAAACCAAACAATACTCCCGAAGGAGTTCTGCTACCTGAAGGAGTAACAACTTCCCTAAGGGACAATCTTTGACTTAACTGACCCATCCGACAGTGGTCCCGCTCTAGACCGGCTGAATAGAACAGATCCCACCTGAGAGTCATCACAATATCTTCTTTTTTTTCAAAAGTCCGGTGACTCTCTGGCGAAGCTAGAGCCAGGGGGCGAAAACCAAACAATACTCTCGAAGGAGTTCTGCTCCCTGAAGGAGTAACAACGTCTCCAAGGGACAAACTATGACTTAACTGACCCACCCGACAGTGGTTCCGTTCTAGACTGGCTGAAAAAAACAGGTCCCACGGGAGCTCCACCGTCGCCACCACGGTTACTCCTGTGCCAGGTAGGTATCGAGAGTCATCACAACATCGGTTCAAAGTCTTTCGTCAGCAGGGGGACTTCTTGAAGAGGCAGATTATACTAGCAACATAAATAAAAACCCCCATTCTCATCGAGTACCGAGATATGAAAATTATTCCCTGTGGTTTATGTATGACCGCAATGAGACACTTGCCGTCCATTGATGATGCAGCTACAGCACGGTGTATCAAAGGATGACGTCACGTGCACGACCATAGTCTTGTTACCGGGGATTTCCCTCATATACAACAAGCCAACTATTATTGAACAATAGTAGTTTCCGGTCCAAGTAAACAAACATATGTCTACCGTCTTACGTTGAATCTTACCTCGTGATACGTGACTAGCAGTTTGATTGACAGCTCAGTCACGTAAACGCTCATTTACCAGACAAAGACAGAAATAACCTCGTAAATGCAATAGATGGCTGTCTGGCTCAGATGAATGTAGGACTGTGTGTACACACCTGTACCGTCAGAAACTTATGTAGTACTTCTATGGTAGCAATGCATACAACTGTATTGTCGCATATTAGTTGCCAAAGCAACGCATATATTGTAGAAATACCGATATTTAGGTAAACTTTGCGGAGAGGGAAAAGTGTAATAGGTGCTGGGTGAGAGTAATGAGAAAATTGAAATACTATGAAACTGTTGATAAGTTAGCATTTTGTTAATTATTTCAGAATATCAATTTTAAAGATTTTTACGGCAAACTACCTCGAAAACAACACATGATCCCCACTTTACAATTTGTACATCAGGTTCGTGTGTGAAACCACCACAGGGGGTGGTACAAAAGCAGTGACCTGTATATTTGTCTATGTTAGAAAAGAGGGGGGAGGGGTGCCTCCCAATTGTAAGGTGTCTTATCATTTTTTTTTTTGTGGCTGTGTTCTAGAAGGGTGTCTTAGAGCACTGCTAAAGAGAGGATGGATTCATAACATAAAAGCACATCAATTTTAAGTAATTCTTATTTCATTTACACCGATCCATTGTCTTCCTTAAATATTTTTGTCCAAACGTTTCACAATTCATCTTCAGGTTTGAACAAGAATCATCTGTCCACATGACAGTTGTGAAGAGTCCGGCCAATGTAAATATGTATACATACACTGTGTGAATCTTATATAACAACAGTAAGGCATAACCATTTACTCTGGCTTGTGATATTATAATAACACTTCTCTCATGGAATGTTTTCTGTTGTACTGACAAAAGTAAATTACACATTGGAGTGAAGATAAAAATCCTTTCAATCATTTCTAGGTATACTGACAAAGACTTAAATTTAGTCTTATGTCATAAAATTTCAGTCAAAAATATCTTATTTTTCCAAAAATGAAAAAAAAAAAAAGTTGTAGCTCGAAATGTTAACTTGAATATAAATGGTTTCACAATGCAATATTCATGTTTGAAAAAGAATCAGCTGTCTACATGACAGATGAACAGTCCAGCCGATGTCAATAATAGGGGAGATTTGCGTGAAAATGGTGGATAATGTGCCCTTGAGGAAAGAGTTACTTTGTGGAAAGGTAACAGTCACAGGGAGTATTTCCAAAAATGGGAGATATAGCCCCTCCCCCCCCCCATTCCAGGGATTCCGTCTATGAATGTAAATCGATAGGCTTACATGCCCTGTGTCAATCTGATACAACAACAGCAATGAATAACGAGTATCTTAAAATTAAAGCTTTCAAAATTTTTGTTTTAATATTTTCAAGTTAAAATGTTCAGGTTAGTACCCCCTATGTTTACTGTGGCTAGTAATAATAACACTTTTTTGCATGGGGGTGTTCAGTTGTATCGAGAAAAGTAAATAACTCATGGGTAGGGGTGATGAATCATTCTTTATATTATTACTGACAATGACTCAAAACTGAATTTTATATCGTAATTTTAGTCAACAATATCCACACCTTTATATGAGATGAATATTTACCGTACCGTGTATTTGATATACCTGACCAAACAGGCCCCTATATTAAATTATAATTGAATAAACCATATAATGTACATTGTTACACCGTTTTCTTTGTGTACAGAGTGTACTGGCTCTTTTGGTCAGTAATATTGAGACCACTGTTTGATACTGTTTAGGCACACGACTAGCAGTTTGATTGACAGATCAATCACGTGACACTGATAGCTCATCAGACAATGAAAAGAATGTCTGTAAAAACAACCCACCTGTCAAGCTGTGATGATTAAAGGACTGTATACAACTGTAGAACATCAGTGACTAAATAATTCCTGCAGTATGTTTAGGTACAGCAGGGAGTTGTTAGTTTTACTACTTGAACAACTCCCTGGGGACAGATATTTTTGGGAAAAGTGAATTTATTTGCAATTTAATAATCTGTCTGAAGACAGACAAATTAAAAGAGTCATTCCTAAATTAGTCTGTGCCCTTAGTAAATTATCTTTTTCTCTTGTTAGCTGTTCAACTAGTCTAACATTAATATTTATGATGATAGTGACTGGTCACTGACAATTACGTCAAATGAAATTTAATTCAGTCCACCCTTTCACTGACTTTTAATACTTTTGTTTTAACAACACATCTCATAGTTTTCAAGTTTTCCTGGGTTTACACTGTCTATAGGGTAGTAACGGTATCATTTTTAACCCATTTAGTCTCGTAATATAGTATTCTTAAACTTAAAACTACCTTAGTTCCACCATAATGTATAAACTTGTATATATACATATATATTACACCTACTGCATTTAAGAATCGAACTAGCAAATAGTTCTTTAATTCTTGTGCATAATTCTCCGAAAAATAATTTCGGTCATTATCTTTCCATTTTGTTTGAACGTTTTGACACTTTTTTCATTTTAAACATCGTTATGTCATGTACTCACGTGATCATGGTAAAAAAGTCAACTACACATATTAACATTGCTAGGTAAAAGACTTGTAAAGTAAGACACTTACCTCCCAGAGACAGGACTGTAGATTCAGTTGATACCAAGCATTATACCCAGCCCAGATAACTGAAATAAACAACAATCAAGACACCAATTAATATATTCAATGGACTTAAGGGCAATATTATGTGTACATTGCATAAACATGACACAGAAGATAGCTTTTACCATTGTAAACCATTCAGTTTTACCAATAAAATCTGACAATTTAGCTTTTCTTCCACAAAGTCTTGAATATTAGAAAAGTTATGAATGTTCCATCACTGGAAAATTTGAAAGTTTAGGTTAGCAATTATTCATGAGCTTGGAAATAAAGTTACTCAGCCATCTTAGTATGTTATTTATCATTCTATCTGCATTTATGAAATTCCATGACACAAACAATAATTATATCTGTTTAAGAATAAACAATGTTTCTATTAATAAGTAAAAATATGCATGTTACAAATAATTCATTTAGAGGATGATTACATAATTGATCAAGACAGTAAGTTACATACTTTATTCTGACTAGATTTTCAACATAGAAGTGAGATTACGTACAATACATAGGACTAAAATGTTAATGTCTTATTTACACATGTAAATATCACAAAACGCATGGACAGTTGTTTATGTTTGTAAAAAATCAATCATATCTCCCTCATCTAGTAAAACTACTAAATTGAAATAAAAGCATCAATCCTTAACAGAAAATGTGTGCAAATTTCTTGAAAACATTTGCATTTGTGTTGTAATGACCCCTCCTATTATTCATTACACACAGTATAATAGTAGTGACCCCTCCTGTTATAATACTGTGTACATTAAATTTATTTTCATTACACACAGTATAATAGACTGTATGTTACCTTTAACGTTTCTTGATCTAAGAACAGAAACAGACTCAGCCTGGACGGATGGTGGCAGCAGACAGTTAAAGAACCTGATTGACACAGGAGAAGGACCAGTAGATTATACATTTAGTATATAAGAATATTTATAAATTACATAGACTAAAATTAAATTTGGCACTTTACTTGAAACTAGCTAACATGAAATCAAAAAGTATTACATCTGACTATATTAATTCTTATTTTTTCCGCTTAATAGTGTCAGCATTTTAATTCAAAGTTTAATTGTATTTTTCCAGGCCATATGTGTGCTGTAGTTGTATACAACACTCAATGTGTTTCATTTACAGTACAATGAACAGCTCACAGTGTTGTATAACATAACCTCTCAATGTGTATGACGTGTTCTAGTATTTACATTGAAAGTGTTTTAGTCACAGACGCGCGCGTGCCAGCTGGCTGCTGATCTATTGTTATGTAAATGAGCTTCCTTTGTTATCAGTTGTATATTGACAGGTGATGTAAAGGTCATTTAAAGTTCAGTGTCTTGTGATTGTAAACAGTGTGTGTATTCACTGTACATGTGTTACTGTGTACTGTACAATATAGAATATTTTAGCAGCACAGACAGTATTTTGAGATGCAGGTGTTTGCTAGTTTGTGTGTGTGTTCTGGGAAGAGGGATAACATGATTTTCTTGCCTGTGTATGGGGAGGGAGTGGGGGGGGGGGGAGGAGGGAGGAGAAAACTACTAACACAAGTGGATCAACATTATGTGCTTAGCTCTCATACCACAGAAGTAATATTAATTGAACACATTTGTACATCTTTTTTTACATTTAGGGTGATGTTACCTCAACTTTTAGTTTAAAATTTTACTTCACTGACACATTTGTAAAACAATTAGTGCACATATCATTTTTGATAAATAAATTTTATATGAACAAAACATATAATTATGGCAAACATTAAAATTGTCCAATGTCTTCCTCCGTTATTAAATTTTTGGTATCAACCATCCTAATTTACCCCAAACATGACTGTTATAGTTATATTCAAGTATGTCAATATAAAATAGCCTATTCTACAGACTACAACAAACTTTGAAGTTTGTTCTTTAAGCAGCCACTGACTTTATTTGACGATATGTTTACATTTACTTAATAATGAAAACTAAATATTTATTAACAATTTCATGGGACTATGTATAATTCATTACTTTTGTTTTCATCTTTACATTTCTAATCTAATTTAATATCATTTACAAAAAAAAAAGATTAGTGAGATTCAACTTTTATATTGTACTTTTAGCTATTCAAGTAAGTTGCATTCAGGTTTTCTCTTTAATTAATGTTTTTATATAACTAAATACCAGCTACCTACACTGACAGATTTTAAGCATACAATACCTTTTATGTACACTAAAACTTTCAAAACAAAAACATCAGCCCTTGCTAAAATGACGTATCGTTTACGAATTATACCATGACACCGGTTAATTTCTGACAGTCTCATTTATAATATACTTACATTTTAATTACAATACTTACCACAGTTCCTTCAACGCCAGACACTTTGATGAATACTGTAAGATGCCTGTAAATTCTTCTGATGTTATTTCTCTGCCTTGCTCTTCTATCGTTAGATCGTTGAGTGTAGTGAGGACTGGTATAGAGAGACTGGATTTTAACTGGAGATGATTCCCGCCACGCAGGTCTACTGTACTGTAGCAGTTATACAGACACACACGTGAAATGGAAATCTGTAAAGTAAAATAAAACAGAGGATTGGATTGAAAGGAGAAATATACCAGACATCTTCAGTGAATCTGAGAAAAGAAATCAGAAAATAAGACGAGATAATGTATCTGTGTTGAAAGGAATGACGTTTATAGGGAGAGATATTGACCATGAAATGATCAAAAGTAATAAAAAACAGTTGGCACGGTTATTAAAGAAGAATTTTTGGGTATTTCTTAGGAGCATTGTGTTATTTTAGTACGTTTATTATTACATGACTACGTTGTGTTACATACAATAAAGAGTCTTGGTACAGATCATGACATGATGTTATAATTGAAAGGAAAATAGCGATATTTTTATGACAAAAATTTTGAAAAAAATGTCAGAAAAGAGTTTATTCCGTTTCCAAGAGTCGTTTTATGAAAGAAAAAGTTCCGAAATTTTTTTTTTTTAACATGCTTTTCATAAATTTCTGAAATAATTATTTTGACGTTTTTCGAATGTAGTATTTTTCACTGTTGCTTGAATTTCCCCTGACTTTAGCATGGTTGTACTTATTTTCTATTTCTGAATTTTCTCTTCGTGGAAGAAAAGGAAGTATTTTTTAATATTTTGGTAATTTATAGGATGAATTGAGATCCTAGTGTTAATATGCAGGGACATGCAGGGCATAGGTTAAAGAAATTAAGATTAACATTACTACCAAACTTATGACAATGCTTCTCGTTTTTCATTAATTTTGACTCTTTCGTAAATTTATGAACCCCAATACAAATTGTAGAACAAGCAAAAAAGGAAGAAAATTATGAGAAACATTTTCCTTCGAGTTTGGTCTGAAATAAGCAATTAATAATGTGCTGATCTGCCATTTCACTAACAACAAACAGTCCACTCTTGATGAGTTCTCAGTATTATATGACTGTTATTTGAAAACTCTTTGTATTGCTGACATTCATTTTGAAATAAATGCTCCGGCTCATCTTCACTAAATAGTACAAAGCACAAAGCGTAATTTCCTTTCTCTCTGATGGGACGTTGTCCCCCATCAACACAACCGGCAAACGTGGCTGGTATCGACACAGCAGACAATCGACCGCTGTAGCCGTTTATAGAAGGCTTTGGTTGTACAGCGAACTTTTAGCATCAGAGGAAGTAAGTTAATATCAAAATAGTCTTAAAAGTACAAACTAGGTTTACTTCTTAATTAACACTTTAAATGAGTAAGTATTAAATCAATGTAGCTGAAAAAAAGTTAAAAACTGATTTAATGTATCCTTCAAAAAGGGTCAGGTCTACCAAGATGGCAAAAATACGCGACCAGCTTAAAAAAACATATTTGTAAGCCGCCAACGCCGGCAGTGTTATCTGTAGACTGCAGTGCGAAACATACGAATAAGATATGCCGAGCATCTGTAACTTCCCTGAAATTCTACACAAACGTACCGTATTTGGTTTCAATAATTTTCTTTCACATAGCCTGCCCACTGAAAGTCAAATTATAACAACTAGAGTTAGGGTGGGGCAAGTTTTAATAAAATACCGGTGGGGGAGAAAATCGCATTAGAGTAGAAATATCAAGTATTACTAGTCTTTTACATTTAATGGACAAAGTTTGTATGAAATAAATTGCCATTATTGATAAAAGTTGTAATGAAAAAGGCAAAGGTAAGAAGATAAATAATGTTTGTGTATCCATACTATACAACAGTAAACAGTTCATTCAAGATACTCATCATTTCATGAAAAATTTAACTTTCCTGATTTTTTCTGATAGGCTATATTCATGACATTTGAATCCAATTTAAGCGTTTTTCTCAAATTTTCTGACTTTTAATGTAATTCGAAAGAACGAAAATCAATTTTCGATTTCCCCCTCTTTTCCAATATGGCAGTATATAGACCCTGGTAAGAAATGAAACTTTTAGGGCCTATTCCTAGTGACAGGCGGATCCAGGGGGGGCCTGGGGGGCCCGGGCCCCCCCCCCGCCACGAAAAAAAAACGAAAGGAGAAAAAAGAAGAAAAAGAAAAAAAGAAGAGGAGAAAGAAAAATTAAGAGCAAAAAAATGAGTAAAAGTGTCTAAGAACGTATTCAAAGTATATATTTCTGTAGGGGTTGGGTGGAGCTATCGCTGGATTATCTCTTTAGATATCTTTCAAAGTGGTTGGCGACGAAAGGAGCGCTACAATGTTCAAAAACAGGTGAATAGCTGAGTAATGATCCTTGACTTAAGATCTAAATAAGTAAACATCGTGACATATGTAGTATGGGCTCGGCTAGCTGCACTGAAATTTAGCAACAATTTTGTGTCAAAGAGTGAAATTTTTTGTAATCTAGAGGGATTGAGAGACAAAGTTTTCGCCATACAGATCTTGCAGAATGAATACAGAAGACAAGCTGTCAGGTGACGTGCTGTTGTGCACAGTGGCACCAGCTGTTGCAGGCAAAGGAGCGGCGTGCATACCCTATTCGATTTCAAAACTGTCTGGGAAAAGGCTTTTAAGCTACAGACAGTGGCGTCGGCACAGTGGGCAATGGGTGACGTGTGTCCCCCTCCCCCATCGATTCTTGAAAATTTTTAAAATGGTCCCAAAAGTCGTTTAAGCTACAGATTTCTGTGGAGGGTGTAGGGTGAGATGTATTTTTGATGACTGGTTTATTTGTTCTAACCATTTTCTTTCACAAACTGTTCTCAAACTATCATAAGTCTTGGAAATTCTTGACAAATTCCAAATTTTCGCACGCTCCGCTAGCGTCAGAGTTGTCTTTATTATCAATAGCTTTCGGTAACTACTCACTGGGGAACAAAGGAGCAAAAGTACTTTTTAAGAATTCTCAGTCAGAAGATTCGTTTCTGAATAGCATGGGTTGGTGGGAAAGTGACAGGGTCCGATGCAGGTTCTGAAAGGCAGGTTTTGTCATGGACTAATATTTTATTCAAAATTTCGGCGCGCTTCGCGCGCATACGACAGGGTTTACACCCGATTTTATATACCATTGACAAGGCTATGACGCAAGAAATTATTCCAATGCAACATTTTTGTAAAAAGTACATCTCCTTCTCTGTAGGGCTCTCATCATTATGGGATCTTTGACTAATCTAGTCTAGCACATGATTTGAAAGATTGAAAGTACGTAATTGCCGTTGCTTATTTTCCAAACATCTTACGCGACGTTCAATAATGACGAAAATCTTTTCTGGAACGAATTTTGCCTGTCCACCATCCCTCTTGCTATACCTAATAAGAATGTGATATATCATATCTCCTCCCATATGGATGTCGGGTAGTGAGAATCCCGTTGCTCCCTCTTTTGTATACTGTAACTAATTTAGAGCTCCCGGGAGGCTCTATACTGTTCTCTGTCAACCTTGGATATCCTTTTAAAATGTAAAGGAAAAATTTTATTATAGTCCAAGAATGATTCTGTGGACTCCACGCAGGTACAATTGCGTGTACAATTTTCCCATGGGCGTGGATCATGGAGGACGGGGGGACCCGTCCCCCTCACTTTTTTGGAAGGGGGAACATCGTCAAAAAGTCCCCCTCACTTTTTCAAAAATGATGGAACAGACTGCAATTATGCTTAGGAAAACGAAACTTTTAGAAGAAAAATAACCTAAAAATCGTACACTTTTGTTGCACCAAATCGCATCTGAGGGCATTCAGTTCTAGAAAAATTTCCCTTAGACCCCTCCCCCATGCCGAAGATCACAAAACTTATTGCCTTCCCGTGACGCAAGTCCTGGCTACCACCAACTGCTTCTTCCACGCCACCAGGACGGCGATTCACAAATGTGAAAGTCCCCCCCCCCCCCCCGTTAACACACACACACACTTTTGGAGATGGATCCACGCCCATGATTTTTTCCTGGGACTTAAGGAGGTTTGAAGACAATATGTTAACCGTCTCTTACTCCCCTTTTTCACCCCAACAAAAGTTAGAATTCATTAAATTGTGGACATTTTCTAAACATACAATCACTTTAGAATGACCCAACGATACCACCCTTTTGCATATAGGCCCCCTAAAATTAACAAAAATTTCTCAAAGGGGAGGGTAAACTCCTTCCTGGGATTGCACTCTCATGTACTACTAAGAAAAGGCTCTCCCACTTTTCTATATAGCGTATACAAAATCCCACTGCCTAAAAAGGCACGGTTTAGCAGTTATCTGCGGTTCCCCCAATCACCAACTCCCGCCGGCACCATCGGTCATAGATTTCTGAAGGGTATACCCTTCAGAAGTCCATAAAGAAGGTGATATATCATCTCTCCTCCCATATGGATGTAAGGTTGTGAGAGTCCTGTTGGTCCCCCTTTTCAGTGTACAATTAATGCAGAGCTCCCGGGAGGCTCTATACCGAAAATTTTCGGCGCGCTTCGCGCGCAATTGTTTACGCTCACGGAGAGAGGGGTACGTTTTTATTGAGTGATGGATTTATTTTTATCACTTTTTACCAAAAATCATTGAAATCTTTCACGATTTTTGCAGTCTTCTCAATATTTCTTGATTTTTTGCTTGATCTGCGCACTGTTAGCCTTGAATTGCTCCTTTTACTATCAATAAGGTCCCAAACGTATTCGCATTACTCATCGGTGGGGTTCTACCATAAGCCAAATATTTGTGTGCATAAACGTGATTTCAGAGTCAGCATTGTAAGGATGTAAAACAACTGATATTCATTTTTTCACCCTCCTCTTCTTATGAGAACTGAAAACTTAGTATCGAACCCACCTTCTAATTGATAGACACACATAAAGGGAATTGACACCGTTAGTCATAGCAATGGTTTTAAATGTAAATTTAAATTTTCGGCGCGCCTCGCGCGCAATTGTTTCATCTGACGTCCTATACCCGAATACCGTATAACGAAAATAAAACACTCATTATGGCAAAAATCATTTCAAGTTACCTACACGGGCTCATAATGTTGGCGTGTAAGTTTTAAGATAACTTAGATTCTCCGTAACTTCTGCAGGTACATATAGTAACTTATACTGAGCGATACACATCAAATTCCATGCAACGTGAAAAGGTATAAAATCTCACTGACATAAGAACTGGAGCCGATTTCTGTGCTCTTAAAATGCAATATTGCGAGAGCTTCCGGGGGCTTCGCCCCCTGGACCCCCACCAGGGCTCCGCTCCTGGACTCCGCCAGGGGCCCTAACGCGGGCCCCTGGACCCCACGCGTCGGGACTCGCGCTTCGCGCTCGTGGTGCACCTTCGGTGCACATGAGGTTCTCCATCTTGGGCCCCCCCCCCCTCAAAATTTCTGGATCCGCGCCTGCCTAGTGAAAGATATGCGCAGCATTGGGCACGTTTATTAATCTTGTTTTCTGTTTTAAGGATGGAAGCTAGCCTACAAAAAAAAAAAGAAAGATGCCCTATATTTCATTTTATTAAAGAATGTTAAGGCCTACTTTTAGGTATGCCCGGCCAATGCCACATTGTTTAATCTTTTTACAACAAACCAAGTGTGGATTGATATGCCCCTTAAAAAAAATTCCAGGGACTCAAAATTTGCCATGAAAATCCATGAAGTTAGCTGGGAGCGAGACAGGCCAGCATTCTCTGATAGCGTTATAATCGTAGGTCTATGTCAATACTAAGTAGCCTAGATTACACACATATTTGTAAAGAATTGACAAAGAGAATAGTAATTTTGTGTTACTATAACAGTATTTTGATCATGGATTGTAACAACAGTTAGTGTGGGAGATGCTAACTTCTGTAGGCTATGTACGGAGAGGACATTAACCGTTCACAGCCGGTCACGAACGGCTTCACTTGCTTGTCTATGTTGGCTCTCTGCTAACGTCAACGGCCGACCCGTAACTAAGAAACCGGAATAACAGTTAACTTACAGTTTTTCAAACGAGCAAATCTTAAACCAATATTGGAGCAAACGTTCGCTGTGTATTGCCGCAAAATTTACTTGAATATTAGAAGTCAAGTGGTTTATCTTTTCGACAGGCGGGATCTCAATTGAAACTTTTTGGGTTCATTCTGATTATAGACGGCTCTCGTCGACGCTTCTAATGTGCAGTTAGGCCTAGACTGTCCAAAACATTAGCGGTAGCCTAGGGTTGGGATAGACCGAGACCGCGCTCAATCCTTCAAACATCTACCTTGAGCAGGTAAAGACTAGGCAAAAATTTGATCTAAAGTATCTTTTTCTCAAATTGTAATTAACTAACTTTACCGTTATGGTCAAGGGAAGACGGATCGCTTTCAAGAACTGGGTGAGTTTTAAAACTCTGGCAGAAGAAAAAAACCTCAAAATTGAAAAGTATTAAAATATAGAATTACCTTTTCAATACCTAAATACAAACCATCTTCTGTGTAGCTCCTGAAAATTAACTTAGAGATATAATCCGATTAATCTTCCGATAATAGCTAGAATTAAAAGCTAAAAGAACGTGGCTCAGAATATGATTTAGCCTTCAGGTTATTGTATATACGTTTCGGTATCTGTTGTTATATAGCACTAACGTTACTCTCTTGAATTTCTCGATCGATTGGCGCGTAAACAGAAAAATATTCCTCTGCTACAGTAATACATTAATTGTACATGTGTGTATACAAGCGAACATAAGCCAAATGGTGGGACCATAGAAATAAAAGTAAAAGGTACTTTTATTTCTATGGGTGGGACAAACAATGAAGTTTCGATCTTCATTTCTGGTGCTGGTAGATGGCGGTGTTTCAAAATGCTTTATCGATAAAGGAAATATAACGCAGAAGCTAGAAGGTTTACATTCAATTGACCAAACAGGTTTTAACTGTTATGGACCTAGTCTTTGTTGCTTTCTTGAGTATAAAGATGTAATTGTAAGCGAAATTATAAAATTATTTCCTGGAAAACCTCCACAAAAATATCGCGTAAATTAAACTTTACAATTCAAAGCGTAAGCTATATGCATTGAAAGCGAAAGAAGGTACAATGTGTCAAATTCACCTCCGAGGGGCAGTGCCGGTAGTATGGTGTTTGATGGTATTTGTTGAGCAATTTTGTTGATAGTCTTAGGTTATGGGAGGAGATAAGATTGAGAATCCTAAATTACATGTGTGGTTATGTTCTGATAAATGTTATACCGGTACCATTTGTAAAGCCGTACATAGGCATGCCACTTTTGAACGAACGACGCTATCTAAACCTCAGTAGAGACACTATGATTTTGATGCAATTAGACCAAAGATGGCTGGTAATATTGGAAGACTTTCATTAGAAATTGAGTTTGCAATTTAGCCTAGGGTCTGTACCAAACTGGGGTAAAAAGCTAGAATTTTCTTTCCGAAAAACACTGTGTTTACACATTAAGTAATTGCAATTCGACTTTGGTCACTTGTAACATTCTTAAACATGTCCAAAGATCCGTTGTGTGTTACCGTAAATTGCAAGACAACATGCTCTGTGTATTCCTTCACTTACGATCCAATGTCTTCTATCGGTTAGGAACAATTCGTGATGCAAAAAGAATTCTGACACTTTTCAAGCCTTGCATTTGTGTTCTCTATGGAATTTACCAAACTTTTCAATATATATGAAATTTTTCAATCTACGTACTTCCAAAACTGTACAATTTTTCACTTTTTCTTTTAGTGATGTTTCTTTTCAATATCAATTTCTCTACAATTCTCTACTCTCTACAATATCAGTTGAAGATACTGAGTTCTTTTAAGTATGCTACAGTTGACGATAGTTCAATGCTTCATTCGGTATTGTTTAAACCACCTTCTGAACTTCCGATGCTTCTTCAACCGGGGTCTCTACGAAATGCCCCTGAACCCCACGCCAGCAGTTAGGGGCACTCCAACTTCCAATCTCATTCGTCCTTACATGATGGGTTTTTGTATCCCGGCCCTTTCATGCCAATAATCACAAATTATTTCAGAGTAAAATCGTAATTTCCTTCTCCTCATGTTCGCCCGTAAAACCTCATCTAACTCTAACTCTAACTCATGTCCGCCATATTTAAGAGAGTACTTATATTTCAACTTGACCCCTTATTATACTGATGGTAACTCTACAAACTAAAGACATTTAGTGTCACACATATTTGTTATGACGCCCTCACCCCGGGAATAAGAGAATTGCTAATAGACGGTACAATTGGCATAACAATTTTCTGTACAGCTGTAATGGTCTATGTAATGCAAAACAGAGTAACCTCCCCGTAAAGATATTAGATATGTGGTGTATTCGCTCACGCATGTTTGCTGGAAGAAATATTTTAGTAATCCTCTTAAACATTTTTTTTTTTACTCAAAAAAGTGGACTTAGTCTGCTGGCAGGACCAATCTTGTACCAAGTGACAAACGTTGTCTTCTCTTAGGCCTATAAACATTTCCTTTACACGCTAGTCCCGTGCTTACAGACCTTTTCAGCTTATCGTCCTCTTTCACTAAAAGAGGTGGGCAAATGTCCTCCCCCATGTCTATGGCATGACAAAGCCTTGCCATAGATGACTTAAAGAAAAAATAAGAGCACGTGTTTATATGTAGGGTAGACATACATCGCTTATATGTGTGGGCCGACCAAGGGCAGAACGAAAGCGATCCTAGCTGTTACAACCGATAATGTAAAAATCAACCGATAATGTAAAAACGACTGATAATGTAAGAAAAAATTACCGATAATGTAAAAACAACCGATAATGTAAAAAAAAAAAATACCGATAATGTAAAAACTCTCGCCTACCGATAATGTAAAAAAAATTACCTATAATGTAAAAACTGATCTAAGGACGTTTTCATATGGTATGGAAACGTGGAATTTTATCCAAAAAGTCATACGTTAATTCAAAATGGTCTAAGTCATACCCCAGGGGAAGGGGCTCTCACCCCTATTTTACAGCGCCCTCTTGAAGGTATATTTCCCTTAAAAGGGTACATTGAAAGACAGCAGAACAATTAAAGGTCACTTTTTCTCAATTGTCAAGGCCAAATACATAATGCTATAATATTTCTCCTTCATATATAAAATAGGGGTGAGCAGAGACCCTATAGTGGGAGAGATTGGCCAACTTATTTCATGGGCGCCATTTTGGAGCCAAATGTCACCTATACCAGATATCATGTACACTGTGGGGGCACAGTTTTCCGTACAAAATGTATAACAAAGTGAGTTACAGCGTTCTGTTCTCTTGAGACAATCATTCGTTTTGGTTGACTCTGGCTGGCACTGTCTGCCGGGTCCTTTACTTTGTCACCCGGTGCAAGAAAAGCGGTCTAGTGGGAGGGAATAACACCCTCCCTTTTGAGTAATTTTTGCTAATAGAAAGTGACGAAAATGCAGAATGGTGAAGGCTATTTTGACAGTTTTAAAAGTGATTTTATTTTAAAAAAATCTCATTTTAGTGTGTCTTATTTTTGTGCTGGTAAGAAAGGGGTGTGAGTCTATTCTGGGTTGGGTCTACCCCTTCTTTCTGAGAAAACTACTAGTACGTTAATGCAGGATGGCATACATAGAAAATGGTGTTATTTATGGAAAGTTGTAAGCAAGTTGAACTAATCATTTAAGATCTTTCATTATTTAGTGAAAGTTTCAGGAGAGGTCTGTGGGAAGGGGTAAATATAGGGGAGCACTTCCTAGTGAGACTTTCTTATTTTATGGAAAGGCCTAGGCCAAGGTTTTATAAAATTGTGACTGACCAGGATGTATTCCATGTAAAAACCTACATCAAAGTCAAAGTTACGCAAATGTTTCAGTTTTCTCACGCTACTAATGCATCCAGGAGCAATGTTTGATCTGTTATTGTGTCCCCCTCCCCTATGAAAATTTTTGAAACATTGGGTGTCCTTACATGCAATCTTCTGCTACATATGCTACATTTGAGGTAAATGTGTGTTAAAAAATTGACGTATTTTTTAGGAAATAAAACAAAAACATCGGCATCAGTGAACGGGAACCATGGCGCAATGAGGTGCCCCCTTCCCTTTGAAAATTTTTGAAAAATAAGGTGTCCTTACTTGAAATCTGGTTCCACATATGCTACCATTTGCAGTAAAATTTGTGTTAAAAAATTTACGTATCTTTAGGAAGTAAAAAAATCGGCATCAGTGAGGGGTGGGGGCATGGCCCAATGAACCCCTAAATAGGCCACTGTTCCTACACCTATGACTGGGGACTGCAGCTCTGGTATTCCAACCATTGGCTTAGGAAGCGGGGACGGGGAGCTTTAGCCCCCCCCCCCGTCAAAAATGTGAGGGCTGAAGTATGCTTTTGCCCCCAAGATCCAAGGGCAAAACCCCCTTATTTGTCTCTTCTGTAGAAATGTCAAAAATTTGCAGTAATTTTCCTTAAAGTTTGTCAAAAATGTAGCACCAAATTGCATCTGAGGACCCTCAAATACCCGAAAATTTTCCAAAGGAAAGGAGGACACTCCCTCCCCTTAGACCCCTCTCCCAGGACGGCGATCCGAAGTTAATGCCGCTATAATTCAATAGGCTCGTTTAGCCGAAGTTTCCCGGGAAAAGACCGCCCCCCCCCCCGAAAAATAAAGAAGTCTTAAGTCGCCTGATGGCTAAATCCCCCTATTGAATTCTAGCCTCATGTCAGCCCCCCCCCCTCCCCCAGTCTCAAAAAGCTTCCTACGCCTATGATTCCATCGTCTCTATGGGGATGTTCCGACAACTTTCCAATAGGGTTAGTATTAGGATTAGGGTTAGCCGGTTAGGCCAAAGGGTTTTAGGAGTTGTATTTGAGTTTATGTGTTGGAATATCAAGCAGTCGGAATACAGAGACGGAACCGTCATATATATACGGTATAGGATAGGCCTTGTACAGAACGTCGTAATCTAACTCTAAGGCTAAGCCTACTCTAACGTTAGGCCTACATGTACTACTAAGTTGTATACTGTAAAGTTACATCGCATAAGCGATCGCTATTTGATGGATTGTGATTGAACCTTCTAACTTTTGGAGCCCACCGAAGCCTTCCTTTTGTACAGGATGGGAATCTATACAACTTGTACCCTCATCTTGTCTGTTCGTGCATCCAAATGCAGCACAACCCGGCCGCAATTTTGGAAACAAAACATCTTTATCTTATATAGGATGAGTACATCCGCCCGTACGTACAGCCCGCACTACTTCTCGAATGCACATAGGCGACACATGATCTTGCAAGCTCGTACTTTGGCTCCAAAATGGTGCCCATACATTTCGTCCAATCAGAATGCGTATCTCAGAACAATGGTTGGCCAATCTCTCCCACTATAGGGCTCTAGGGGTGAGAGCCCCTTCCCCTGGGAATGACCTACGACCTTTATGAATTAACATATGACTTTCTGGATAAAATTCCATGTTTCCAATTCCATATGAAAACGTATTTAGAACAGTTTTTACATTTATCGGTAATTTCTTTTTTTTTACATTATCGGTGGACGAGCGTTTTTACATTATCGGTAATTTTTTTTTACATTATCGGTTCAAAGAGTTATATACATTATCGGTAAATTTTTTTTACATTATCGGTTGTTTTTACATTATCGGTAATTTTTTTTTACATTATCGGTTCAAAGAGTTTTATACATTATCGGTAATTTTTTTTTACATTATCGGTTGATTTTTACATTATCGGTTGTAACACTAGCTTTCTTTTGTGAACACAAATCCTCAACCCGCGATCAACGAAGGCATGAAGCCTTGATGAGGACCAGGGGCCGGCGAAACACCGCTTTGAAAGTGAGGCAGGTGTTGGAGGGCTTCACTGGGATATGACGACTTCCCCCGAGGGTAAGAAGTCTAAGAGCCCGCCTAAGGGCCCCTTATGGCATCAACGGGCAACGCTCTGATGGAGGACCGTGGACAAGCCTCCGGAAGCCCTGGCATATTTGCGAAATTATAGGCAAACGAATGAAGCATCTTTTAATGATATAGCCTTGAACTTGCTTTAACAAGATTGAAAAATCACCACTGTCCATTTTGTATTACATTAAGAATTATCTGCTTGTCCCTTTGATGTTGCAGAGGGCTTGTCTTGTGGGTGTGGAGGGAAAGGATAGTAGAGTATGCATGGGGCTTTTCAAGACTTATGCCACACAAGTTGTCATATATGTAGTACTAATGAGATAGAAAGCCGAAATTCGTGCAGCCGAAAAATTACATCCTAGAAAACATTTCCAGAACGTTTTCTTTTACTACATATTGCCCAAGTTGTCTTTTATGCTACAATTATCTTCAGTTGTCATTTTTTTAGTTGCATAGCAATGACAAAACCACGTTCGTGGTTTAACTGGCGGGAATATTATAGACATTACCCAGCCCCGCCTATACCGCCACTTATGAGGGACTGAGGGGACCGCTAAGGCTAAGCACT
Source organism: Holothuria leucospilota (assembly GCA_029531755.1). NCBI lineage: Eukaryota > Metazoa > Echinodermata > Holothuroidea > Aspidochirotida > Holothuriidae > Holothuria > Holothuria leucospilota. Next base: position 48,912,894 of record CM055961.1, read on the forward strand.
GTTACACTCTAAAAACTGTTCGGTAAAAAGGTTGGACAAATAGCCAAGCAGGGGTGTAGCCAGGAATTTTTCAAGGGGGGTCGAAAGTTGTTTTTGGCATGGTACTCCCAAGGCTGGTACCCGGGTGAGATCCTTCCCTCCCCCACGGTACGCAATGGGACGAGTCACTTACTTGCACTTTCATTTTCAACAGGGAGCTGCCACTAGTGCCAGCTCCCTGATTAGAACACCCCCAACTCCGGCCTCAGACTGAGTTTCTGAAATCCACGTAAAATGCAATTACCTACAATGAATCGACCTTTTATTCCATTAGTGGACATGACATTAAGAATATGACAAAATAAATCTATCTGAAACCAATATGCAGGGCATGTAACACCCGAGTCCGGACTCGGACTCAATTCCGGACTCGAGTCCATCCAGCTTTTTTCTGGACTCGGAATTGGCCCGGGAATGGAAGGTCCTGGAATCGGAATTGGCCCCGGAATGGGCTGGGCAACTGGACTCGGAACTCGGGGAGCCGAGAGTCCAGCCGAGCCACTGAAGTGAAAATTGATGCCCCCCTAGCATATTAGCTCATATTTACCACTGGGCTATCAGCCTATTATCTGGAAAAAAAATGCCCTGGGAATGTTTGCAACAGTGGGAGCGTGGGAGTTATTTATTGAGAATCAGCTGGGGTTGAAACTTCCCTCAGGTTGGAATTTTGTAGGTGGGCAGGGCTTTTTCTTGGGGACGGATTTGCTAAGTCCTCCTGGGGCTCCAGGCTAGCCAGGGGTACATGGGAAAATTAATTGGTCTGGTCTTGTAACCAATGATTATTCAAGAATGTATGAAATAAAGAAGAGAAGGTTTTAACAAAAATGGCCCTCTAAGTTAGTTGGAAAAGTGCTACATGATACATGCCTGGTTGAACTTGTATCATGCCTAGTTCCTGTAATGGCAACAGTGGCATTAACCCATTGTCATTACCCAGCTACAGAAATTCTTTGATTGAAGAACTGACACAAGGTTATTCAACTTAAACTGATTCATCTATCCAGCAGTGACCACTATAGTCTGCAAGATGTGAAGTTAAATACAACAAAAGTGAAGGTTACTGTTGGGCAGGGTTGGAGTCCACCTGTCCCAAGTCTGAGCAAAGTCTGAGTCGATGGTCAGAATCCAAGTCAGAGTCCAGAAGGCCTTGAGACCAAGCTGTGTCCGAGTCAAACAGGATACGAGTCAGGATCCGAGTCAGAGTCAAGTCAGAGTCTGGCAGCATTTTTGAACATATCTCTTTTCTGGGGTGTATGTACAGGTAGTGGGGGTGCTCACTGACCTCTAACTGACTACCGGAGACCTATAGTGTTTACTTACAACTCAAAAGCAGTCTGAGAATTGTGCAATAGCCTATCAGTGATTATGCCAGGACTGCCTGAGGGGGCAGGATGCCCAAAAGTGTGGGGGGGGGGGGGGGAGCAACCTGAAACCTGACAATGGGGAGGGTTGTGTAAGCACATCAAATATAATACAGGCATCACCTAGGGGTTGATTTTTTGGCCTTCAGAGGTAAATTTTTATCAACGTCATAATGGTAAAGTGAAATGGCTTGAAGGCCAAAGTGCATGCAGGCCCCAGTGTCTCTGGTTATATTCCAGGCTCTTTAATATATATGGCATGCTATCTCTGCAGCTACTGCAGGCTTCAGGTTGCATGGACACGTTAGTCACTAGTAAAGCCAACAGGACAGTGGTTGTCAATGCCCATGCAAAACCAGCTGCAGTCATATATGTCTTCATTCATGTATAGTGCAGTGTATATATGTATTGAACCAATGAATCGTATACAGCACACATAGTTAACTTGCATAGGCCCAACAATATACTGCGGTTCAAAGTCCTACCGCTGGGCTGCATGAAAGTTCTACAGTACATGTCTAGTATATGCAGCAGCTGGGCTTGGTGGCAAGTGGTTACGAGCATTAGCGCTTGCTAGATAGTTTTAACTTAAAAGTTTTTAAAAAGCTTCTTACTCATACTGTGTCTGCATCGCTGTGTCGTCCATGAGGGAGATGAGTTAATCATGCTGCAGTACTGTACATGATGATGAACTCATAAGAACTGAACCATAAAAGTTAAAACCGTACCAGTCAATGAACTGTTTTCCCCAGGTAAGGCTGTAGTATACTATAGGTAGCAAGGAACGACTACGTAACTTAATGTAACGCAGAACTTTTCTAGCAGAACTGGTACTACATGTACAAATTCGTCTTGACTTACTACAGGTGCATTCTACTAATACTGTGTGATACAACATGTACTTCAGATCACGTAGGTCTATATAACTAGTGCAAGTGGGGTCAACTGGATCTGAGGACTGCCTTTAATTGTAACCAAGATTTGTAATGTTGGCAATAATAGGCCTAAAGGCCTATAGCCTACTCCCCCAGTTGATCCCCATCCTGCCACCACCTGCCCTCTGCATATTACCCTCATCAAAAGTATAGTAGGCCTTACAAAGGTCATTGAACTACAGTTTTTTATTTAAGCTCCATTCATGACATGACTGATCTGTACAGTAAGTACTGCAAAATTCATATACATCAACAGAAGCATGACCTATATGTTGTTATAGACAGTTTGTTTACATCTTATCTGGATAAAACTTACAAATGCAAGAACTACCCCCTTTTGTAGCAGTTTAATGCTAAGCCTTCCTTAGTATAGTCTACACAGTATGGCCTTTTTGTAAAATTTGTTACAGAAGACAGGATGCAAAAAAGTATCACCTCCTTCAGAGCCCATAAATAACTTTATGGTTTAAATAGGGGGATTTTAGGAGTTTCACTGACAATGCTCTGCAAGGCAAGGCACAGACCTATGTTCATTGTTTGCATTGTGTGAGGTGTGTAACAATCAATAGGCACATATTGTACCAGTGAATGGATTAGGCACAAGTCAGGTATTATTAGGTACCATAACTGCTATAGTGTAGTTTGTATTTTCCTTGAATCTTCCAGCTTTGGAGATTGTATAGTCTCCTCTTAAACTCTCAGACCCAGCAAATCTGACTGCTTTTGTTGTAAAAACTGTTTAATTGGCATTGACTGTACTGTAAATAGATAGGTAGTTGCTCCAACTTACATCCTTGGTTCATAAAAACAAGCCCTGGTTCAAGTTGATTAAGCTATTCAAGCACTGACCATCAGCCTTTAGAATTACAAGGTGTGAAGTCCAATCACACAAAATGGCAGTGAATTAGCTATATGTTTATAGGCATCAAAAAATAATCATTACTAATTTGCCAAAGTTGTAAGTTTTGTGTACTTGAAATCAAGTAGTGTACACAGGTATGAAAATTGCACTTTACTTCAAACCATAGAGATGATGAGGTGTCAGTACAGGCATCAGCAGGTGCAATTGTAAGGATTTGCAACATATTTTTGGGGGTGGGTGGAGTGGGGTGGGACTATAATATGTAGATTTAATTTGCAGCTGGCTTTAATATATTTTAAGCTAACATTTCTGGGGATATCTAGGTCTTCACTACTAGCCTTTATGAAATTTGTGCAATTTTTGAAGGGCTAAGAGAAATTTAGGGATGGGCATGCCCCCCACAGAAGGGCACCTGAGTAACAGACATTGCAGTGGTTGTGTTCTAGAACTTTGTAAATATTCCAGATACTGTATATGATACTCATACAGAGTGGCTGCCAAACTTATTACTAAGTACACCTAATGTTATTCTTGTACCCATGATAGTAGCTGGTGGTGCCTATAATTATACTCATGACCATGTAACTGCACCCCCTTACTCAAAATCCATATATGGCCCAGATATGGGATTTTATATCTGGCCCATATCTGGGCCAGATATGGAATTCATATCTGGCTTGTACAAGAATTGGGCAGATATAACTTGATATATTATAAAGGCCATATATGGCCATATATGGCCCAGGTAAAGTTTCACTTTTATATGGCCCAGGTATGCCCCATATATGTCTACTCCATTTCTGGCCCATATATGGAAAATCCATATATGCCACATATAGGCCTAAAGAGATTTATATCTGGCCCATATCTGTGCCATATATGACCCATATAAAACTTTATATGGCTCACTCTTTATATGGCCCATATCTGGCCCATATATAGAAATTTATATCTGGCCCATATCTGCACCAGATATGGAATTTATATCAGATCGGATAAACAGTTAGGCAGATATAACACAGATCTAAACCAGAACCAGATCTAAACCATATATGGCCAGATAAAGTTCTATCTGGATCAAGCCTTTATATGGCACAGATCTGCTCTAGTTATGAATCATAGTTAGGACTTATAGTCCACACTCCTCATGGAGACTTTGAACACCAGAAAACAATGTTTAAGTGCTCCATGAATTAGAATTTAATGTACCTATTAGGTTGAATTGACCTTAAGTACATAAATTCAACTTATTTCATAACAGTGAACAGAAAAATGCCTTGAAATTTCCTATTTTATGTAATCACAGTGATATGGGCTTTCTTATTTTAAACTTAATTACGTATTTGACTCTAAATTTTGTTTACTGCGTGGTGCATATTTTTACTTTCAACTTCCTAAATCATGAAAAATGTAGGTTTAGATACAAGCTCCGCCCAAATATGCAAATTATTTGCCTAAGTTCACTTAGTACACTGCGGTATTAACAGAAGTGTAGCCACTAAATAACTGCAATGTCTGGGAAGGTGATTGCTGTATCCAAAACATGTCATAGTTTGTAACAAGCATAACCCAAGAATCAAATCAAATAAATAATAAAACAAACTAACAAAATGCTCATTTGCATATCTAGCATATCAAGTTATATCTGGCTTGATATGGCCATATCAAACTTTATATACATATCTGGATTACGATTATATCAAGTTATATCTGGCTTTATCTGGCTTTATATGGCCATATCCAACTTTATATACATATCTGGATCATGATTATATCAAGTTATATCTGGCTTTATATGGCCATATCAAACTTAATATACATATCTGGATCACAGTTTTATCAAGTTATATCTGGCTTTATATGGCCATATCCAACTTTATATACATATCAGGATCACGATTATACAAGTTATATCTGGCTTTATATGGCCATATCAAACTTATATTCATATCTGGTTAAAGATTTAATCAAGTTATATCTGGCTTTATATGGCCATATCAAACTTTATATACATATCTGGATCACCATTTTATCAAGTTATATCTGGCTTTATATGGCCATATCAAACTTAATATGCATATCTGGGTTATGTTTTAATCAAGTTATATCTGGCTTTATATGGCCATATCAAACTTTATATACATATCTGGATACCATTCTATCGAGTTATATCTGGCTTTATATGGCCATATCAAACTTTATATACATATCTGGATAATGTTTTATCAAGTTATATCTGGCTTTATATGGCCATATCAAACTTTATATACATATCTGGATCACGATTATATCAAGTTATATCTGGCTTTATATGACCATATCAAACTTTATATACATATCAGGATCACGATTATATCAAGTTATATCTGGCTTTATATGGCCATATCGAATTTAATATGCATATCTGGGTAATGTTTTAGTCAAGTTATATCTGGCTTTATATGACCATATCAAACTTTATATACATATCTGGATCACCATTTTATCAAGTTATATCTGGCTTTATAGGCCATATCAAACTTTATATACATATCTGGATCACAGTTTTATCAAATTATATCTGGCTTTATATGCCATATCAAACTTTATATACATATCTGGATCACGATTATATCAGTTATATCTGGCTTTATATGGCCATATCAAACTTTATATGCATATCTGGGTTGTGTTTTTAATCAAGTTATATATGCTTTATATGGCCATATAAAGTCTTTAATCAACCAGATATTTCCAGATATAAAGCCAGATATGGATTTTGAGTAAGGGCCCATACCACCTGGTCAGATCCTGTACCAGTGCTCATTAGATTCCTTCAAGTTTGAACTTATACCTACACTTGGGTATGAAAGTTCTTGAGCCGTGACCTGGTATCCATACTCCTGTTGTGTTATCCCTAGTCTGTGCTCAGGTTCGTGACCTGGGACTTGCACCCATACCAGCTTCTCATGACCTAGTTGGCACACATACCATACCCAAACTCAAAACCACGTACTCATGACCAGTACCCGTGTCTGGGCTCATGACCTGTTACCCGTACCTGTACCGGCCCCCATCCGTACTCATGGCCCGGTTCCCATACCTGTACCCACCCCTATGGCTTAGTACCTGTACTCATGACCAGCTGGTACCTGTACCTGCACTCATGCTCCTGTATTCACACTACACCACGGCGCTGCCAATTTTCAAGGATTTTACTGCACATTTATTTGTGGGATGCACTCGGACTCGGCTCGGACTCGGGTCCTCTGGACTCGGACTCGGCTTGGACTCGGGGGGTACCGGACTCGGATTTGGCCCGGAATTGGGGTCACTGGAATCGGAATTGGCTCGGACTCGGATTAGGTGGACTCGGTTACAGCCCTGCCAGTATGATTCTGTAACGTCACGTCGTTGTCAGTCAAATGGAAAAGACTAAAGATGTCTGGAAGATGGAAGGCTCAAAATATGACAGAAGAGGGTATTTTACCTTCTGCAAAGATCTCACTTTTATTCTGATTGATTTGAAAAGATTGGTGCAGCCTCGTGAGGCGGTTCACATGATCAATTATTTGTTGTAGCTAACAGCTTAACTTATGTACATATATACACTATACAAGTTAATAAATGTCTTGCACAACATCTGCACAACAGTAAAACCTTGATACGGCGCAGCGCATGCATCAACCAGACGATGATAAGTAACTGAGGAGCACAACGCACCAATTCCGCGGCACTGTGGGACTATCTGCGGAAGCTCAGCACCTACATGCGCAGTGGTAAATATAACTTGGGCCAGCAGCGCACCAACTGCGTAATTGAAATACTTGATCTGCGGAAGCTCCGTTCTACCTGCGCCGCACTAGAGACGTAATGCAGACTCAGCGCACCAGCTGCGTAAATAGAAATACTTGATCTGCGTAAGTTCCGCACCAACTGCTTGATTGAAATACTTGATCTGTGGAAGCTCCGCACCAACTGCACCGCAATAGATATCCCGTAAGGACGCAGCGCAGCAACTTCGCCGCACTATTTGTCCCCGATTGACGCAGCGCCCCAACTGCGCAATGCTAAATACTGTTTGCAAAATACACTAGGCCTAACGGCAAACTAACAAACTGTGCAAGGAGCTATTTACACTTGCAAAATTTGGATGTCTTTCTTGTTCTTTCTCGCTATGAAATGTGTGCGTTTACTCATTAAAAGCTAACTGAAGAATGATCCTAAATTAATCTCAGCTCAGCTCCTGTCCGATCCAGGGTTGCAAGATAAAAAGAAAGCTATGGCGCCAAACAACGTTTAGAAAGGGCCAAATAGAACCAAAAAGAACCAAACAAAAATTTTTATCCGCCAAAAAAGCGCCAAACAAAGTTGTCCAAAAATTAATACTCACATTACAAAAAAGGTCGTAGTCTAGGTCAAGGTTACGCATTTTTGGCTCACTTTTGACAAAAACAAGTTTTCCCGAAATTTGGAAAAAAATGTGTACACAGCGTTTTCAACCGAAATTTGGAAAAAAATGCGTACACAGCGTGTACGCATACACTGTACATAATATCAATATCACATTCTTTGCACATAGCCTATACTACGTAAACAATATGTGCTGTACGTCTCTCTTGAGGACGTCCAAACGCACATGGCGTCTTCCGAGTACAGAAACACATTCTTGTTATAGCCTACGTACTACATTATACCATTCTCTTACAAGGCAACTTAGATTTCAAACATAAAAATGGGCAACGGTAATCAAAAAAAGGATGTGAAATTGAATGTAACATCGTATTTGAATGAACGTATTTCAGACGGCAGAAAATCGCCAGACTTACACCCAAAAAGCGCCAAGCCCCCAAATAGATTTTTCTGCCGCCAACCAAACCGAAAAAGGGCCAAATTTTAGGAATTTGGAGGAAAAAGCGCCATAATGGCAACCCTGGTGCGATCCAGTAGCTGGGCAGCAAGCAAAACACGTGGTTGCTCTTACACACAAACAGCATATAACGTTTTAACTAACTATGATTGGTTAGACCTACTTCCTGACACGCCTTCATGAGTGCCGTCTCAACAGTAAAGCTATATACAATACGAACATTGGTTATTCATGATTACATTTGTACAACATGATTGGTTTATCTAAAATATACGTTGTCACACGAAGATTGTAAACACGTGCGCCTAGTTCTGAAACAATGCAGTCTGCCGTCGAGCGGAAATGACTGCGTAGCCTGCCATACATTTATAATTGTGTCAAAGAAAGTACGAAATCATATGAGAATAACGGCCATACCTCAGTCTTATGTACAAATGACAGTGAAGGTTTCAGCATAGAAGAATTTCAAGGGAACTAGAAATGTGGTTACGGGAACCGTAACCACTGTTTGTGGAAGCGATTACTGTAGGTGGAATTTTCACTTCACTAAATTATTGAACTGAAAAAGAAATCACTTTACAACAGATCACTTTAACAGAACTGTCTTGTTTCAAAGAATCAGACTAGAGGTTACTAACACACTATGCCTGGTGTGGGGTACAAGGCAGTGCAGTATGAAAACTGTTCACAATATCAGTTCAAATTGGCCCACCGTATAAAAATGGTCTTGCCAAATATTTAGGCCAGGGCCGTAGCGAGCGGGGGTGTGGGGGTGTGACACCCCCCAATATTTGGTCGCCCGTCGGCAAATTTTCGGTCTGTCGGCAAAAAGAGGAAAGGGAAAGGAAAAGAAGAGAAAAAGAGGAGAGGAGGAAAAGAAGAGAAAAGAAAGGAAAAGGAAGGAAAGGGAAGACCGTGGAGAATGAAAAGAAAAATGAGAAAGAGAGAACGGGCCTGTCTGTTATCGGTTATTTCGATTTTCGGCTCTTCATCTAATTGGTCCATTCAAATTGAATTCCCGTCGGCAAATTGATTATCCATGTGACGGGCCTTATACGGCCGTATCAACGGCCGTCGGTGTAATTGGACGAGTGACTGAGTCCGTCGGGAACTCGGGAAAAGAAAGGAAATTAACGGCTTCCGTATAGGTGCACTATTTCGGGTCATACATCATTCTTGAAAAACCACTTTCTGCACATTATTCCTCACTTTTATCATCACCATGGGGAGCAGCACCCGATTACCTAGGGAGAGGGTATCCTTAGGCCGTCTTCTAAACACTAACCTTGACTACAAACACATTTTGCAAACTTCTGAGGATCCGGTTTACCCACAAACATCCCGGGGAAAAAATAATGCTTGCCGCGCTTGTCTCCCTTCACTGCAGTTTCAGGCTTTTAACTTTTGAACACCGAAATGAAACAGATACAGTACCCATCTTTAGATCCTGGCTTTCAAAGCATATTTTGAACGCTTGTGTTAAGATTCTGAACATTTTTTCTCCCTTTTTGAACGCCGGACGCCTATCCACTTATCGTATTTGAACCGCCTGACGCGTCAAGTGTTCAAATGCTGAACACATAGTGTTCCAATTCTGAACGACAGGTTCAGCACCTGAAGTATAGTGGCATGACTGGAGGAATAGCCTGACACATAAGAATTAACCCGAATCTTTGCATTGGATAATGCATTATGAACCAAAATATGCCAATCCTGCATGACACTTAATTTTTTACCGAGAGATTATGCTAAAATCTCAGAGCTTCCGGGGGCGAAGCCCCCCCCCGACCCCCCACCAGGGGCCCTAGGGCCGGCCCAGTGTTATAGCCAGCCCCATTTGTGGGACACTGTCGCCTAAACGGCGACAAATGTCGCACAAAAAATTTGACAAGCAAAATTCTACCCGGTTGTAAATTTTGAAGTTCCTCATTAGGGCAGAAATCCACTCAAATATTGCACCATTTGCGATCTAGGCAACTTGCAAATTCCAAAAATTTCCAAAGGGGAGGGGGACATCCCCTCCCTTAGACCCCTCCCCAGGACACAGATCAGTGAATGTCGCATTGAGAAAACGTCCTAGTTAAAGCACTGGCGGACCTCTTGATCCCAACCGCCTACAACAATGGCGGCCTGACGAGAGGGATATAGCCTAATACATTAAAATTAGTGGGGATCTTTGCTTTTGATGATGCATTATGAACCAAAATATATCCATCCTGAGACTTAATTTTCCACCCAGGGATATACTTAGACCTCAGAGCTTCCGGAGGCTTCGCCCTACGGAATCCTCCTTAGGCGGGCCCAGTGTTTTAGCCAGCCCCTATTTGTGCGATAATGTCGCACAAAAAAAATTGACAAGCAAAATTCTACCCGGGTGAAAATTTTGAGGGTTCCTCATTAAATATTCATCAAATATTGCACCATTTGCGATCTAGGCAACTTGCAAATTCCAAAAATTTCCAAAGGGGAGGGGGACCCCTCCCCCAGGCCACAGATCAGTAAAAATGTCGCATTGAGAGAACGTCCTAGCTAAAGCACTGGCGGACCTCTTGATCTCAACCGCTTAAAACTATAGCGGCCTGACGACAGGAATATAGCCTAATACATTAAAAGTAGTGGGATCTAGTTTGTATTTGATGATGCATTATGAACTAAAATATATCTATCCTGAGACTTAACTTTTCACCCAGAGATATACCTAAACCTCAGAGCTTCCGGAGGCTGCGCCCCATGGGCCCAACCAGGGGTCCTTAGGCGGGGCCAAGGACCCCACCGGCTAAAGCTCGTTTTCGCACTACGCATTACCAGATCCGTCGGCAAAACATAATCTCCACACCCCCCCCCCCCCCCAAAGATAACACCTTCGCTACGCCCCTGATTTAGGCCCAGCCCATGATGGTTTAATCACTCAGATGCCTCGTTCCTTGTCCAGGCTGCAACAATATCACTGCGTTATAGGCCTAGGCCTAAAATACAAATCTCTTACATTACGAAAAAAACTTCAGAAAGGGTGATGTTATGACAACCACACTCTCGGCTGCATACCATGGCCCTACGGGACTGTGTTTCTCAGCCTAGGGAGGACGGTGAGTTTTGCCCGACTCTAGAGTCTGGAGTATAGAATTTAACTGTCTAGTTTCCCGCCCAACTAAGACAAAATATCTGCCCGATTTAGTCAGGTCACCCAGGTGTCTGACATTTGGGGGCGACCGCCCCAGCCCCCTCCCCCCTGGCCCGCGCGGCCATGCTGCCGACATTTTCAAAAAATCCTTGTAGGCCACTAACAGTCTCTACATGTGGGCCTAGTATATACAACGAGAGTAAGGACAACACAAAGTGCATGGTATCCCTTTTGACTGAAGAAGGCTAAGTCCTAACAATTAATAGGCCTGAGTTGGTTTCAGTTGTTTATTTCTGTGTCAGTTACTGCAGGGGTCGATAACATAACCTATGCATGCCGCTGAAATGGCTTGTTAGCTTACGATAGTATCGTAAGCTTATGTTGCCGTATGTTACTTTTGGAGCTCTATGACGTCATCAAACAATAAAATACAAAAGATATCGCGGATTTTCTCTTCACACCATGTCGAAGAATGTTACTACGACAAAAGAAAAAATAGCACCAAACTGTGTCCCCATTGACAGTTCCCATTGTGGAACTTGCAATGCCCTTTTGCAAGAAAGAATTGGTCATTTAAAGGAAGGTAGGAAAAAATTGTTAAAATCATTCAAAATTTTGCTGAAAACACAACTTGGGAGCCTTAAAAAGGACATTTAATGTATTATTCCGCTAACGATTTGCAGTTGTGTACTGGTTTCACTACACTAGGGCACTACGTGAACCTGTTAGTAAGTCTGCAGCAGATATATTATTCTCAGTACGCGTGAAGTTGGTCACATGACTTGTACGTAACTTCTGTTTGACGCGAACGGCGACCACCAGGGACAAAAAATTTAGAGTCCAAATCTATTAAAATTGAAGCCATCTCTGCAACATTCTGAAAAATTTATGGTTGGAATGTTCAATTACGTCTAAAAGAGCAATATAATGATAAAAATATTAGCACCTGACCTTTATTGTGTATGTTATGGGATGTTTTGGTTTCGAATTTTGAGATCGTAGCGAGAATGTTTACATACCGAAGGCACTGCAGATATTGCAGTGCTTCCACACTCTAAATTCATTTTTCCTGAAATGGAATCTAACATTTCCTAGCATATTCCTTGTTCAGTGATATCCCAGTTTTGGAGGTCTTAATTTAAAGGGGTCCTAACAGAGTCCGCTCCGCGAGGAAACTATTCCTTGTTACCGAACTGTGTCATAATATCTGAATACATGAATGGTAACTTTACTCTTTTGTATTCTCGTGCTTTTTTCATAATACAAATGCCTCCACAAATTACAGGCTGTTCCTAAAAGCAGGGAGATGGATTACCAGCTCCTTGTCGCTAGGAACTTCTTGAACTTTGCGGCGTGCGTCCTGGTAGAGTGAGTTCTCATACTGTCATATAGTGACTATCGTAAGCCTGGAAGCCAATGGCTTTTGATTTTCGATAAACGCGGCTGTGATTATGGAACAAGATATAGGAATGTTCCTATATCTTGCGCGAAATCGAGCGCGCGTCGAAAGACGCCACGCGCCCCACTACGTCATAAAGCAGTCGTAGTATTTAGACGCGCTTACACTCCCACCTAAAATTTCATTAAATTTTACACTTTAGTTCTTAAATACACTTCTTTGATAATTTACACTCCCACCAATATGACGTTCACATAAATAGCTTTGAATATAAAATATCTGCTATCTCAACAGCTCAACAGCAACACCAACTTGTGAATAGGTCTTTCCAGGATCGTTGGTTGTCTTTTTCCTGAGACAGAAAACGTAGAATCACTCATTAGTAGTTTCACTTTGCGAACTAAATTGTCTTTAGACGGAATTGTTTCCAAAATTCTTCCAAGTCTCCATCTTCCACGGACCATTTCTTCCTCTTTCAACATGACAATGTCTCCTACCTGCAAGTTCAGTTTTTCTTTGGTCCATCTTGCTCTTGTTTGCAGGGTTTGCAAATATTCCCTTCGCCACCTGGTCCAGAATTCATTTGTCAACTGTTGCACACGTTTCCACCTTTGTCTGGCATAGACATCTTCTCTACTGAAATCTCCTGGTGGAGCTACGATGATGCTTGATTTATGCATAAGCAGGTGATTTGGAGTCAGCGGCTCAGGTGAATTAGGATCAAACATATTTTCCACAGTCAGGGGTCGACTGTTCACTAAAGCTGTTACTTCATAAAACAATGTCCTGAGAGATGATGTATCTAATCTTGCCTTATGCTGCATCATGAGAGCGTTTAGGACATTCTTAGCTGTACGAATTTGTCTTTCTACAACACCATTCATGTGGCTTGCTGTGGGAATGTTCATCTCGAACTCGCACTTGTGTTCATTTAGAAATTTCTTAATTTCTTCGTTCTGCATGTCTTTCAATGCTTTGTTCAACTCATTTCTTGCACCTTGAAAATTTGATCCGCAATCACATCTTAGTAGACGAATGTTGCCCCTTAGAGCGATAACGTTCCGAAGAGAATTTATGAAGGCATCAGTGGTCATATCGTCTAATAGTTCAATGTGAATGGCTCTAGATGCCATGCATGTGAAAAGAGCTCCATATTTCTTCATTTCTTTCCGTCCTTCTTTCACAATTACAGGACCGAAGCAGTCTACGGCACAATAGTCAAATGGTGCTGTTTTCTCAAGTCTGCTCTGTGGTAAGTCTCCCATCTTTTGTTGTTGGACCTTCCCTCGAAGCTTCCTGAACGTCACGCATTTGTGAATACATGAAGAAACAACGGAACTCATCCCGATGATCCAGTAACCTTCTGCTCTGATAGCATTGCTTGTCATTCCTCTGCCCTGGTGAGCTATCCTTTCGTGATAATGTGTAACCAGTAAATTGGTTAATGTGAGACTTCTTTGGAACGATCACAGGGTGCTTAACATTGTTATCCAGAGTCGAGTGTTTGAGTCCTTCCTCCTACTCTCAGTAGGCCTTCATCGTCGACAAAGGGATCAAGTCTCCACAGTCTTCCTTGAACTTCGGAGGTGCCGTTCTGAATATGATACACATCTTCTCCTAGGTATCTGTGTTGTAACCACTTTAAGACCATAGATTCTGTTTTCCTTAATTCCACGATATCTGACACGTTGATAATTCCTTTCAGCCTCAGGAGATATTTCCGTAATGTTGTAAGTGCTCTAATGACTCTTGGCCAGCTTGAAAACTTCTGTAGTCTGTCTAATAAGGAATGCTGGGCGCTGCCTTGCGTCACAAAAGCCCGAGCTTTCTTCACATTCGGATCAGTACTCGATATCTGAATATCGCACATAACGGGTTTTAGATCCCTCTCTTTCAGAAATTGAGGTCCTGAGAACCAGTTTGATGCCATCAATTCATCAGCATATAAACCTCTTGATGCGTGGTCTGCAGGATTCTCATCAGTTGGAACGTACTTCCAATCCTTTGGGTTGGTAGTATCTCTGATTTGTTGTACTCTGTTTGCAACGTAGACATGAAATCTCTTTGAGTCGTTGTTGATGTACCCTAGAGCAACCTTAGAATCAGTCCAGTAGTGATGACTGATGTTCTCATAGCTGAGCTCGGCAGCCAATACTCTGGCAACTTTTGAAGACATCACAGCTGCCTGTAGTTCAAGTTTTGGGATTGTTACTGTCTTTGACGGTGCCACTCTTGACTTTCCCATAAGTAAGGTAGAGTGTACTGTTGAGGATGAGATCATCCTTACATAAGTGCATGCTCCATAACCTGCAGTGCTGGCGTCGGCAAAGTGGTGTAACTCAATTTGCTTCACTTCACCAAAATTCTCTGGTTTCACGCATCGATCAACTTTCAGCTTCATAAGCTTTGGTAACTCAGCTCTCCACCTTTCCCACTGTGGTCTCAGGTCCTCTGATAAGGGCTGGTCCCAGTCGGCATTTTCTTTGCACATTTGTTGAAGAATTAACTTGCCCTTAAGTACGAATGGAGCAAGAAATCCAAGTGGATCGTAAATGGATGCAATCGTTGACAGCACGCCTCGTCTGGTGACTGGATGATCTTTCATTTCTATGCGAAACTGAAATGTGTCGGACTCAGCGCACCATTGAACTCCAAGTACTCTTTCCATTGGGAGGGAATCAGAATGAATATCCAATTCTAAAAGAGACTTTCCTCGTTCTGACTCAGGAATTTGGTCTATCACCTCTCTGCAGTTGGATGACCATTTGTGAAGTCTCAATCCTGCATCTGCGCACATTCCAGTGCTATTGCTGATCAGTGCGATGGCTTCTTTTGAGCTTTCAACAGATTTTATTCCGTCATCAACATAGAAGTCCTTTCGTATGAAGTCGGCAGCTTCCTTTCCCCATTTCTTCTCACCATCGTCAGCTGCCTTATGTAAGCCAAAGTTGGCACATCCTGGAGAACTTGCGGCTCCAAACAGATGAACCTTCATCCGATACTCTATTATCTCTGCCTCGGGCTTGTTGTCCTTGAACCACATAAATCTTAGAAGATCTCTGTCCTTTTCATCTACGAAGAATTGGTGGAACATCCCTTGAATGTCTCCCATGATGCCCACACTCTCCTGTCTAAATCGGCACAACACACCAAGTAGATTGTTTGTTTGGTTTGGCCCAGGTAGCAAACACTTATTAAGCGATGTATCACGGTATATTGCCGAACAGTCAAAGACAACACGCAATTTATCCTTCTTCTTTGGATGGTAAACCCCAGTGTGAGGTACATAGTTTACTCTCCCGCTTATTGCTGAAGACATAGCTTCTGCAAGGGATTGAACTGTGTTAGGAATTGTTTCTGGCAATGTTGGGAAATTAACTCCACTCTTTCCTTGTATTTCTTCTTTAACTTGCAGATTCGAAGCAAGCTTATCTCCGATTTGTGGGTTTGAAGATTCCTTCTCTGCTGCATGTTGTTTTTCTCTGAAGCGTTGTGCATGGTCATTTGCGGTATCATTCGGTGATGTCTGTGGAATAAATTTGTCGCAGCCAGAGCGCAGACTGCCATTCGTTTCAGATAAAGCTTCTACTACAGCGGCGGCTTCAGCTGCTTCCTGACGTGCCTTCAAAATCTCTAATTCTGCTTTCTTCTTGGCAATCTCTTCAATGAAATGCAAACGCTCGTTTGCTGCCACGGACTGGGCTACTGCTTTGGCCTTTGCAGTTTGAACTGTTGAGGATGCAGATATCCGAGATACCTTTGAGCCTCCAGTTATCGCGGTCATTGTCTCTAATTGAAATTCATTCAACCTTTTATGCGCCCTATCAATAACTTCGGCAGCTCGCAAATTTAGTGCGTAATATTCATTCCTGCTTTTATCAAATGATTCGACGAACAAGCCTTCAGTATCTAGCTTGTACAAGCTAAACAGTTTGTCCCAACATTCATTAAAATTCCTGTTACTTACAGTAGCCTCTTCTATTGCCACTATTAGCGGTTGCATGCTTTCAAAATCATTCTCTAAATTTTTTACACATTGTGTTAAGGTACGACTTACAGTTACCATATTCTTTACAGAGTTATCAATAGAAAGTTCAAGTCCTTTTTCTGTCATTTTTCTCTGTCTCTTTTCAAGAGATTCTGTCTCTGAATTCACATGAGTTTCGTTTGGTGATCGAAAGTTGGTGGACGTTGGGGACTGAATAATAAACTATATATAAAGACACCATCACAGCTGTGTTTATTGAAACAGCGTTGCAAGTATGCAGGTTGTTTCTTCGTACTTTCGTATCACACAGCCATACAGCACTACCGTATCACAGCCATGCAGCAAGCATGCTCGCTTAGAATGATGACTAAGTCTCACTGATGGTGTCTTTATATATAGTTTATTATTCAGTCCCCAACGTCCACCAACTTTCGATCACCAACGTAAAAACTGAAACAATGAATATCATATCCTATTCGAATAAACCTTGCTACTAAATAGATTAACTTAACTTTAGTATGAATTTCAGTAATAAATTAAGAAGATCATGCGTGCACTAGCAAATAACACCAAAACGTAGATTAAATTAGCATATCTGAAAGTTCAATTCATATCTAAAATATACCCATCGAATCATTTGATGTTGTAAATTAGGATGAAATTGATCATTAACTACATTCAATTAAGAATAAGAAAGTACCTTGTGCCAATCTGAGCCAAAATACTGCTAGATCAAAGTGTCCTGTCTCTGCTAGGCCCTTTAGCCTATAGTCTGAAAACAATCGAAAATTAGGCAATAACGAACCTTTGTCTTGTCAACAAGTAATATGATAGCAAATAATAATAAAGTATTGATTCTGAGATTTGTCCCCACTTTCAAAGATGGATCACCACCCATGCAAGGCTTGAACGGGCCTTGTGTTGGAAGTTGTTGCTTTACCAGTGAAAAACCGCTTGCAACCGATCGTTCGTCCCTCAAGGCATCAACATCACAATATTTAGCTATGTACCAATCCAAAATAGCAAGGACAGCTGCTATGAATATAGGTCCTTCCCTCTTACCATCAGACCTTCCACTTAACATTAGCACTACACAACTAGACACAAAGCAGTTCAGGGATTCTGCCTTAAAGTTCCTAGCCTACTCCAACAGGACTATGCATGCACACATCTGCAACCCTGCACGTTTGACCCCACCAGGGTTGTTGAGCATTATTCCTCCAGATCCAGATCGGCCTAGCCTACAAAGCTCACTGGCCTAAGACAGGGAGGCCTAACATTACGCTAGGCTATAATGTTAGGCCCAGCATAAGCGTAAGGCCTAACGTTAGGCCTGTCTGATCAACACTTTAACTTGGTTGGCTATTTTGAACGATGAAGCTATACTATTGGCTGTGCTCATGCCCGATGGTAGCCACTGTATTCCAACCACGGGAATGACATTCATTAATAATTAATCGAAATCAGTTCCTCAGCTTATGACTAATAAACAGAGTGACGCGTAGGTGCCAACCGTGAACTGAACTGGCCGTGCAAAAATTTGTTTTTAGTATCCCCTACCCCTAGCCTAGGTTACAATGGATAACAGGAAGGTTAGCATTGACAAGTTCTTCTGTGAGTATGGTAGAATCTAATTGTACTGGGCTCGTTTGGGGTTGGTTGTTTGTTTTCAGTTAAGGGTTTATGGAAGTTCTGGGCATCTTATGGGGCTTTACCTCCTTTAACCTATTATGTTATGTTATGAATGTAGAGATATTAACATGGCGAATACTTAAGCCTGGTGATGATTCACTTTTCAAGTAGGTCCTATGGCTTAGAGGATTAGGGGATAAAGAGTTCAGAGACTCACTGCTAAAGCCTGCACAGTCAGACCATTTTTGTCTTCGGGAATATGATGGCAAAATTTTTGGTCTCTTTTTGGAGACTATGTGCAAGTATCCATAGAATGATGGGTCTTAAACATGTATGGTGGCACGACCTTATAAGACCACTGGATCTGGACCTGGATCTGGATAAATACTGCACAACATTCCTGGTGGAGTCAAAACGTCCACTCTAAGAAAGTTTGCGTTTTTATAAAACATGGCAAAAGAATGTGAATCTGTTTGTACCTGAAAATCTTTTGGTGGACCTGACCTTATTTAAGAGCTAGACTATAAATCTTTACCACAGAATTTTTCTTTCAAGAGATATCATTACAACAAGTTCAGCATTTCCGGCTCAAGCCTGACTTCAGAAGTAACCTAATAAGGCCAGCGGGCACTGTTTACAATTTTTGTACAGAGCTGCATGTACGGGTTTTGTGTAGCAGTTTGTGCGTTCAATTTGTGGCTGCATACCTTAGCGTGTGCATGCTTGAAATATTGAACATATTCACACCTATTCGCAAGGGATATTGCTAGCCTATGCGCGTGCTGCATCAAGAATTGACGCACTGATTGTGGCAGCAGTTTTGATGCGTTTTGTTGACTGTGTCGATGCACAAAATTTGAAAGTGGCCTTATTAGGTCATGTCACTATACATGTAGTGTTTGCACCGGGTACCCGACCGACGATGTCAGGACCCGGTTCTGAAATTGATACCTGGATACAAAGTTTCACTAACATAGGCTAGATTGCACGTGTGACTGAACCTAACATGTTCAGTGTTACTTTTTCCTTGCAAAATTTATCATGTACATGTATGCCCCAGAACACTTGTCATGCCCATACGTAAAATACTTGGTGTTATATTATATCAACGTGAAAAGCAAAATTTGTTATTAGCCTATGACTTAACAAACTTGTAGTCTAACAGAAGTGATATTTTTGGGTACCTGGGTACCCGACCGACCATCGACTTCGGGTACCCGTTTCCGAATTTTGGACCCGGTGCAAACACTATATAAATGACTTGTAACGTTTGAGGACAAGGCCTAGGCTAGGCTGGACCTAGGCTAGCCTAGCCTAGGCCTAGCCTATGTGAATTTGAGAATGATCGAGACTTGTCAAAATTTTTGAAGGTGCGGTAGGCCTAGCCTAGGGTACCTAGGCCTAGTTCTCACGTACACTTTGTTCCCTGAACTAGGCCTAGACTATTGCAACACAAATTTTTGACCGCATATTACTGTGAGAGTAATATCGTCTGCGTGCGTTGCTGCAGTGATTGTTGCTATATACGCGTATGTGCGTGTAAGAACGTAACTATAGCTATGGACTATGTCACAATTGAACAGCAGTGCGTGCTATTTAGCATACAATAGTGTGAACGTCCTAGTTACACGATTTAGCAGTTTCATAGAATGTTTAAAAAACAAAACAGGATCGCTTGTGTAAATCAAAATTTTTGGTCCCTTTTTGGACACTTATGTGCAAATAATCTTAGATTGAAGTGTGTTAAACATATAAGGCCCCGTAGAGGTCAATTATGTAGGAGTATACGTGAATTTGAGAAAGATCGAGACCATTCAAAATTTTTGAAGTCACGGTAGCCCAATTTTGACAATGGGTATATTGCTGACCTAGTATGGGAAGCCCCAAAGCTTCCCAAATACTAGGTCAGCAGACTGCGGACTACGGTAGGCCTAGCCCAATTTTGCCAATTGGTATATAGTAGGGCTGCGACGGTTAAACGGTTAACCGGTTAACCGACCGATCGGTCGGTTAAACGACCGCCAAACGTTGTTTCGTTTAACCGTTTTTGCATCCTAATAAATCTGTCGCCGCAGTTCACCATTATACCTAAACTCGTTTATGCAGTAAACCGCAGAAGTTGCTTGCCCAAAACCACGTAACAATGGGTAAACTTTGGATGAAAAATTACAAAAGGTTTAAAAAAAGACCTTTATAATGTCAGTTGTACAGTCTGCGTTGCGTTGCTTTGACTGGTATATCGATCCGTTCGCCCCATGATCTGGGAGTGGTTTGCCGAAATAATGTGACAATAAACTCTTTCACGCAACTTTTTAAAAGGATTAAAATTATCAAAGGTGCAGGGATTAAATTATGCAGTACACGCTTCAACAATCCACGATACCTTTAAAAGTGTGGAGCACTGTAAACTTGATAGATAAGACTAAAAAAGTTACCTCTAGACGGCAGAAAAATATATGCTTAATATCGTTCAAGATAAATGCACTTCGGGAATTTTCCCGGGCGTAACTTCCAAGGTTACGTGTTTACAGTTCATCAGTCTCAAAACATATGGAATCTGCACAAGAAAGGGACCAAGCTATGTAGCTCTGGGCTTAATTATGCAACCCTGGCTTGCAAGCCTTGTGGGTGCAACTAAAATATTTGTAACTACGTTAGCCTTCCCATTTAAGCTGACTTAATAATTTTATCAAAAGACGATTAAACATTTTTTATAATTTTTTCAACGTTAGTATAATTCCTGGAAAAGTTTCAACCCCCAAAATTCGCAAAGATGAGTGAAATACTTTCGGCCATTTCATTCATTAACCCCAAATTATAAAATATGGAGCATTCCAATGGTGAACGTCATGAATAATCATATTATTTTCGAACATAATTAGCATAGTTCGTTGGACTTGCTGAACGAACCGGCGCACTGTACGTAAGGGAAGTCACACAAACTCGTTCCTGCGGAGCCGCGCGGAAGCTGATGTCATCAAGATTCTATGAATATGCCTATTGACGTCACACACCCATTTCCGAAGTTCACCGATGTTTAATAAGCCTTCCGAGGCCTGCCCTTTTGTGCCCAGCTTACAGTCACACAATTGCAGATCTAGCCCTGAATAGTTCTCCTACTAGACTGCTATTCAAAGAGGGTAACGTCCAGACAAAAGCTCACACACAATTACGTCAATAAGTGATAGCCATTCAGCCTCACAAACCTTCGCTAATCCTATAAGACGATTATTTCTGGACTTGGGGTTTTACCGATGACTTAACTACTGTATGTTGATAACTGTCCAAAAAACAAAACATGAGCTCCAGCACATGTTTACCGACCAGCCGACGGTAGCATACAATACAGTGCAGCTCAAAATAAATCGGACATTAATTGCATTATGCATTAGAGAATTTACTGCAAATAACGCCGGCAACGCAACTAACGTTAGTTTCGTTAATAAACTCTAAAGTTAACTTGCGCTAGAACCTAAACTGGAAATCTTTTAGCCAAGAAATGATTCCATCGTTAGTTGCGTTTAATTATGGTTTGAGAACAAATGCAGCATCGACACTGGCAACGATCTGTGCATTAGTTTTTTTGATATACTTTATCCCAACGTTCACTTAACCAGCATGCCGCATTTACGTTCATTTTCATGATAAGCGGGATACAAATAATGAAATCTCCTAACTGGACCGCAATGATACGCCCCACTAGTGCGCCGAGACAACTCGTGCAAAGCTTGTGTTTTGCAAGTTGTACGAAAGGTACCGATACGGAAAAGCGCGGGAGATGTCGGCGCAGTTGAGCTTGACACAAATTTAGGATTATCGGAAAAAAGAGAAATTATTGCATACGTCGAGAAAACATTTTTCGGATCATACCAATTAAAAATTATTTTGGACAATTGGGATTACGACTATTGATATGGCTTTTCCCAATGGCTCAGGCTCAGTGGGAAGTGAACTATAGTAGGCCTACTTAAGGAGCAGCAGCTCTTGTCTAGTTGTGGGATCGTAGCGATAATCTGGGAGGGTGAGAGTTAAAACTTTGGACACATCACGGCCGTCATGTACTTTCACTGCTTTCAATATTGCGTTTTACTTTTGACAGTGAAGACGTGATTATGGGTCTAAGAATATCCGCTGGAAACAACCCCTAGACTTTGTGCTTCGCGCACACCATATTTTTTGAATTATCGATGAAGGTTTAAAATTCAAGTAAACATTTCCACCCATCACCTACCCTGACTGGGAGGATCCCACATGCTCATGCGTTACATGACTGCTTCAGGCCACCAAGCCCGTAGCCAGAGGAAGGGCCGGGGCCGGAGCGCAGCGAAAGTTTCGTCCTGAGAAATTTTAAAGTAACCATTTCCTCATTGCAGCTTAACGTATCTCATCCCCTCCCGCTGAAAAAAATATTTAGTCCGCCTGGAAGCTACCATACCCTTTCCCCTTCCCATCTTCAGTATCTTGTCTGGCAACCGATTCTCATAGCCTGTGCAGTTAAAACTAAGAATCGGGTGCGTCTGGCTACGGGCCTGAAAGCCACTTCCCAAGGCAGCAGTCCAGAAAATGGTCCGACTAGTCCCCAAGCTTTTGAGGCCGCAAATAACTTTTCAAGGGTCTGCCATGGTATGGCCACCATCAAAATATTTCAGACTTTTCCTATTATCCAACGCCAATAAGTGCAGTGAGAACCATGATGACACCAAGACTAAGACAAGACTCTTAAATTATTGATTTTGTATAACAACATTCAAACATACCCCATGACACTCAGATGTAAAGACCATCAAGTCAACTCAGTCTCACCTTCATAAAAAAAAAAAGCCGCACGCCAATGGCCATGGGGAGGAAGAGCGATGTCACGAGAAAAGTTTTCGCACTGTAGACATTTTTAAGAAAGGGTCAAAATGATAACCCAAACATCAGCATTCCCATGAAAATACCATCACCCTCCAAAAATGCATTGCCCTCTTTTAAAACCTTTTCTAGCTTCAGGTCTGGGTTTCATTTCGTCCATTCGACAGTGCAACCAGCCTCGCCCTCATCGGTCAGGTTGCCAGACTGCAGTATTAAGCATCACTTGGACCCTGTATCAGGCACGTAACCACAGGGAACATGAGGGGGCATGTGACCTACCAGCCCCCTCAAAAAATATCGTTGACTAATTTTCAACAAACCAAACCAAAAAAGAAAATAAAAAAAAAAAAAAACTCAGAGAAAGAGAATATCAACTTTGGGAAAGACAGAAAAGTTCCTAATTTAAAATTTGGTGGGGAACTCCCTCTCACTGGACATCTCCCTCCCAAATAAAAATTTCCCTTTGTTAATGTGCGCTCCCCGCCCCCCCCCCCCCCAACACACACATACTCTGGCCAGCCCAGTATTTCCGTATTTACAAACTTATCCTACAGTCCAGGTTCAGTCCTTTGGAAGTCTGTCCATATTTCCGGTTTTTCATCTCCCCCATTCCACTCTTCCCCGTTCTCAGCCATCCCACCCTTGTAATGGAAACTTACAATTAACTGCATCGTTCGGGCCAGCGAACATGTAAACAGTTCGTGGCTTAATTCAAAATAGAGACATGGGCACCGTGTTTATGTTCTTTGGCCCTGCGCCTGCCGATTCACGGTCGTACTATCACTTCCGCGTATAGGCCTATTGTAAGTGTGGCTAACCTAACGAAGAAAACGCCATATCCAGTATATTGCGCAGTATCACTCGCGTTCGAGCCAGCTGCCACGGGCGAAATTTTAATTTCGTGAAATATCGGCAAATTTAGCAATTACCATCCAGATTCATGCCGAGCCTTATTCGTGGTTTTAATTTAAGTCCACTACTGCTAAAGGTATTCGGAAACCATGTAGTACAGGGTGAAATATTGGAAAATTGCAAACTCCAA
The DNA here is from genome assembly GCA_029531755.1 of Holothuria leucospilota. NCBI lineage: Eukaryota > Metazoa > Echinodermata > Holothuroidea > Aspidochirotida > Holothuriidae > Holothuria > Holothuria leucospilota. The sequence goes on from CM055961.1 coordinate 48,936,976, forward strand.
ATGGCCCCGACCTTCAACAATCGCGAAATAATATGCCAGGTCCACATGAATGACGTCACTTGTGTCTGAAGAGCTCGAGAAGTGACGAAGCCACATGACTTCCAAAAAAGGCCACGCAAAAATGGGCGCTGGCCGTTAATGAATAAATGAGTATTCAGTTCTGAGCTGCCGTTGGATACTGGAACTTACAAACACCGTAGTCTTCTACAAATTTAAAGACTTATACATCTTCCAGCCGATTGGCATTCCCGTAAAATTCAGCACAGTAAGCCAGCTTAAATTTGACATTTTTTGACTTCTCAGGAACTACTCTGGCTACCGACCTCCCGTTTAAATAATTTTGTGTTTTCCCTATTTTCTCATTTGTCTGAAAATTGTTTGCCTAATATTTTTCGTTTCATGTTTTCTACGATTACAGCTGACGGCGGAGACGAAGGGGGGGGGGGTGAGGGAGGCTACGGGAGCCTTAGACCCCGCACTTTTTCTGCCGTGGGCATTTTGGGCTGCCTTAAACTGGGCTGATACGCTTATATTTTCTTGAACATATTGGGCCGCTTCGATGATTTAACCCCCTCTCCTGCACCACTTCAAAACTGGACCCGTGGTCCCTGGTTACGCAGTTTATATCTTTCTAAGTTTCCAAAAAAAACTGTTGAAGTCTGTTGGCCTGTTAATGCAATTTTTATGGTGATGTCGCATAATAAAAACTGCTTGGATTATGATGGAAAGACACATCGTTAAGAAACTTACATCGTTTCATTATTCCTTTATAAACTTCCGATTCCTTAAAGACATGACCATTGGTAATGGTATTTTTAATATAAATGCCCCCTCCCCCAAAAAAAAAGAAAAAAAAAATACCTCCAGAGAATCTCTTACTACATTTCTAGGATGTTGGCCTGAACTTCCCTGAAGTGTTGTAATTTGACCGAGTCGACAACTTGAAAGTCACTTCATACGTTAAATTTCTCTACGTAACCCGAAATCAAAGAACCACGAACGGCGGGCCTATACTACAGCCTAACAATAGGGAGACTGCTCTATCAAGGCAATACGTTCTTCAAAATGTAGGCCTTGCTTTTTAAAGCTCCTTAGCCCTCGCTCGTTGCTGAATATCCTGAACTTTGAAGTATGACGAGAAAACACAAGTGTGACCGAAGTGTTTGTGTATGTATTATTACATACATCAAGGTGATATGGATAATATTGCATGTACGCACACGGTATACGGGTAAAAATGTACAGGAGTTTGAATGCAATAAATATCTATCATTCATCATTGTCGTCATCAATTTCTCATTTCGTCATCAGTCTTGTCGTTACGTCATTCGTTGTAACAAATCATAGTGAGTTATTCTTTGGATGGAATGGACTAAAATAGGGACCGGGCGGAGTTACGATGCACCACCGAACGAATCAAAATCGTCATACGGGCCTGGCTTACAGTAGTTTCGGCTACATGAAGCAGGGAGTTGCTATTTGACATGAAGTGTACCGTGCGTCGCACATCAATTTTTGTGCACTGCATGCCACGTACATTTTATGCCACCAGGCTGCAAGCTGTTTGGCCCTTTATAGTAAAGCAACGGAAGGAAGTTTCGCATGCAGTGAGAAATACTAGAATAATGGTTGTTTGGAACTTTCTTTAAAAACAATCTTCGAGTAAGTTTTACGGCAAACATTTGTTTTAAAGTGCACCTTTACAAGTCACGGGGTCCCTTCCCGAAGTTTAATCTGAAGAAGCTAGTTCACCCGTTTATAAGGCGGCTCAAAAGGCCCACGGCAGAAAATGTGCGGGGGCTAATGCCCCCGTAGTCCCACCGTCTCCGAGGTCACTGTTCACAGGCATAAGATCTTCTCACATGGCTGCAGAAATATTGACAGCATTTCCCTTCCGTGCGACGGGCGTTTCTATTTTGAGAATATAGGATCGCAAACTCGGTTGCAAAATTAGCGTCGATATTAACAATATTCAGAACTTCGTGGACTATTTAAGGATGAAACCCACAGAGCCTTAGCCAAACGGGATAAAGGTGCGTTCACACCAAAACCGAAATCTCCTGCGTTTTGCGGGCGAGGCTCAGAAATATTTGCCCAGGACAAATAGGGGCAATTTTATTTCCATGAAAATTTAAAAAATAGCCCCATCCGTTCTAAGATAACAAATTTCGCGTCCCACCCGCAAAACGCAGCAGACTTCGGTTTTGGTATGAACGCTCATTAAGACTGACTGATATCCATTTTTTTATATTTACAAACCTGCAGTTAGCGTCAAAAAGAAAAGAAAAGGAAACTGCAATGGACCTAACTTATAGGGCCTCGGCAAAATTGGAAGGTTTACTAAATATGCCATCCTTATAGCAGTAATTGTTTGAATAATTATGAGCTTAACCTGTTTTTATTTCGTTCGGGAATTTCACTTCACATAGTGACAAATTCTTGGTTTGTAAACAAGACCAACCATGGTCACGGTCAAGTTTTCCTTTCAATGTATAGAAGCAGATAATTTAAAAAACAAAGCAACTAACACTGCAAAACATACTTTCATCTAAAAGAGAAAAAATTCTTAAAAGCAATCACAGAAGGAAAGACACAAACACAAACGCAAGAATTTATTTTGGTTCAAAAAACATGTGAATAGTTTAACAAAAGAAAAGCAACTGGTCTTCACACTTGAGCGCTCGCTCACCGTAGCTTCGTGTAAACTGTGCTGAATGGGTTTATTTAGACATTTCGAACAAAAGCTGTGGCACTGGTCATGACGGAAATTGGGAAGCTGTTTACTAGGCCATTGTGCTCTGAAATCGGATTACTACAAGCTAAGAGGAAGCTGTGCATAATTCGGAGAGTGCTCGGCAGTGCCGAGAAGGGCAAGAAAGATAATGAGTCAAGCTCCAGTGAACACGCAAATCCGTCTCCGCGAGGATCCGCAGCAACGAGTTTGTGTGGCTTCCCTAAGTGCATTGTACAATACAGCAATTGTAATTAGCAGAGCTGATTGAGCTTGCTGAACGAACCGGGCCGGCCGGCCAGCCAGCCATGTGCTTCGCTGCTTCGCACGTTGCATGAACGATCGTTCATGACATACCGTACGTACATTGTACGGTACAGTATTGCGTACGAGACAACTATGCCCGAGTCCCGTTATAACATTAAGTATAAGGGTAGCGACCGTTACCAAAAAGTTTCGCCGTTGATAATTACGAAGAAACTGGTATTTTTAGTAGGTATTAGGTAAAAAGGCATGCGATGTAAGGCAACTTAAAATTCAACGTTACAATTCTTTACGGAGCATGCAGTAATACATATGGGTGAAAATTTTCACACCATTACGACATAACAGTGCTCGAATTCTTAGCAGACACACGTATATTACGTATGCATTGCAGCAAGGTCACAAGGCACACTATAGTACACTGTATGTGGTACGTTTGTACTCGACACTGCTCTGGGCGTGTGTGATACTGTATCGCTGTAGCCGGAGAAGTGTGTCTTGAACTGTAATAATGCCAGTGATATCCATAGGCTTTTCATCTTACGGTGCTATGTTAGACTGCAAAAATCACGAAAACTGTAATCAGTGGCATAACAAAAAGTATGCATGTTTGTGATAAGTTTGAATAAATGCGTGATTCGCCCATGCGTACGGACTGCTTGCCAAAACATCGCAAATAATGCAAACGTTTTAACTTGCACGTTACTTCGACGATCATCAGTACCGGCGCCATTTTAAATGTAGAAACTTTGGTATTTAAATGGTGGCGCTCTTCCGAAATGTTTATTTTGTTTATATTCCTTGACTTGTTTTTATTTTCGGTTAACCGTTAACCGTTCGGTTAATGAAAACGGTTAAACGGATAGTGAATTAACCGGAAATGCACAGCCCTAGTATATAGTGACATGACCTAATAAGGCCACTTTCGAATGTCGTGCATCGATCCAGTCAACAAAGCGTGTCAAAACTGCTGTCACAATCAGTGCGTCAATTTTTGATGCAGAAAGCGCATATACCAAACTCCCTTGCTAATGCGCGCGAACCTGTTTTTCAAGCACTTGCACGCTAAGATATGCAGCTCAAATTGAACGCACAAACTGCCTACACTGAACCTGTACATATAGCCTACGTAGCGCCTCTGTGGCTGCCGCCCCTTTTGCAGGCTGCCGCCCCTCAGTTTGTTTTTTTGCAGCGATGAGCTGAACGAAAAAACTTTGTCCGTTCTGCGGGGTACTGTACATACAGCTCTGTACAAAAATTGTAAACAGCGCCCGCTGGCCTTATTAGGTTACTTCTGATTTTAGGCTTGAGCTGGAAACGCTGAACTTGTCGTAATGGTATCTCTTGAAAGGAAAAATCTGTGGTAAAGACTTATAGCTCTCAAATAAGGTCAAGTCTGCCAAAACTTTTTCAGGTACAAACAGATTCACATTCTTTTGTCTTGTTTTTTAAAAACGAAAACTTTCTTAGAGTGGCCTTGTTAGGTTGTGCCATCATATTGCTAATCTAGTCTGGGAAGCCCTAAAGCGACCCAAATACTAGGTCAGCAGACTACGGAAAAATGCTATGCTAGCCTTTAAATTTGCTTAGACCCATAGAGTAGGATATAGGAACCTATAATATCCTGGCCTAGGCCTATGGTTAGTCCTGAGCCTAACGTTAGCCAATGGCCTAACTAGCCTGACCTAGTGTTAGGCTAACGTTAGACCCACTTGCTGCAATCAGATGTCTCTCCTTGAGTATCTCACCGTTCTTTGACAGTTACCACATTTAATTCACTTGATTTAAACCAGATCATGCCTTGAAAGAGCAGGAAGTATTCTTTTCAGAAATTCATGCCCAGATTAAGGGTTTTCTAAAATATCTGACCTAAGCATCACGGGCCCACGGCCGTGTCCACTGAAAAAAACCGCATCATGTCACGCAGGCCTGTTTAATTTATTACTTGCATACGTCCCATGTACGTTTTACGCAAGCAGCCTAGCCTTTCGCGATTTCTATGAAGGGCGTTCAAGGAAATACGGTTGGAAAGAGTTCAGAGGGCAAAAAAAGCCAAGTGTATAATGGTGAAGTTCATGGTTATGCGACAGGGGTCGCAGGTTACATCCCCCTTCCCAAGGTTTGGGGCATAATGCATGCTATTTTCGGGCAAACATGAAAATTCTAGCTGAAAGTGCTCAGCTCCTCCCCAATTGAAAGTATAGTCCAGTATGGTATAGGGGTGGTCCTCTCTCCCATGCACATCCCAAGGATTTGTCACCGAGGGAATAGTCCGTACATTTTTGAGATATTTATTTTCACCAATACATGGGGAAGGGGTCTAAAGAGAAGGTAGAGGATTTTTAAATAGCTACCACTTTTAGGACATGAGATGTCAATTTCAGGGTACTGGGCACTTCTTTCAGGAAAAAATTCATCTCATGATCGTCGTGTGAAATATATATTTTCATATCCTACACCTATGATGAAGTTGTAAAGTTAATGACGTCATGGCTGAAGTCACAGTCAATGAATATGAAACTACTTCAGAGCCCTGGCATGGTATACCCTAATTAGGTATAGCCTAACTAGTTCCGCCCATGACGGTTTGTACAACAAAATTACTGGGCTCATTCTGTCCTCTATTAATTAACTGCGTTGCTTCAATACTTCGTAGTTTTATATTTCACAAATCCATATCGTTGACGAGCATAACGCTAGTCTTCTTTGAAATTAACAAACCATTTTGGAAATTTCTTGGTTAGCCTAATGATAATTTACCTTGCGATAGTCTGGGACACGTGGTATATAGAGAGAGGAGTTTACCGGACCGACATGGACCTGATATAATTTACTTCATATTCTAATGTTACAACATTTTCGTGTGAAGTAAACAATAGATTTTTATATAGCAACCCATGTTTTTGTTGTTCAGATTGGTGTGAGTGGCAGTGACAATTTCTTCAGCATTTGTATCTTGTATGCCCAGTATCATAACAATATCTCCTCAATACGAGCAGTATGACACAGAAGCAAGGGCGGATCCAGGGGGGGGCAACTAGGGACAACTGCCCCCCCCTATGACCAGTCTAGCGCCCCTCAATACAAGAAAAATGCGCCCCCTGCGTCCTAAAAGTTAAGTAAGAACTGTCCGAAAAGTAAAAAAAAAAAAAAAAAAAAAAAAAAAAAAAAAAAAAATGGTCCTCAGAATTTCGAACCGTATAGCTATATATAACTATGGCAATGGGAGTTGGTCTCGGAAATGTAGTCGGTCAAATTCAAGAGTATGCGGCCCCTGCATGATGTTGGCGCCCCCCTTTTCAAACTGCCCCCCCCCCCCTTCAGCTAAGGGCTGGATCCGCCCTTGCACAGAAGTGTTATCACAGTCTTTTAAAAATTAAGAGCGAAAGAAGTTTCCTTACATTTATATGCATTTTACTTCTGGATACCTGTTAAGAAAATCTTCAATTAAGGCCTTCACAAACTTTTCATGTATTGTCACCTTCGTGCTTATATAACAAATGTCAAAGAATTACTCATTTACGGACTGATTGTTTTTTCACGATGGGAGAGGTATCTGTCCCATATGCAATCATGCGTAAAGTTCGGATCAAATTTGCTTTGTATGTTATTAGCTAATCTGTTAAATGACAAATATTTTCTTATGATCAACTTTGATGAACATTAACCTTAGAAATAACAAGTTTTCATGCACCCGAAAATTAATTGAGGAGAAAATCTACATCTGGCAAGCACGACTTCGGTTACTTTGCGTACACGTATAACCCATGATCTCAATTTGAGCAGACGACAGCGTAAAACTTTCTTTAGTGAGGGCGCTACACCAAAATGTCCAAGTGGTGAAATTTCACAAAGAACAGTTCGTATTGCAGTCTAGCATAGCATTGAGAAATTTTCAGAGGGAAGACAGATTTTTATTAAGCAAGGAAGTGTTACCAGTCACGCCTCTTTGTTCTAAAGACCTTAGTAAAAAATTTTTATCCACTGAACACTATGAAGAACTTTTCAAAATAATTGCTCAACGGAAAATCACGGGAAAATCCCCTGAGAGTTCTGCTGTATCTATAAAATCGTGGGCATGAAAGAAGCGCATATCTTCAAATGTTATTGAATGCACACTTAGACACACCAAACTAAGTGACAATTTTATTTATAAAGCATATTGCAGATCATAATACAGCCTTTCGCAGGTACATGAGGTTTTTTGTAGAAAGGATGGATGATTCTAAAGGTTGCAGGGGCTTTGGAACAATAAGTTCTCTCAAGCTGTCCTTCTGGAAATGAAGCACAGACATCCCAGCAGTAGGTGAGCGCGAAGCACGCCTAAAAGTAGCATTTTCCTTCACATATTTCTAATCACTTTTCTTCATTTTACATTTTCTCGTCTTGTTTCATTTTTTTTAATTTTTGGTAAATTTTCTGAAAGATTTCGGAGGTAGGGGGTATGCTACCGATATATCATATCCCGCCCATGATAGGTGGTCCATTCATGGGAAAGAGCGCAACAGTTTGGGCTAGTTTGACAGTAGAACCCAAACTTTGAAACCTTGCAAACACTAATTCAAATTCAAATTCAAATTTATTTCTCATATGAACAACGACACACAGTAAAAGGTTAAATAAACAAGTATTAAGGACATAATATCATATTTTCCTATTGGATATTCTAGTAGAGAGGAGTTTTTTTTTTTTTTTTTGATTTTGTGGGATGCCAAAGGTCATCAGAACTCCATAGACCCACTCATCAGATACGCTAGTTATAACTATGTAACTACTAGCTCCATAGTATAACATACCCGGCTTATGAAGACGCCAAAGACGGAGTACAGTAGGCACATGTTATTTTCAGGGGTAATTTGTCCGTATACTTACATCTGCAATTTTTATTTTGCCACGTGCCGCTACACCTCGCCCAACCCCTTCCAGATTTTTCGGATCCACCGTCTTTTTGGTAAATGTCGAATGTCTCTGGAGGTCTGCAAGGCTTTAAAATGTGCATCCTTGCAACACAACATTTCTAGAAAGAATAACTGTGATAAGAATGAAATCATTTCCTTGCCTCATTTCCCAAAGAGTTGTATTCTAATTATGGAGGCACCTCCGCTATGGTTACTCCATGTTCTCACTGGGCCATCCCTCGTGAAACAGGTTTTACATTAAGTTATCTGAAGACCGGAGGCCTTTAAATGCAGCAGACAACGGACCAATCGCATCCGTTTCCCTCTACGACACCGTGATCGCCGTAGATGTTCCTCTTTTACATTTACATTGTAACTGTTTCGATGTTAGCTAATACATGAATGTCCCGATAAATGCGTTTTAGGTGCTGAATTTGAGGCGATAAATGGATGAAAGTTCACCTACAGTCTAACATTTAAAAACTGTATATTACAGAGCTCGAGATTGGTAAAAAATCTCATAGATTTAATCAGGGAGTTGTTAGAGACTTGATTTCATACCCATCCCTAAAGCTTCTTATGCGCTGAGAAATAAAATCTGAAATTATTCCACTTAATTTGAGATATAGTCGTTGGACCAATAACTTCCGATGACCTCCGAGTCGCTTTGTTCAATTCAAATTGAATGCATTTGCTCCCATTTGAAATAAGCATCACATGCGTATCGGAAGATATGTTAAGGGACACGGAAGGTCCTTGCTCGAATTTTCCCTAATTGGTAAAAAAAATCAATTGCATAGAAGTTGCCATAAAGTAACATCATTTTACCAAACTCCCTTGCTAATGCGCGCGAACCTGTTTTTCAAGCACTTGCACGCTAAGATATGCAGCTCAAATTGAACGCACAAACTGCCTACACTGAACCTGTACATATAGCCTACGTAGCGCCTCTGTGGCTGCCGCCCCTTTTGCAGGCTGCCGCCCCTCAGTTTGTTTTTTTGCAGCGATGAGCTGAACGAAAAAACTTTGTCCGTTCTGCGGGGTACTGTACATACAGCTCTGTACAAAAATTGTAAACAGCGCCCGCTGGCCTTATTAGGTTACTTCTGATTTTAGGCTTGAGCTGGAAACGCTGAACTTGTCGTAATGGTATCTCTTGAAAGGAAAAATCTGTGGTAAAGACTTATAGCTCTCAAATAAGGTCAAGTCTGCCAAAACTTTTTCAGGTACAAACAGATTCACATTCTTTTGTCTTGTTTTTTAAAAACGAAAACTTTCTTAGAGTGGCCTTGTTAGGTTGTGCCATCATATTGCTAATCTAGTCTGGGAAGCCCTAAAGCGACCCAAATACTAGGTCAGCAGACTACGGAAAAATGCTATGCTAGCCTTTAAATTTGCTTAGACCCATAGAGTAGGATATAGGAACCTATAATATCCTGGCCTAGGCCTATGGTTAGTCCTGAGCCTAACGTTAGCCAATGGCCTAACTAGCCTGACCTAGTGTTAGGCTAACGTTAGACCCACTTGCTGCAATCAGATGTCTCTCCTTGAGTATCTCACCGTTCTTTGACAGTTACCACATTTAATTCACTTGATTTAAACCAGATCATGCCTTGAAAGAGCAGGAAGTATTCTTTTCAGAAATTCATGCCCAGATTAAGGGTTTTCTAAAATATCTGACCTAAGCATCACGGGCCCACGGCCGTGTCCACTGAAAAAAACCGCATCATGTCACGCAGGCCTGTTTAATTTATTACTTGCATACGTCCCATGTACGTTTTACGCAAGCAGCCTAGCCTTTCGCGATTTCTATGAAGGGCGTTCAAGGAAATACGGTTGGAAAGAGTTCAGAGGGCAAAAAAAGCCAAGTGTATAATGGTGAAGTTCATGGTTATGCGACAGGGGTCGCAGGTTACATCCCCCTTCCCAAGGTTTGGGGCATAATGCATGCTATTTTCGGGCAAACATGAAAATTCTAGCTGAAAGTGCTCAGCTCCTCCCCAATTGAAAGTATAGTCCAGTATGGTATAGGGGTGGTCCTCTCTCCCATGCACATCCCAAGGATTTGTCACCGAGGGAATAGTCCGTACATTTTTGAGATATTTATTTTCACCAATACATGGGGAAGGGGTCTAAAGAGAAGGTAGAGGATTTTTAAATAGCTACCACTTTTAGGACATGAGATGTCAATTTCAGGGTACTGGGCACTTCTTTCAGGAAAAAATTCATCTCATGATCGTCGTGTGAAATATATATTTTCATATCCTACACCTATGATGAAGTTGTAAAGTTAATGACGTCATGGCTGAAGTCACAGTCAATGAATATGAAACTACTTCAGAGCCCTGGCATGGTATACCCTAATTAGGTATAGCCTAACTAGTTCCGCCCATGACGGTTTGTACAACAAAATTACTGGGCTCATTCTGTCCTCTATTAATTAACTGCGTTGCTTCAATACTTCGTAGTTTTATATTTCACAAATCCATATCGTTGACGAGCATAACGCTAGTCTTCTTTGAAATTAACAAACCATTTTGGAAATTTCTTGGTTAGCCTAATGATAATTTACCTTGCGATAGTCTGGGACACGTGGTATATAGAGAGAGGAGTTTACCGGACCGACATGGACCTGATATAATTTACTTCATATTCTAATGTTACAACATTTTCGTGAGAAGTAAACAATAGATTTTTATATAGCAACCCATGTTTTTGTTGTTCAGATTGGTGTGAGTGGCAGTGACAATTTCTTCAGCATTTGTATCTTGTATGCCCAGTATCATAACAATATCTCCTCAATACGAGCAGTATGACACAGAAGCAAGGGCGGATCCAGGGGGGGGGGCAACTAGGGACAACTGCCCCCCCTATGACCAGTCTAGCGCCCCTCAATACAAGAAAAATGCGCCCCCTGCGTCCTAAAAGTTAAGTAAGAACTGTCCGAAAAGTAAAAAAAAAAAAAAAAAAAAAAAAAAAAAAAAAAAAAAAAAAAAAAAGGTCCTCAGAATTTCGAACCGTATAGCTATATATAACTATGGCAATGGGAGTTGGTCTCGGAAATGTAGTCGGTCAAATTCAAGAGTATGCGGCCCCTGCATGATGTTGGCGCCCCCCTTTTCAAACTGCCCCCCCCCCCCTTCAGCTAAGGGCTGGATCCGCCCTTGCACAGAAGTGTTATCACAGTCTTTTAAAAATTAAGAGTGAAAGACCAGTTTCCTTACATTTATATGCATTTTACTTCTGGATACCTGTTAAGAAAATCTTCAATTAAGGCCTTCACAAACTTTTCATGTATTGTCACCTTCGTGCTTATATAACAAATGTCAAAGAATTACTCATTTACGGACTGATTGTTTTTTCAGTCTCACGATGGGAGAGGTATCTGTCCCATATACAATCATGCGTAAAGTTCGGATCAAATTTGCTTTGTAAGTTATTAGCTAATCTGTTAAATGACAAATATTTTCTTATGATCAACTTTGATGAACATTAACCTTAGAAATAACAAGTTTTCATGCACCCGAAAATTAATTGAGGAGAAAATCTACATCTGGCAAGCACGACTTCGGTTACTTTGCGTACACGTATAACCCATGATCTCAATTTGAGCAGACGACAGCGTGAAACTTTCTTCAGTGAGGGCGCTTCAGTGAGGGCGCTACACCAAAATGTCCAAGTGGTGAAATTTCACAAAGAGCAGTTCGTATTGCAGTCTAGCATAGCATTGAGAAATTTTCAGAGGGAAGACAGATTTTTATTAAGCAAGGAAGTGTTACCAGTCACGCCTCTTTGTTCTAAAGACCTTAGTAAAAAATTTTTATCCACTGAATACTATGAAGAACTTTTCAAAATAATTGCTCAACGGAAAATCACGGTAAAATCCCCTGAGAGTTCTGCTGTATCTATAAAATCGTGGGCATCAAAGAAGCGCATATCTTCAAATGTTATTGAATGCACACTTAGACACACCAAACTAAGTGACAATTTTATTTATAAAGCATATTGCAGATCATAATACAGCCTTTCGCAGGTACATGAGGTTTTTTGTAGAAAGGATGGATGATTCTAAAGGTTGCAGGGGCTTTGGAACAATAAGTTCTCTCAAGCTGTCCTTCTGGAAATGAAGCACAGACATCCCAGCAGTAGGTGAGCGCGAAGCACGCCTAAAAGTAGCATTTTCCTTCACATATTTCTAATCACTTTTCTTCATTTTACATTTTCTCGTCTTGTTTCATTTTTTTTAATTTTTGGTAAATTTTCTGAAAGATTTCGGAGGTAGGGGGTATGCTACCGATATATCATATCCCGCCCATGATAGGTGGTCCATTCATGGGAAAGAGCGCAACAGTTTGGGCTAGTTTGACAGTAGAACCCAAACTTTGAAACCTTGCAAACACTAATTCAAATTCAAATTTATTTCTCATATGAACAACGACACACAGTAAAAGGTTAAATAAACAAGTATTAAGGACATAATATCATATTTTCCTATTGGATATTCCAGTAGAGAGGAGTTTTTTTTTTTTTTTTTTGATTTTGTGGGATGCCAAAGGTCATCAGAACTCCATAGACCCACTCATCAGATACGCTAGTTATAACTATGTAACTACTAGCTCCATAGTATAACATACCCGGCTTATGAAGACGCCAAAGACGGAGTACAGAAGGCACATGTTATTTTCAGGGGTAATTTGTCCGTATACTTACATCTGCAATTTTTACTTTGCCACGTGCCGCTACACCTCGCCCAACCCCTTCCAGATTTTTCGGATCCACCCTCTTTTTGGTAAATGTCGAATGTCTCTGGAGGTCTGCAAGGCTTTAAAATGTGCATCCTTGCAACACAACATTTCTAGAAAGAATAACTGTGATAAGAATGAAATCATTTCCTTGCCTCATTTCCCAAAGAGTTGTATTCTAATTATGGAGGCACCTCCGCTATGGTTACTCCATGTTCTCACTGGGCCATCCCTCGTGAAACAGGTTTTACATTAAGTTATCTGAAGACCGGCGGCCTTTAAATGCAGCAGACAACGGACCAATCGCATCCGTTTCCCTCTACGACACCGTGATCGCCGTAGATGTTCCTCTTTTACATTTACATTGTAACTGTTTTGATGTTAGCTAATACATGAATGTCCCGATTAATGCGTTTTAGGTGCTGAATTTGAGGCGATAAATGGATGAAAGTTCACCTACAGTCTAACATTTAAAAACTGTATATTACAGAGCTCGAGATTGGTAAAAAATCTCATAGATTTAATCAGGGAGTTGTTAGAGACTTGATTTCATACCCATCCCTAAAGCTTCTTATGCGCTGAGAAATAAAATCTGAAATTATTCCACTTAATTTGAGATATAGTCGTTGGACCAATAACTTCCGATGACCTCCGAGTCGCTTTGTTCAATTCAAATTGAATGCATTTGCTCCCGTTTGAAATAAGCATCACATGCGTATCGGAAGATATGTTAAGGGACACGGAAGGTCCTTGCTCGAATTTTCCCTAATTGGTAAAAAAAATCAATTGCATAGAAGTTGCCATAAAGTAACATCATTTTACCAAAATATCGACAATTTATTTGGGCCCAGGTGGTTTACCGACCCCAGATCCCCTGCCTCCTGCTCCCATAATCAAGCTAGTATATGGGAGAATACCCAATACACCAAAATTTCACTAGATCGAAGGTTCGCTTGACCGAAGATTAGCGAAGGCTTGACCAAAATCTTCTCCAGTCTACAGGTACGGTTAGGATTCGGATTGGACGGAGATTAAGATTAAAGACATTAATTGTCTGGTAGCATTTTGTATGGGCCTTAAATATATGAAGAAGAAACATTTTTCATTACATGCATGTCATCCAAGCCCCGAACCAAAATTCCATTCTTAACTCAAAATATCCCTCCTTGAAGATTGGTTACTTTTGTCAAGAAATACCTCCAGCTTTCCTCAGTAGTGCCAGAATGTGATGTCAAGTGGGCAAATTGCCTCAGATTCCGTTTGTTATTCTTTATAATTGAATATCTTGTTTGTCCTTGAAATTTGATACTGTCTGGAAATGTTTGCATATTTTTCCATACAGACGCAGTGTAAAATTGTCCCATACTTACGATATAGATGTATAATGAAATATTCAATACAGTGGTATCAACATTATAAAGAAATTAAAGAAATCAATTGTCTTTTCCGTAGGGGAAGGATATAAGGCAAAACGTTGCCTAAAGTGCGTTCAATTTCCAACCATTTTTGCTTAATGAGTACTTGAACACATTTGATACAACATCCACATCACAAGTTGAGGGCATCCCTTCAACAACATGGTATACACTTCACCCTCCAAAATTTTGAGGGACTAAATTTGTGAGTCAATATATTGGAGAGGAGGAAATTTCTTGAATTAATGTATGTATGTATTATTATACGATTTTTAAGATAGCACACCCTCCAGTAAATCCTACATTGACTAACACACTAATCTATAAAGGCCTTCAAAGGTAGGGACCACTAATTCAAGTTTTTGCTCCGCGAAAATATACTGGACTAACCAACTTGGAAATTTTGAGAAGCTCGTTTTTTTCCATATTTTGTGGATTTTATAACTCCACTTTGTAAAGTGATGTCTGTGAGTAGTGATCGCGGCTGGAAACATGTACCTATTATTCAAGGCTTTCAAGCCCTTCTAGCTCAAAATCTCAATGGTGACGAGCCCTAAATGGGAGCTTTCCGTACCAAAGGGTTGAAATGTCCAGGATGAGAACTTTTATAAGGAACTAGGGCGGAGAACTGACCTGATTTAGTGTGTAAGTCAACGTGGGCAATAATAAGTGGTTCGCTGCCCAAAACCTTGTAGAAGTTTTCGCCAGGTATAAGCTTACCTCTCACAAGAAAGCCGACAAGTTGGCCATTCATGATAATTTCAATTTATCATACCATGACCGTGAGGATATTTTGCTAGCGGAGCTCAAAGTTTCCGTAGCTTTACCCAGGCGTTTTTAATCACTCAAAGCCTCATTTACGGCCGTCAGCTTCTAAGCCCATATTTTCTTCAAAACTGCTTCAATTAACCTCATTTTGGCACCAGTGATACTTCATCTAGTCTTCTTTTATATTAAATTGACAAAAGACCCCCTTCCAATTCGGTAACATATTCCAAATCTATTGCCCAAATGTCTCCCTTCTGATATTTTTGAAGGTGAACAAATGGACTGTACGTATGAATGGGGGCGTGCTACCTTAAAACGACAGCGGGAAAAAACCACGACCTTCGTCGCCGGGGCTTCTGATTTTATTGAGACCTTTCGTTTCAACTGCTAATTACATGAACTATGGAATCGATTTCATCTCAAAATGGGAAAAAATTTATCAAACTCTTACCAATTTCAACCGACAAAAGCAACGTGTAAAGGGGGGGGGGTGTGTGCATGTCCTCATAATGTAGGCTATATGCAATAGCGTCTAGTGATCTTATTTGGAAATTTACTGTAGGACATGATTAACAAAACGAAGCCTAATTAAAAAAGGAAAATGGAGAACGCATAGCAGTCGATCAAAGCTAGAACGAAGAAGATTAAAAAGAAAAAGAAACTGCATCAAATAGACATTTCGACAAGTTTATAACGCAAAACGAGAAAAGACTACACAATTGAGACTACGGGGGCTTGAACTCACGAACAAACAATTTGGAGTCGAGCGCCTTACCAACTGAACTACCACAACGTTGGTATCATTCGGAAGATATTAATACTTAATACTCGGCTTGTGCAAAGCATGCAAGTAGAAGTACCGGAGAATGGGGGACTGGGTGGGCAGTTGGAGAAACACCCCTTTTCGTCAGCATCCTTAGTATTGGTATCGCCCTTTATATTGCCCGAAACGCCCAGATGATGTTATTTCAATGCATGAATGTTATACATTTTTCCTGGTAATATTTAGCATAGCCTATAAATGTTTCTTTGTTTGCTTTATTAATGACATCAAAGGGGGTGGGTTGAGGGCGGACGGAAGGGGCGGTGGGGGAGGGAGAGAATGAGTACTGGAAGCCGTGGTCTTCCGTGACAAAATTTTTTCAATTTCTTCAGGATATATATAGCCAAGATAGCAGGTACGATAAATGTGTAAACCCGACGCTGAAGTAGCGTCAGGATTTGCGTGACAGTGATCCAAGTTCCCCGACGTGGAACTGCAACCTGAAGCCCCGACACGTGCGACGGGTTGCCGAAAGGTTGTCGAGAGCAAAACGTATGGCGCGAATTTGATGGTTTGTAGTTAGTAAAATTTGAAAAGTTATGGGACTTCTTACATAATTTGCCTCATTTAAAGAAAAACATGAAGTAAATGACAGAGGGGACTGGCCCTTGTCTGTGGGGTACTTCATATTTTATCGTTTCCCGACGAAACTGGAAAATTTACCCGACCATGTGGGATTCTTCCCCGACGGGGGACATGACCCCTACCTTCACCTGACGTCACCCCTGTTCTTACAACGATCAATCTCCCCATCTTTTTGACTTTCCTTGGTCTTCGTCAAGAGCACAAATCCTCCAATACAAGCAAAAAATTGTCGGCGCCCTTCTTTCTCTGTAGAGTTCTTATTTTTATTTACGTTTGACTTTCGCATGCTACAAGTTTTCTCTCATTCGGACCCAAACCAAGCACGTGAATCAATGGAGGATCGATTGCTGCTAAATGCGCTAGCTGAAGGTAAAAAATGCAACGACTTCTTTCCAAACTCTTTAACTGGCGTGATATGGTAAATTAACTATCCGCTACTGACGGCCAGCCTATCGGCTGTTCTGTTATCGGTAACCTGAGACGAAAACTTTTGCATTCAAGCGCGTATCAAGAGGGGAGGGGTAGGGTGGTTGGGGCAGTTCGCCCCCGGGTTGAAGAAGCTTTTCCACACTCTCCCATAGGCCGCCATGCTCGGCGGTTGTCAAACTTGAAGTCTTCCCTCCCCACCCTTAAATTGAAAAAAAAAGCAAGATGGTATACGCGGATGTAGAAGGCTGTATTTAACCAACCCGAAAGCTTTTCTTTATTATTTACTTAATTTGGTATGTT
This sequence comes from Holothuria leucospilota, assembly GCA_029531755.1. NCBI lineage: Eukaryota > Metazoa > Echinodermata > Holothuroidea > Aspidochirotida > Holothuriidae > Holothuria > Holothuria leucospilota. The sequence continues at coordinate 48,953,931 of CM055961.1, forward strand.
TTGTGGCCTCTGGGTCCGTGTTCACGTTCAACAAAAGCACAAGCTTCCCTGTCCTGTCATACCAAAGCTTCCGAGTCGGCTGTTCATAGTGTTTCAAACGTGTGAGACATCATGACCATTGGAATTTCGTGCATCAAGGGCGTCTATAGTTAGATAGGGGCTTATCATTTGATACTTCACCCACTTAATTGTCTTTTCCGTAGGGGAAGGATATAAGGCAAAACGTTGCCTAAAGTGCCTTCAATTTCCAACCATTTTTGCTTAATGAGTACTTGAACACATTTGATACAACATCCACATCACAAGTTGAGGGTATCCCTTCAACAACATGGTATACACTTCACCAGTGGCGGCGCCAGGGTATTTCGATGGGAGGGGGGGGCAAAGCGTAAAATGAGTGATCGCCGTCCTGGGGAGGGGTCTGAGGAGAGGGGAACCTCCTCCCATTGCACCCCTCCCCATTGGGAAAAATTTTGTTAATTTAAGGTTGCTCAGATGCAAAATGATGATGTCTTTGGTACATATTTTGAACTGATCATATATGGCTGGAAAGTTTATAATTTAGTAATTTTAATTTTTGTTTTGGGAAAGAAGTTATTCTGGGGAGGGTTGTCCCCTCCCCTTTGAGAAAAACTAACACACTAATCTATAAAAGTGAAGTGGCCTTTGAAGGTAGGGACCACTAATTCAAGTTTTTGCTCCACGAAAATATACTGGACTAACCAACTTGGAAATTTTGAGAAGCTCGTTTTTTTCCATATTTTGTGGATTTTATAACTCCACTTTGTAAAGTGATGTCTTTGAGTAGTGATCGCGGCTGGAAACATGTACTCATTATTCAAGGCTTTCAAGCCCTTCTAGCTCAAAATCTCAATGGTGACGAGCCCTAAATGGGAGCTTTAACCAGAGGGTTGAAATGTCCAGGATGAGAACTTTTATAAGGAACTAGGGCGGAGAACTGACCTGATTTAGTTTGTAAGTCAACGTGGGCAATAATTAGTGGTTCGCTACCTAAAACCTTGTAGAAGTTTTCGCCAGGTATAAGCTTACCCCTCACAAGAAAGCCGACAAGTTGGCCATTCATGATAATTTCAATTTATCGTACCATGACCGTGAAGATATTTTGCTAGCGGAGCTCAAAGTTTCCGTAGCTTTGCCCAGATGTTTTTAATCACTCAAAGCCTCATTTACGGCCGTCAGCTTCTAAACCCGTATTTTCTTCAAAATTACTTCAATTGACCTCATTTTGGCACCAGTGATACTTCATCTAGTCTTCTTTTATATTAAATTGACAAAAGACCCCCTTCCAATTCGGTAACATATTCCAAATCTATTGCCCAAATGTCTCCCTTCTGATATTTTTGAAGGTGAACAAATGGACTGTACGTATGAATGGGGGCGTGCTACCTTAAAACGACAGCGGGAAAAAACCACGGAAGGAGACTTGGTCAATCTCTTCTCTTTACAAATCATCGCACCTCGAAGCGAGGAGAACAATGGTCACGTATTGTTGGCAGATGCTTAGGCCTACCCCTAAGAGGTTTAATGCATAGTTGCAATAGAAAAAAAGCATTTTGAAGAAGGAAACTTTTGAATATTCATCCCAAAGTGGCTTTTTATTCGATCGAAGAGTTGTTTTGGGAAGTTAGGCGAATTCGGTCTCAATAAAATCAGAAGCCCCGGCGACCTTCGTCGCCGGGGCTTCTGATTTTATTGAGACCTTTCGTTTCAACTGCTAATTACATGAACTATGGAATCGATTTCACCTCGAAATGGGAAAATATTTATCAAACTCTCACCAATTTCAACCGACAAAAGCAACGTGTAAAGGGGGGGGGGGTGTGCATGTCCTCATAATGTAGTTTATATGCAATAGAGTCTAGTGATCTTATTTGGAAATTTACTGTAGGACATGATTAACAAAACGAAGCCTAATTAAAAAAGGAAAATGGAGAACGCATAGCAGTCGATCAAAGCTAGAACAAAGAAGATTAAAAAGAAAAAGCAACTGCATCAAATAGACATTTCGATTTTTAAGGAGACTTTAATCTCTTGCCCTTTTGTTATTACAATAAAAGCAATCATCAAATAGACATTTCGACAAGTTTATAACGCAAAACGAGAAAAGACTACACAATTGAGACTACGGGGCTTGAACTCACGAACAAACAATTTGGAGTCGAGCGCCTTACCAACTGAACTACCACAACGTTGGTATCATTCGGAAGATATTAATACTTAATACTCGGCTTGTGCAAAGCATGCAAGTAGAAGTACCGGAGAATGGGGGACTGGGTGGGCAGTTGGAGAAACACCCCTTTTCGTCAGCATCCTTAGTATTGGTATCGCCCTTTATATTGCCCGAAACGCCCAGATGATGTTATTTCAATGCATGAATGTTATACATTTTTCCTGGTAATATTTAGCATAGCCTATAAATGTTTCTTCGTTTGCTTTATTAATGACATCAAAGGGGGTGGGTTGAGAGCGGACGGAAGGGGCGGTGGGGGAGGGAGAGAATGAGCATGGAAGCCGTGGTCTTCCGTGACAAAATTTTTTCAATTTCTTCAGGATATATATAGCCAAGATAGCAGGTACGATAAATGTGTAAACCCGACGCTGAAGTAGCGTCAGGATTTGCGTGACAGTGATCCAAGTTCCCCGACGTGGAACTGCAACCTGAAGCCCCGACACGTGCGACGGGTTGCCGAAAGGTTGTCGAGAGCAAAACGTACGGCGCGAATTTGATGGTTTGTAGTTAGTAAAATTTGAAAAGTTATGGGATTTCTTACATAAGTTGCCTCATTTAAAGAAAAACATGAAGTAAATGACAGAGGGGACTGGCCCTTGTCTGTGGGGTACTTCATATTTTATCGTTTCCCGACGAAACTGGAAAATTTACCCGACCATGTGGGATTCTTCCCCGACGGGGGACATGACCCCTACCTTCACCTGACGTTACCCCTGTTCTTACAACGATCAATCTCCCCATCTTTTTGACTTTCCTTGGTCTTCGTCAAGAGCACAAATCCTCCAATACAAGCAAAAAATTGTCGGCGCCCTTCTTTCTCTGTAGAGTTCTTATTTTTATTTACGTTTGACTTTCGCATGCTACAAGTTTCCTCTCATTCGGACCCAAACCAAGCACGTGAATCAATGGAGGATCGATTGCTGCTAAATGCGCTAGCTGAAGGTAAAAAATGCAACGACTTCTTTCCAAACTCTTTACCTGGCGTGATATGGTAAATTAACTATCCGCCACTGACGGCCAGCCTATCGGCTGTTCTGTTATCGGTAACCTGAGACGAAAACTTTTGCATTCAAGCGCGTATCAAGAGGGGAGGGGTAGGGTGGTTGGGGCAGTTCGCCCCCGGGTTGAAGAAACTTTTCCACACTCTCCCATAGGCCGCCATGCTCGGCGGTTGTCAAACTTGAAGTCTTCCCTCCCCACCCTTAAATTGAAAAAAAAAAAAAAGCAAGATGGTATACGCGGATGTAGAAGGCTGTATTTAACCAACCCGAAAGCTTTTCTTTATTATTTACTTAATTTGGTCTGTTTTGTGGCCTCTGGGTCCGTGTTCACGTTCAACAAAAGCACAAGCTTCCCTGTCCTGTCATACCAAAGCTTCCGAGTCGGCTGTTCATAGTGTTTCAAACGTGTGAGACATCATGACCATTGGAATTTTGTGCATCGAGGGCGTCTATAGTTAGATAGGGGCTTATCATTTGATACTTCACCCACTTAATTGTCTTTTCCGTAGGGGAAGGATATAAGGCAAAACGTTGCCTAAAGTGCCTTCAATTTCCAACCATTTTTGCTTAATGAGTACTTGAACACATTTGATACAACATCCACATCACAAGTTGAGGGTATCCCTTCAACAACATGGTATACACTTCACCAGTGGCGGCGCCAGGGTATTTCGATGGGAGGGGGGGGGGGCAAAGCGTAAAATGAGTGATCGCCGTCCTGGGGAGGGGTCTAAGGGGAGGGGAACCTCCTCCCATTGCACCCCTCCCCATTGGGAAAAATTTTGTTAATTTAAGGTTGCTCAGATGCAAAATGATGATGTCTTTGGTACATATTTTGAACTGATCATATATGGCTGGAAAGTTTATAATTTAGTAATTTTAATTTTTGTTTTGGGAAAGAAGTTATTCTGGGGAGGGTTGTCCCCTCCCCTTTGAGAAGAACTAACACACTAATCTATAAAAGTGAAGTGGCCTTTGAAGGTAGGGACCACTAATTCAAGTTTTTGCTCCGCGAAAATATACTGGACTAAACAACTTGGAAATTTTGAGAAGCTCGTTTTTTTCCATATTTTGTGGATTTTATAACTCCACTTTGTAAAGTGATGTCTTTGAGTAGTGATCGCGGCTGGAAACATGTACTCATTATTCAAGGCTTTCAAGCCCTTCTAGCTCAAAATCTCAATGGTGACGAGCCCTAAATGGGAGCTTTAACCAGAGGGTTGAAATGTCCAGGATGAGAACTTTTATAAGGAACTAGGGCGGAGAACTGACCTGATTTAGTTTGTAAGTCAACGTGGGCAATAATTAGTGGTTCGCTACCTAAAACCTTGTAGAAGTTTTCGCCAGGTATAAGCTTACCCCTCACAAGAAAGCCGACAAGTTGGCCATTCATGATAATTTCAATTTATCGTACCATGACCGTGAAGATATTTTGCTAGCGGAGCTCAAAGTTTCCGTAGCTTTGCCCAGATGTTTTTAATCACTCAAAGCCTCATTTACGGCCGTCAGCTTCTAAACCCATATTTTCTTCAAAATTACTTCAATTGTACTCATTTTGGCACCAGTGATACTTCATCTAGTCTTCTTTTATATTAAATTGACAAAAGACCCCCTTCCAATTCGGTAACATATTCCAAATCTATTGCCCAAATGTCTCCCTTCTGATATTTTTGAAGGTGAACAAATGGACTGTACGTATGAATGGGGGCGTGCTACCTTAAAACGACAGCGGGAAAAAACCACGGAAGGAGACTTGGTCAATCTCTTCTCTTTACAAATCATCGCACCTCGAAGCGAGGAGAACAATGGTCACGTATTGTTGACAGATGCTTAGGCCTACCCCTAAGAGGTTTAATGCATAGTTGCAATAGAAAAAAAGCATTTTGAAGGAGGAAACTTTTGAATATTCATCCCAAAGTGGCTTTTTATTCGATCGAAGAGTTGTTTTGGGAAGTTAGGCGAATTCGGTCTCAATAAAATCAGAAGCCCCGGCGACCTTCGTCGCCGGGGCTTCTGATTTTATTGAGACCTTTCGTATCAACTGCTAATTACATGAACTATGGAATCAATTTCATCTCAAAATGGGAAAATATTTATCAAACTCTTACCAATTTCAACAGTCAAAAGCAACGTGTTATGGGGGGGGGGTGTGTGCATGTCCTCATAATGTAGGCTATATGCAATAGCGTCTAGTGATCTTATTTGGAAATTTACTGTAGGACATGATTAACAAAACGAAGCCTAATTAAAAAAGGAAAATGGAGAACGCATAGCAGTCGATCAAAGCTAGAACGAAGAAGACTAAAAAGAAAAAGAAACTGCATCAAATAGACATTTCGACAAGTTTATAACGCAAAACGAGAAAAGACTACACAATTGAGACTACGGGGGCTTGAACTCACGAACAAACAATTTGGAGTCGAGCGCCTTACCAACTGAACTACCACAACGTTGGTATCATTCGGAAGATATTAATACTTAATACTCGGCTTGTGCAAAGCATGCAAGTAGAAGTACCGGAGAATGGGGGACTGGGTGGGCAGTTGGAGAAACACCCCTTTTCGTCAGCATCCTTAGTATTGGTATCGCCCTTTATATTGCCCGAAACACCCAGATGATGTTATTTCAATGCATGAATGTTATACATTTTTCCTGGTAATATTTAGCATAGCCTATAAATGTTTCTTTGTTTGCTTTATTAATGACATCAAAGGGGGTGGGTTGAGGGCGGACGGAAGGGGCGGTGGGGGAGGGAGAGAATGAGTACTGGAAGCCGTGGTCTTCCGTGACAAAATTTTTTCAATTTCTTCAGGATATATATAGCCAAGATAGCAGGTACGATAAATGTGTAAACCCGACGCTGAAGTAGCGTCAGGATTTGCGTGACAGTGATCCAAGTTCCCCGACGTGGAACTGCAACTTGAAGCCCCGACACGTGCGACGGGTTGCCGAAAGGTTGTCGAGAGCAAAACGTACGGCGCGAATTTGATGGTTTGTAGTTAGTAAAATTTGAAAAGTTATGGGATTTCTTACATAAGTTGCCTCATTTAAAGAAAAACATGAAGTAAATGACAGAGGGGACTGGCCCTTGTCTGTGGGGTACTTCATACTTTATCGTTTCCCGACGAAACTGGAAAATTTACCCGACCATGTGGGATTCTTCCCCGACGGGGGACATGACCCCTACCTTCACCTGACGTCACCCCTGTTCTAACAACGATCAATCTCCCCATCTTTTTGACTTTCCTTGGTCTTCGTCAAGAGCACAAATCCTCCAATACAAACAAAAAATTGTCGGCGCCCTTCTTTCTCTGTAGAGTTCTTGTTTTTATTTACGTTTGACTTTCGCATGCTACAAGTTTCCTCTCATTCGGACCCAAACCAAGCACGTGAATCAATGGAGGATCGATTGCTGCTAAATGCGCTAGCTGAAGGTAAAAAATGCTACGACTTCTTTCCAAACTCTTTACCGGGGCGTGACATGGTAAATTAACTATCCGCTACTGACGGCCAGCCTATCGGCTGTTCTGTTATCGGTAACCTGAGACGAAAACTTTTGCATTCAAGCGCGTATCAAGAGAGGAGGGGAAGGGTGGTTGGGGCAGTTCGCCCTCGGGTTGAAGAAGCTTTTCCACACTCTCCCATAGGCCGCCATGCTCGGCGGTTGTCAAACTTGAAGTCTTCCCTCCCCACCCCTAAATTAAAAAAAAAAAGCAAGATGGTATACGCGGATGTAGAAGGCTGTATTTAACCAACCCGAAAGCTTTTCTTTATTATTTACTTAATTTGGTCTGTTTTGTGGCCTCTGGGTCCGTGTTCACGTTCAACAAAAGCACAAGCTTCCCTGTCCTGTCATACCAAAGCTTCCGAGTCGGCTGTTTATAGTGTTTCAAACGTGTGAGACATCATAACCATTGGAATTTTGTGCATCGAGGGCGTCTATAGTTAGATAGGGGCTTATCATTTGATACTTCACCCACTTAATTGTCTTTTCCGTAGGGGAAGGATATTAGGCAAAACGTTGCCTAAAGTGCCTTCAATTTCCAACCATTTTTGCTTAATGAGTACTTGAACACATTTGATACAACATCCGCATCACAAGTTGAGGGCATCCCTTTAACAACATGGTATTCACTTCACCCTCCAACATTTTGAGGAACTAAATTTGTGAGTCAATATTTTGGAGAGGAGGAAATTTCTTGAATTAATGTTATCCTGCAACTATATTATTACACCATTTTTAAGATAGCACACCCTCCAGTAAATCCTACATTGACTAACACACTAATCTATAAAGGCCTTCAAAGGTAGGGACCACTAATTCAAGTTTTTGCTCCGCGAAAATATACTGGACTAACCAACTTGGAAATTTTGAGAAGCTCGTTTTTTCCATATTTTGTGGATTTTATAACTCCACTTTGTAAAGTGATGTCTTTGAGTAGTGATCGCAGCTGGAAACATGTACCTATTATTCAAGGCTTTCAAGCCCTTCTAGCTCAAAATCTCAATGGTGACGAGCCCTAAATGGGAGCTTTCCGTACCAGAGGGTTGAAATGTCCAGGATGAGAACTTTTATAAGGAACTAGGGCGGAGAACTGACCTGATTTAGTGTGTAAGTCAACGTGGGCAATAATAAGTGGTTCGCTGCCCAAAACCTTGTAGAAGTTTTCGCCAGGTATAAGCTTACCCCTCACAAGAACGCCGACAAGTTGGCCATTCATGGCAATTTCTATTTATCATACCATGACCGTGAAGATATTTTGCTAGCGGAGCTCAAAGTTTCCGTAGCTTTACCCAGGCGTTTCTAATCACTCAAAGCCTTGTTTACGGCCGTCAGCTTCTAAGCCCATATTTTCTTCAATATTGCCTCAATTGACCTCATTTTGGCACCAGTGATACTTCATCTAGTCTTCTTTTATATTAAATTGACAAAAGACCCCCTTCCAATTCGGTAACATATTCCAAATCTATTGCCCAAATGTCTCCCCTTCTGATATTTTTGAAGGTGAACAAATGGACTGTACGTATGAATGGGGGCGTGCTACCTTAAAACGACAGCGGGAAAAAACCACGGAAGGAGACTTGGTCAATCTCTTCTCTTTACAAATCATCGCACCTCGAAGCGAGGAGAACAATGGTCACGTATTGTTGAAAGATGCTTAGGCCTACCCCTAAGAGGTTTAATGCATAGTTGCAATAGAAAAAAAAAGCATTTTGAAGAAGGTAACTTTTGAATATTCATCCCAAAGTGGCTTTTTATTCGATCGAAGAGTTGTTTTGGGAAGTTAGGCGAATTCGGTCTCAATAAAATCAGAAGCCCCGGCGACCTTCGTCGCCGGGGCTTCTGATTTTATTGAGACCTTTCGTGTCAACTACTAATAACATGAACTATGGAATCGATTTCATCTCGAAATGGGAAAATATTTATCAAACTCTTAACAATTTCAACAGACAAAAGCAACGTGTAAAGGGGGGGGGGTTGCACGTCCTCATAATGTAGGCTATATGCAATAGCGTCTAGTGATCTTATTTGGAAATTTACAGTAGGACATGATTAACAAAACGAAGCCTAATTAAAAAAAGAAAATGGAGAACGCATAGCAGTCGATCAAAGCAGGGAGGTGTTAAGAAGGAGATCCAACGAAGAAATTTGTCAGACAATACGTACTTGAAAATGAATTAATCCTTTTCATGCACTGTCATTTGATTGACAGGTCCCTGTGTTCCTATTGTTAAGCCTCTGTTGACTAAGCCTTTTAGGTGGTGATGTCCCTCTTTCTTTTCCAAGTAATCCTGAGACAAAGGCCATTGTTTGTAACTGCTTTGAAGTGAGGTTAGTTTCCGACAATTACCAAAGTTTAAACAAGATTTTCAGTAAAACGACTGGCAATAAACATTTAATTGATGTATTTCAATTGTGCCTCCGCCATTGAAACACGTCATCTGCTGGAAACATTGTTCAAGTCTATACATTTTTCTCATTTCAGCAAATTTCTCCATCATTATCTAATATCTTTGAAAAGAAAGATTTAAAGAAATTCTCTGCTGACTTTAAACAAAATGATATTAAGTGCGACGAATAACGACGAATGGTTAAAATTTTATATTTTTTCATGACGGCTGGCAATGGTAAGTTAACGAGTTCTTTTAAGGGGTGTGTCTTCACATTGGTATTTTGGCAACGCAGCACTAATCCTGTAATTGATTAAGGCATTTAGATAAGAATTTTGAGAAGAAAAGCAAGATTACCGTCGGAAACTAACATGACTTCAAAGAGTCTATAGACCGTTGTATCTCCTTCTTAACACCTCCCTGATCAAAGGTAGAACAAAGAAGATTAAAAAGAAAAAGCAACTGCATCAACTAGACATTTCGACAACTTTATAACGCAAAACGAGAAAAGACTACACTATCGAGTCTACGGGGGCTTGAATTCACGAACAAACAATTTGGAGTCGAGCGCCTTACCACCTGAACTACCACAACATTGGAATCATTCGGAAGATATTAATACTTAATACTCGGCTAGTTCAAAGCATGCAAATAAAAGTACCGGAGAATGGGGGACTGGGTGGGCAGTTGGAGAAACAACCCTTTTCGTCAGCATCCTTGGTATTGGTATCGCCCTTTATATTGCCCGAAACACCCAGATGATGTTATTTCAATGCATGAATGTGATTACATTTTCCTGGCTAATATTTAGCATAGCCTATAAATGTTTCTTGTTTGCATGTATTAATGATCATCAAAGGGGGTGGGTTGAGGGCGGAACGAAAGGGGCGGTGGGGGAGGGAGAGAATGAGTACTGGAAGCCATGGTCTTCCGTGTCAAATTTTTTTCAATTTCTTCAGGATATATAATAATACGATAAATATATATATGATTATCAATAATATTATATATAATATATATTATTAAAACCAAAATATTATATATATATATAATATATATATAATAATATATATACTATATTATATATATACTATATACTATATAATATAATATATATATCATATATTATATATATATATATATTAATAGCCACAGAAAGCAGGTACGATAAATGTGTAAACCCGACGCTGAAGTAGCGTCAGGATTTCCGTTACAGTGATCCAAGTCTCCCCGACGTGGAAACTGCAACACTGAAGACCCGACACGTGCGACGGGTTGCCGAAAGGTTGTCGAGGAGCAAAACGTATGGCTGCGAATTTGGTGGTTTGTAGTTAGTAAAATTCGAAAAGTTACAAGGGATTTCTTACCACAAATTTTTTTTTTGTTACTCATTCAAAGAAAAAACATGAAGTAAATGACAGAGGGGGAACTGGCCCTTGTCTGTGGGGTAACTTCAGCATTTTATCGTTTATGACGAAAACTGGAAAATTTACCCGACCATGTGGGATTCTTCCCCGACGGGCGATATGACCCCTACCTTCACCTGACGTCACCCCTGTTCTAACAACGATCAATCTCCCCATCTTTTTGACTATCCTTGGTCTTCCTCAAGAGCACAAATCCTCCAATACAAACAAAAAATTGTCGGCGCCCTTCTTTCGTTGTAGAGTTCTTGTTTTTATTTACGTTTGACTTTCGCATGCTACAAGTTTCCTCTCATTCGGACCCAAACCAAAGCCAAGTGAATCAATGGAGGATTCGATTAATGGACTAAATGCGCTAGCTGAAGGGTAAAAAATCGCAACGACTTCTTTCGAAAACTCTTTACCGGGGGTTGACATGGATAAATTAAACTATCCGCTACTGACGGCCAGCCTATCTGCTGTTCGGTTATCGGTAACCTGAGACGAAAACTTTTGCATTCTAAAGAGCGTATCAAGAGAGGAGGGGTTAGGGTGGTTGGGGCCGTTCGCCCAGGGGTAGAAAGAAACTTTTCCACATCTCTCCCATAGGCCGCCATGCTCCGGCGGTTGTCATAACTGGAAGTCTTCCCTCCCCAACCCTAAATTAAAAAAAGCAAGATGGTATACGAGATGTAGAGGGCTGTATTAAACCAACCCGAAAGCTTTTCTGTTATTATTTACTTCATTTGGCCAGTTTTGTGGCCTCTGGGTCCCGTGTTAACGTTCAAACAAAAGCACAAGCTTCCCTGGCTGGTCATAACAAAGCTTCCGAGGTCGGCTGTTTATAGTGTTTCAAATGTGGGAGGCATCATGAACAATTGGAATTTTGATGCATCGAGCGGTTCTATATTTAGATAGGGGCTTGTCATTTGATACTTCACCCACGTAAATTGTATTTTCCGTAGGGGAAGGATATAAGGCAAAACGTTGCCTAAAGTGCCTTCAATTTCCCAACCATTTTTGCTTAATGAGTACTTGAACACGTTTGATACAACATACACATCCACAAGTTGAGGGCATCCCTTTAAACAAAATGGTATACACTTCACCCCCCCCCCACCCACCCCCCCCCCCACCCCCGGTGCACCGCTCCCCCCCCACCCCCCCCCCCCCCCACCCCCCCCCCCCCCCACCCCCCCCCCCCCCCACCCCCCCCCCCCCCCACCCCCCCCCCCCCCCACCCCCCCCCCCCCCCACCCCCCCCCCCCCCCACCCCCCCCCCCCCCCACCCCCCCCCCCCCCCACCCCCCCCCCCCCCCACCCCCCCCCCCCCCCACCCCCCCCCCCCCCCACCCCCCCCCCCCCCCACCCCCCCCCCCCCCCACCCCCCCCCCCCCCCACCCCCCCCCCCCCCCACCCCCCCCCCCCCCCACCCCCCCCCCCCCCCACCCCCCCCCCCCCCCACCCCCCCCCCCCCCCACCCCCCCCCCCCCCCACCCCCCCCCCCCCCCACCCCCCCCCCCCCCCACCCCCCCCCCCCCCCACCCCCCCCCCCCCCCACCCCCCCCCCCCCCCACCCCCCCCCCCCCCCACCCCCCCCCCCCCCCACCCCCCCCCCCCCCCACCCCCCCCCCCCCCCACCCCCCCCCCCCCCCACCCCCCCCCCCCCCCACCCCCCCCCCCCCCCACCCCCCCCCCCCCCCACCCCCCCCCCCCCCCACCCCCCCCCCCCCCCACCCCCCCCCCCCCCCACCCCCCCCCCCCCCCACCCCCCCCCCCCCCCACCCCCCCCCCCCCCCACCCCCCCCCCCCCCCACCCCCCCCCCCCCCCACCCCCCCCCCCCCCCACCCCCCCCCCCCCCCACCCCCCCCCCCCCCCACCCCCCCCCCCCCCCACCCCCCCCCCCCCCCACCCCCCCCCCCCCCCACCCCCCCCCCCCCCCACCCCCCCCCCCCCCCACCCCCCCCCCCCCCCACCCCCCCCCCCCCCCACCCCCCCCCCCCCCCACCCCCCCCCCCCCCCACCCCCCCCCCCCCCCACCCCCCCCCCCCCCCACCCCCCCCCCCCCCCACCCCCCCCCCCCCCCACCCCCCCCCCCCCCCACCCCCCCCCCCCCCCACCCCCCCCCCCCCCCACCCCCCCCCCCCCCCACCCCCCCCCCCCCCCACCCCCCCCCCCCCCCACCCCCCCCCCCCCCCACCCCCCCCCCCCCCCACCCCCCCCCCCCCCCACCCCCCCCCCCCCCCACCCCCCCCCCCCCCCACCCCCCCCCCCCCCCACCCCCCCCCCCCCCCACCCCCCCCCCCCCCCACCCCCCCCCCCCCCCACCCCCCCCCCCCCCCACCCCCCCCCCCCCCCACCCCCCCCCCCCCCCACCCCCCCCCCCCCCCACCCCCCCCCCCCCCCACCCCCCCCCCCCCCCACCCCCCCCCCCCCCCACCCCCCCCCCCCCCCACCCCCCCCCCCCCCCACCCCCCCCCCCCCCCACCCCCCCCCCCCCCCACCCCCCCCCCCCCCCACCCCCCCCCCCCCCCACCCCCCCCCCCCCCCACCCCCCCCCCCCCCCACCCCCCCCCCCCCCCACCCCCCCCCCCCCCCACCCCCCCCCCCCCCCACCCCCCCCCCCCCCCACCCCCCCCCCCCCCCACCCCCCCCCCCCCCCACCCCCCCCCCCCCCCACCCCCCCCCCCCCCCACCCCCCCCCCCCCCCACCCCCCCCCCCCCCCACCCCCCCCCCCCCCCACCCCCCCCCCCCCCCACCCCCCCCCCCCCCCACCCCCCCCCCCCCCCACCCCCCCCCCCCCCCACCCCCCCCCCCCCCCACCCCCCCCCCCCCCCACCCCCCCCCCCCCCCACCCCCCCCCCCCCCCACCCCCCCCCCCCCCCACCCCCCCCCCCCCCCACCCCCCCCCCCCCCCACCCCCCCCCCCCCCCACCCCCCCCCCCCCCCACCCCCCCCCCCCCCCACCCCCCCCCCCCCCCACCCCCCCCCCCCCCCACCCCCCCCCCCCCCCACCCCCCCCCCCCCCCACCCCCCCCCCCCCCCACCCCCCCCCCCCCCCACCCCCCCCCCCCCCCACCCCCCCCCCCCCCCACCCCCCCCCCCCCCCACCCCCCCCCCCCCCCACCCCCCCCCCCCCCCACCCCCCCCCCCCCCCACCCCCCCCCCCCCCCACCCCCCCCCCCCCCCACCCCCCCCCCCCCCCACCCCCCCCCCCCCCCACCCCCCCCCCCCCCCACCCCCCCCCCCCCCCACCCCCCCCCCCCCCCACCCCCCCCCCCCCCCACCCCCCCCCCCCCCCACCCCCCCCCCCCCCCACCCCCCCCCCCCCCCACCCCCCCCCCCCCCCACCCCCCCCCCCCCCCACCCCCCCCCCCCCCCACCCCCCCCCCCCCCCACCCCCCCCCCCCCCCACCCCCCCCCCCCCCCACCCCCCCCCCCCCCCACCCCCCCCCCCCCCCACCCCCCCCCCCCCCCACCCCCCCCCCCCCCCACCCCCCCCCCCCCCCACCCCCCCCCCCCCCCACCCCCCCCCCCCCCCACCCCCCCCCCCCCCCACCCCCCCCCCCCCCCACCCCCCCCCCCCCCCACCCCCCCCCCCCCCCACCCCCCCCCCCCCCCACCCCCCCCCCCCCCCACCCCCCCCCCCCCCCACCCCCCCCCCCCCCCACCCCCCCCCCCCCCCACCCCCCCCCCCCCCCACCCCCCCCCCCCCCCACCCCCCCCCCCCCCCACCCCCCCCCCCCCCCACCCCCCCCCCCCCCCACCCCCCCCCCCCCCCACCCCCCCCCCCCCCCACCCCCCCCCCCCCCCACCCCCCCCCCCCCCCACCCCCCCCCCCCCCCACCCCCCCCCCCCCCCACCCCCCCCCCCCCCCACCCCCCCCCCCCCCCACCCCCCCCCCCCCCCACCCCCCCCCCCCCCCACCCCCCCCCCCCCCCACCCCCCCCCCCCCCCACCCCCCCCCCCCCCCACCCCCCCCCCCCCCCACCCCCCCCCCCCCCCACCCCCCCCCCCCCCCACCCCCCCCCCCCCCCACCCCCCCCCCCCCCCACCCCCCCCCCCCCCCACCCCCCCCCCCCCCCACCCCCCCCCCCCCCCACCCCCCCCCCCCCCCACCCCCCCCCCCCCCCACCCCCCCCCCCCCCCACCCCCCCCCCCCCCCACCCCCCCCCCCCCCCACCCCCCCCCCCCCCCACCCCCCCCCCCCCCCACCCCCCCCCCCCCCCACCCCCCCCCCCCCCCACCCCCCCCCCCCCCCACCCCCCCCCCCCCCCACCCCCCCCCCCCCCCACCCCCCCCCCCCCCCACCCCCCCCCCCCCCCACCCCCCCCCCCCCCCACCCCCCCCCCCCCCCACCCCCCCCCCCCCCCACCCCCCCCCCCCCCCACCCCCCCCCCCCCCCACCCCCCCCCCCCCCCACCCCCCCCCCCCCCCACCCCCCCCCCCCCCCACCCCCCCCCCCCCCCACCCCCCCCCCCCCCCACCCCCCCCCCCCCCCACCCCCCCCCCCCCCCACCCCCCCCCCCCCCCACCCCCCCCCCCCCCCACCCCCCCCCCCCCCCACCCCCCCCCCCCCCCACCCCCCCCCCCCCCCACCCCCCCCCCCCCCCACCCCCCCCCCCCCCCACCCCCCCCCCCCCCCACCCCCCCCCCCCCCCACCCCCCCCCCCCCCCACCCCCCCCCCCCCCCACCCCCCCCCCCCCCCACCCCCCCCCCCCCCCACCCCCCCCCCCCCCCACCCCCCCCCCCCCCCACCCCCCCCCCCCCCCACCCCCCCCCCCCCCCACCCCCCCCCCCCCCCACCCCCCCCCCCCCCCACCCCCCCCCCCCCCCACCCCCCCCCCCCCCCACCCCCCCCCCCCCCCACCCCCCCCCCCCCCCACCCCCCCCCCCCCCCACCCCCCCCCCCCCCCACCCCCCCCCCCCCCCACCCCCCCCCCCCCCCACCCCCCCCCCCCCCCACCCCCCCCCCCCCCCACCCCCCCCCCCCCCCACCCCCCCCCCCCCCCACCCCCCCCCCCCCCCACCCCCCCCCCCCCCCACCCCCCCCCCCCCCCACCCCCCCCCCCCCCCACCCCCCCCCCCCCCCACCCCCCCCCCCCCCCACCCCCCCCCCCCCCCACCCCCCCCCCCCCCCACCCCCCCCCCCCCCCACCCCCCCCCCCCCCCACCCCCCCCCCCCCCCACCCCCCCCCCCCCCCACCCCCCCCCCCCCCCACCCCCCCCCCCCCCCACCCCCCCCCCCCCCCACCCCCCCCCCCCCCCACCCCCCCCCCCCCCCACCCCCCCCCCCCCCCACCCCCCCCCCCCCCCACCCCCCCCCCCCCCCACCCCCCCCCCCCCCCACCCCCCCCCCCCCCCACCCCCCCCCCCCCCCACCCCCCCCCCCCCCCACCCCCCCCCCCCCCCACCCCCCCCCCCCCCCACCCCCCCCCCCCCCCACCCCCCCCCCCCCCCACCCCCCCCCCCCCCCACCCCCCCCCCCCCCCACCCCCCCCCCCCCCCACCCCCCCCCCCCCCCACCCCCCCCCCCCCCCACCCCCCCCCCCCCCCACCCCCCCCCCCCCCCACCCCCCCCCCCCCCCACCCCCCCCCCCCCCCACCCCCCCCCCCCCCCACCCCCCCCCCCCCCCACCCCCCCCCCCCCCCACCCCCCCCCCCCCCCACCCCCCCCCCCCCCCACCCCCCCCCCCCCCCACCCCCCCCCCCCCCCACCCCCCCCCCCCCCCACCCCCCCCCCCCCCCACCCCCCCCCCCCCCCACCCCCCCCCCCCCCCACCCCCCCCCCCCCCCACCCCCCCCCCCCCCCACCCCCCCCCCCCCCCACCCCCCCCCCCCCCCACCCCCCCCCCCCCCCACCCCCCCCCCCCCCCACCCCCCCCCCCCCCCACCCCCCCCCCCCCCCACCCCCCCCCCCCCCCACCCCCCCCCCCCCCCACCCCCCCCCCCCCCCACCCCCCCCCCCCCCCACCCCCCCCCCCCCCCACCCCCCCCCCCCCCCACCCCCCCCCCCCCCCACCCCCCCCCCCCCCCACCCCCCCCCCCCCCCACCCCCCCCCCCCCCCACCCCCCCCCCCCCCCACCCCCCCCCCCCCCCACCCCCCCCCCCCCCCACCCCCCCCCCCCCCCACCCCCCCCCCCCCCCACCCCCCCCCCCCCCCACCCCCCCCCCCCCCCACCCCCCCCCCCCCCCACCCCCCCCCCCCCCCACCCCCCCCCCCCCCCACCCCCCCCCCCCCCCACCCCCCCCCCCCCCCACCCCCCCCCCCCCCCACCCCCCCCCCCCCCCACCCCCCCCCCCCCCCACCCCCCCCCCCCCCCACCCCCCCCCCCCCCCACCCCCCCCCCCCCCCACCCCCCCCCCCCCCCACCCCCCCCCCCCCCCACCCCCCCCCCCCCCCACCCCCCCCCCCCCCCACCCCCCCCCCCCCCCACCCCCCCCCCCCCCCACCCCCCCCCCCCCCCACCCCCCCCCCCCCCCACCCCCCCCCCCCCCCACCCCCCCCCCCCCCCACCCCCCCCCCCCCCCACCCCCCCCCCCCCCCACCCCCCCCCCCCCCCACCCCCCCCCCCCCCCACCCCCCCCCCCCCCCACCCCCCCCCCCCCCCACCCCCCCCCCCCCCCACCCCCCCCCCCCCCCACCCCCCCCCCCCCCCACCCCCCCCCCCCCCCACCCCCCCCCCCCCCCACCCCCCCCCCCCCCCACCCCCCCCCCCCCCCACCCCCCCCCCCCCCCACCCCCCCCCCCCCCCACCCCCCCCCCCCCCCACCCCCCCCCCCCCCCACCCCCCCCCCCCCCCACCCCCCCCCCCCCCCACCCCCCCCCCCCCCCACCCCCCCCCCCCCCCACCCCCCCCCCCCCCCACCCCCCCCCCCCCCCACCCCCCCCCCCCCCCACCCCCCCCCCCCCCCACCCCCCCCCCCCCCCACCCCCCCCCCCCCCCACCCCCCCCCCCCCCCACCCCCCCCCCCCCCCACCCCCCCCCCCCCCCACCCCCCCCCCCCCCCACCCCCCCCCCCCCCCACCCCCCCCCCCCCCCACCCCCCCCCCCCCCCACCCCCCCCCCCCCCCACCCCCCCCCCCCCCCACCCCCCCCCCCCCCCACCCCCCCCCCCCCCCACCCCCCCCCCCCCCCACCCCCCCCCCCCCCCACCCCCCCCCCCCCCCACCCCCCCCCCCCCCCACCCCCCCCCCCCCCCACCCCCCCCCCCCCCCACCCCCCCCCCCCCCCACCCCCCCCCCCCCCCACCCCCCCCCCCCCCCACCCCCCCCCCCCCCCACCCCCCCCCCCCCCCACCCCCCCCCCCCCCCACCCCCCCCCCCCCCCACCCCCCCCCCCCCCCACCCCCCCCCCCCCCCACCCCCCCCCCCCCCCACCCCCCCCCCCCCCCACCCCCCCCCCCCCCCACCCCCCCCCCCCCCCACCCCCCCCCCCCCCCACCCCCCCCCCCCCCCACCCCCCCCCCCCCCCACCCCCCCCCCCCCCCACCCCCCCCCCCCCCCACCCCCCCCCCCCCCCACCCCCCCCCCCCCCCACCCCCCCCCCCCCCCACCCCCCCCCCCCCCCACCCCCCCCCCCCCCCACCCCCCCCCCCCCCCACCCCCCCCCCCCCCCACCCCCCCCCCCCCCCACCCCCCCCCCCCCCCACCCCCCCCCCCCCCCACCCCCCCCCCCCCCCACCCCCCCCCCCCCCCACCCCCCCCCCCCCCCACCCCCCCCCCCCCCCACCCCCCCCCCCCCCCACCCCCCCCCCCCCCCACCCCCCCCCCCCCCCACCCCCCCCCCCCCCCACCCCCCCCCCCCCCCACCCCCCCCCCCCCCCACCCCCCCCCCCCCCCACCCCCCCCCCCCCCCACCCCCCCCCCCCCCCACCCCCCCCCCCCCCCACCCCCCCCCCCCCCCACCCCCCCCCCCCCCCACCCCCCCCCCCCCCCACCCCCCCCCCCCCCCACCCCCCCCCCCCCCCACCCCCCCCCCCCCCCACCCCCCCCCCCCCCCACCCCCCCCCCCCCCCACCCCCCCCCCCCCCCACCCCCCCCCCCCCCCACCCCCCCCCCCCCCCACCCCCCCCCCCCCCCACCCCCCCCCCCCCCCACCCCCCCCCCCCCCCACCCCCCCCCCCCCCCACCCCCCCCCCCCCCCACCCCCCCCCCCCCCCACCCCCCCCCCCCCCCACCCCCCCCCCCCCCCACCCCCCCCCCCCCCCACCCCCCCCCCCCCCCACCCCCCCCCCCCCCCACCCCCCCCCCCCCCCACCCCCCCCCCCCCCCACCCCCCCCCCCCCCCACCCCCCCCCCCCCCCACCCCCCCCCCCCCCCACCCCCCCCCCCCCCCACCCCCCCCCCCCCCCACCCCCCCCCCCCCCCACCCCCCCCCCCCCCCACCCCCCCCCCCCCCCACCCCCCCCCCCCCCCACCCCCCCCCCCCCCCACCCCCCCCCCCCCCCACCCCCCCCCCCCCCCACCCCCCCCCCCCCCCACCCCCCCCCCCCCCCACCCCCCCCCCCCCCCACCCCCCCCCCCCCCCACCCCCCCCCCCCCCCACCCCCCCCCCCCCCCACCCCCCCCCCCCCCCACCCCCCCCCCCCCCCACCCCCCCCCCCCCCCACCCCCCCCCCCCCCCACCCCCCCCCCCCCCCACCCCCCCCCCCCCCCACCCCCCCCCCCCCCCACCCCCCCCCCCCCCCACCCCCCCCCCCCCCCACCCCCCCCCCCCCCCACCCCCCCCCCCCCCCACCCCCCCCCCCCCCCACCCCCCCCCCCCCCCACCCCCCCCCCCCCCCACCCCCCCCCCCCCCCACCCCCCCCCCCCCCCACCCCCCCCCCCCCCCACCCCCCCCCCCCCCCACCCCCCCCCCCCCCCACCCCCCCCCCCCCCCACCCCCCCCCCCCCCCACCCCCCCCCCCCCCCACCCCCCCCCCCCCCCACCCCCCCCCCCCCCCACCCCCCCCCCCCCCCACCCCCCCCCCCCCCCACCCCCCCCCCCCCCCACCCCCCCCCCCCCCCACCCCCCCCCCCCCCCACCCCCCCCCCCCCCCACCCCCCCCCCCCCCCACCCCCCCCCCCCCCCACCCCCCCCCCCCCCCACCCCCCCCCCCCCCCACCCCCCCCCCCCCCCACCCCCCCCCCCCCCCACCCCCCCCCCCCCCCACCCCCCCCCCCCCCCACCCCCCCCCCCCCCCACCCCCCCCCCCCCCCACCCCCCCCCCCCCCCACCCCCCCCCCCCCCCACCCCCCCCCCCCCCCACCCCCCCCCCCCCCCACCCCCCCCCCCCCCCACCCCCCCCCCCCCCCACCCCCCCCCCCCCCCACCCCCCCCCCCCCCCACCCCCCCCCCCCCCCACCCCCCCCCCCCCCCACCCCCCCCCCCCCCCACCCCCCCCCCCCCCCACCCCCCCCCCCCCCCACCCCCCCCCCCCCCCACCCCCCCCCCCCCCCACCCCCCCCCCCCCCCACCCCCCCCCCCCCCCACCCCCCCCCCCCCCCACCCCCCCCCCCCCCCACCCCCCCCCCCCCCCACCCCCCCCCCCCCCCACCCCCCCCCCCCCCCACCCCCCCCCCCCCCCACCCCCCCCCCCCCCCACCCCCCCCCCCCCCCACCCCCCCCCCCCCCCACCC
Source organism: Holothuria leucospilota (assembly GCA_029531755.1). Taxonomy (NCBI): domain Eukaryota; kingdom Metazoa; phylum Echinodermata; class Holothuroidea; order Aspidochirotida; family Holothuriidae; genus Holothuria; species Holothuria leucospilota. Next base: position 48,974,105 of record CM055961.1, read on the forward strand.
CCCCCCCCCCCCACCCCCCCCCCCCCCCACCCCCCCCCCCCCCCACCCCCCCCCCCCCCCACCCCCCCCCCCCCCCACCCCCCCCCCCCCCCACCCCCCCCCCCCCCCACCCCCCCCCCCCCCCACCCCCCCCCCCCCCCACCCCCCCCCCCCCCCACCCCCCCCCCCCCCCACCCCCCCCCCCCCCCACCCCCCCCCCCCCCCACCCCCCCCCCCCCCCACCCCCCCCCCCCCCCACCCCCCCCCCCCCCCACCCCCCCCCCCCCCCACCCCCCCCCCCCCCCACCCCCCCCCCCCCCCACCCCCCCCCCCCCCCACCCCCCCCCCCCCCCACCCCCCCCCCCCCCCACCCCCCCCCCCCCCCACCCCCCCCCCCCCCCACCCCCCCCCCCCCCCACCCCCCCCCCCCCCCACCCCCCCCCCCCCCCACCCCCCCCCCCCCCCACCCCCCCCCCCCCCCACCCCCCCCCCCCCCCACCCCCCCCCCCCCCCACCCCCCCCCCCCCCCACCCCCCCCCCCCCCCACCCCCCCCCCCCCCCACCCCCCCCCCCCCCCACCCCCCCCCCCCCCCACCCCCCCCCCCCCCCACCCCCCCCCCCCCCCACCCCCCCCCCCCCCCACCCCCCCCCCCCCCCACCCCCCCCCCCCCCCACCCCCCCCCCCCCCCACCCCCCCCCCCCCCCACCCCCCCCCCCCCCCACCCCCCCCCCCCCCCACCCCCCCCCCCCCCCACCCCCCCCCCCCCCCACCCCCCCCCCCCCCCACCCCCCCCCCCCCCCACCCCCCCCCCCCCCCACCCCCCCCCCCCCCCACCCCCCCCCCCCCCCACCCCCCCCCCCCCCCACCCCCCCCCCCCCCCACCCCCCCCCCCCCCCACCCCCCCCCCCCCCCACCCCCCCCCCCCCCCACCCCCCCCCCCCCCCACCCCCCCCCCCCCCCACCCCCCCCCCCCCCCACCCCCCCCCCCCCCCACCCCCCCCCCCCCCCACCCCCCCCCCCCCCCACCCCCCCCCCCCCCCACCCCCCCCCCCCCCCACCCCCCCCCCCCCCCACCCCCCCCCCCCCCCACCCCCCCCCCCCCCCACCCCCCCCCCCCCCCACCCCCCCCCCCCCCCACCCCCCCCCCCCCCCACCCCCCCCCCCCCCCACCCCCCCCCCCCCCCACCCCCCCCCCCCCCCACCCCCCCCCCCCCCCACCCCCCCCCCCCCCCACCCCCCCCCCCCCCCACCCCCCCCCCCCCCCACCCCCCCCCCCCCCCACCCCCCCCCCCCCCCACCCCCCCCCCCCCCCACCCCCCCCCCCCCCCACCCCCCCCCCCCCCCACCCCCCCCCCCCCCCACCCCCCCCCCCCCCCACCCCCCCCCCCCCCCACCCCCCCCCCCCCCCACCCCCCCCCCCCCCCACCCCCCCCCCCCCCCACCCCCCCCCCCCCCCACCCCCCCCCCCCCCCACCCCCCCCCCCCCCCACCCCCCCCCCCCCCCACCCCCCCCCCCCCCCACCCCCCCCCCCCCCCACCCCCCCCCCCCCCCACCCCCCCCCCCCCCCACCCCCCCCCCCCCCCACCCCCCCCCCCCCCCACCCCCCCCCCCCCCCACCCCCCCCCCCCCCCACCCCCCCCCCCCCCCACCCCCCCCCCCCCCCACCCCCCCCCCCCCCCACCCCCCCCCCCCCCCACCCCCCCCCCCCCCCACCCCCCCCCCCCCCCACCCCCCCCCCCCCCCACCCCCCCCCCCCCCCACCCCCCCCCCCCCCCACCCCCCCCCCCCCCCACCCCCCCCCCCCCCCACCCCCCCCCCCCCCCACCCCCCCCCCCCCCCACCCCCCCCCCCCCCCACCCCCCCCCCCCCCCACCCCCCCCCCCCCCCACCCCCCCCCCCCCCCACCCCCCCCCCCCCCCACCCCCCCCCCCCCCCACCCCCCCCCCCCCCCACCCCCCCCCCCCCCCACCCCCCCCCCCCCCCACCCCCCCCCCCCCCCACCCCCCCCCCCCCCCACCCCCCCCCCCCCCCACCCCCCCCCCCCCCCACCCCCCCCCCCCCCCACCCCCCCCCCCCCCCACCCCCCCCCCCCCCCACCCCCCCCCCCCCCCACCCCCCCCCCCCCCCACCCCCCCCCCCCCCCACCCCCCCCCCCCCCCACCCCCCCCCCCCCCCACCCCCCCCCCCCCCCACCCCCCCCCCCCCCCACCCCCCCCCCCCCCCACCCCCCCCCCCCCCCACCCCCCCCCCCCCCCACCCCCCCCCCCCCCCACCCCCCCCCCCCCCCACCCCCCCCCCCCCCCACCCCCCCCCCCCCCCACCCCCCCCCCCCCCCACCCCCCCCCCCCCCCACCCCCCCCCCCCCCCACCCCCCCCCCCCCCCACCCCCCCCCCCCCCCACCCCCCCCCCCCCCCACCCCCCCCCCCCCCCACCCCCCCCCCCCCCCACCCCCCCCCCCCCCCACCCCCCCCCCCCCCCACCCCCCCCCCCCCCCACCCCCCCCCCCCCCCACCCCCCCCCCCCCCCACCCCCCCCCCCCCCCACCCCCCCCCCCCCCCACCCCCCCCCCCCCCCACCCCCCCCCCCCCCCACCCCCCCCCCCCCCCACCCCCCCCCCCCCCCACCCCCCCCCCCCCCCACCCCCCCCCCCCCCCACCCCCCCCCCCCCCCACCCCCCCCCCCCCCCACCCCCCCCCCCCCCCACCCCCCCCCCCCCCCACCCCCCCCCCCCCCCACCCCCCCCCCCCCCCACCCCCCCCCCCCCCCACCCCCCCCCCCCCCCACCCCCCCCCCCCCCCACCCCCCCCCCCCCCCACCCCCCCCCCCCCCCACCCCCCCCCCCCCCCACCCCCCCCCCCCCCCACCCCCCCCCCCCCCCACCCCCCCCCCCCCCCACCCCCCCCCCCCCCCACCCCCCCCCCCCCCCACCCCCCCCCCCCCCCACCCCCCCCCCCCCCCACCCCCCCCCCCCCCCACCCCCCCCCCCCCCCACCCCCCCCCCCCCCCACCCCCCCCCCCCCCCACCCCCCCCCCCCCCCACCCCCCCCCCCCCCCACCCCCCCCCCCCCCCACCCCCCCCCCCCCCCACCCCCCCCCCCCCCCACCCCCCCCCCCCCCCACCCCCCCCCCCCCCCACCCCCCCCCCCCCCCACCCCCCCCCCCCCCCACCCCCCCCCCCCCCCACCCCCCCCCCCCCCCACCCCCCCCCCCCCCCACCCCCCCCCCCCCCCACCCCCCCCCCCCCCCACCCCCCCCCCCCCCCACCCCCCCCCCCCCCCACCCCCCCCCCCCCCCACCCCCCCCCCCCCCCACCCCCCCCCCCCCCCACCCCCCCCCCCCCCCACCCCCCCCCCCCCCCACCCCCCCCCCCCCCCACCCCCCCCCCCCCCCACCCCCCCCCCCCCCCACCCCCCCCCCCCCCCACCCCCCCCCCCCCCCACCCCCCCCCCCCCCCACCCCCCCCCCCCCCCACCCCCCCCCCCCCCCACCCCCCCCCCCCCCCACCCCCCCCCCCCCCCACCCCCCCCCCCCCCCACCCCCCCCCCCCCCCACCCCCCCCCCCCCCCACCCCCCCCCCCCCCCACCCCCCCCCCCCCCCACCCCCCCCCCCCCCCACCCCCCCCCCCCCCCACCCCCCCCCCCCCCCACCCCCCCCCCCCCCCACCCCCCCCCCCCCCCACCCCCCCCCCCCCCCACCCCCCCCCCCCCCCACCCCCCCCCCCCCCCACCCCCCCCCCCCCCCACCCCCCCCCCCCCCCACCCCCCCCCCCCCCCACCCCCCCCCCCCCCCACCCCCCCCCCCCCCCACCCCCCCCCCCCCCCACCCCCCCCCCCCCCCACCCCCCCCCCCCCCCACCCCCCCCCCCCCCCACCCCCCCCCCCCCCCACCCCCCCCCCCCCCCACCCCCCCCCCCCCCCACCCCCCCCCCCCCCCACCCCCCCCCCCCCCCACCCCCCCCCCCCCCCACCCCCCCCCCCCCCCACCCCCCCCCCCCCCCACCCCCCCCCCCCCCCACCCCCCCCCCCCCCCACCCCCCCCCCCCCCCACCCCCCCCCCCCCCCACCCCCCCCCCCCCCCACCCCCCCCCCCCCCCACCCCCCCCCCCCCCCACCCCCCCCCCCCCCCACCCCCCCCCCCCCCCACCCCCCCCCCCCCCCACCCCCCCCCCCCCCCACCCCCCCCCCCCCCCACCCCCCCCCCCCCCCACCCCCCCCCCCCCCCACCCCCCCCCCCCCCCACCCCCCCCCCCCCCCACCCCCCCCCCCCCCCACCCCCCCCCCCCCCCACCCCCCCCCCCCCCCACCCCCCCCCCCCCCCACCCCCCCCCCCCCCCACCCCCCCCCCCCCCCACCCCCCCCCCCCCCCACCCCCCCCCCCCCCCACCCCCCCCCCCCCCCACCCCCCCCCCCCCCCACCCCCCCCCCCCCCCACCCCCCCCCCCCCCCACCCCCCCCCCCCCCCACCCCCCCCCCCCCCCACCCCCCCCCCCCCCCACCCCCCCCCCCCCCCACCCCCCCCCCCCCCCACCCCCCCCCCCCCCCACCCCCCCCCCCCCCCACCCCCCCCCCCCCCCACCCCCCCCCCCCCCCACCCCCCCCCCCCCCCACCCCCCCCCCCCCCCACCCCCCCCCCCCCCCACCCCCCCCCCCCCCCACCCCCCCCCCCCCCCACCCCCCCCCCCCCCCACCCCCCCCCCCCCCCACCCCCCCCCCCCCCCACCCCCCCCCCCCCCCACCCCCCCCCCCCCCCACCCCCCCCCCCCCCCACCCCCCCCCCCCCCCACCCCCCCCCCCCCCCACCCCCCCCCCCCCCCACCCCCCCCCCCCCCCACCCCCCCCCCCCCCCACCCCCCCCCCCCCCCACCCCCCCCCCCCCCCACCCCCCCCCCCCCCCACCCCCCCCCCCCCCCACCCCCCCCCCCCCCCACCCCCCCCCCCCCCCACCCCCCCCCCCCCCCACCCCCCCCCCCCCCCACCCCCCCCCCCCCCCACCCCCCCCCCCCCCCACCCCCCCCCCCCCCCACCCCCCCCCCCCCCCACCCCCCCCCCCCCCCACCCCCCCCCCCCCCCACCCCCCCCCCCCCCCACCCCCCCCCCCCCCCACCCCCCCCCCCCCCCACCCCCCCCCCCCCCCACCCCCCCCCCCCCCCACCCCCCCCCCCCCCCACCCCCCCCCCCCCCCACCCCCCCCCCCCCCCACCCCCCCCCCCCCCCACCCCCCCCCCCCCCCACCCCCCCCCCCCCCCACCCCCCCCCCCCCCCACCCCCCCCCCCCCCCACCCCCCCCCCCCCCCACCCCCCCCCCCCCCCACCCCCCCCCCCCCCCACCCCCCCCCCCCCCCACCCCCCCCCCCCCCCACCCCCCCCCCCCCCCACCCCCCCCCCCCCCCACCCCCCCCCCCCCCCACCCCCCCCCCCCCCCACCCCCCCCCCCCCCCACCCCCCCCCCCCCCCACCCCCCCCCCCCCCCACCCCCCCCCCCCCCCACCCCCCCCCCCCCCCACCCCCCCCCCCCCCCACCCCCCCCCCCCCCCACCCCCCCCCCCCCCCACCCCCCCCCCCCCCCACCCCCCCCCCCCCCCACCCCCCCCCCCCCCCACCCCCCCCCCCCCCCACCCCCCCCCCCCCCCACCCCCCCCCCCCCCCACCCCCCCCCCCCCCCACCCCCCCCCCCCCCCACCCCCCCCCCCCCCCACCCCCCCCCCCCCCCACCCCCCCCCCCCCCCACCCCCCCCCCCCCCCACCCCCCCCCCCCCCCACCCCCCCCCCCCCCCACCCCCCCCCCCCCCCACCCCCCCCCCCCCCCACCCCCCCCCCCCCCCACCCCCCCCCCCCCCCACCCCCCCCCCCCCCCACCCCCCCCCCCCCCCACCCCCCCCCCCCCCCACCCCCCCCCCCCCCCACCCCCCCCCCCCCCCACCCCCCCCCCCCCCCACCCCCCCCCCCCCCCACCCCCCCCCCCCCCCACCCCCCCCCCCCCCCACCCCCCCCCCCCCCCACCCCCCCCCCCCCCCACCCCCCCCCCCCCCCACCCCCCCCCCCCCCCACCCCCCCCCCCCCCCACCCCCCCCCCCCCCCACCCCCCCCCCCCCCCACCCCCCCCCCCCCCCACCCCCCCCCCCCCCCACCCCCCCCCCCCCCCACCCCCCCCCCCCCCCACCCCCCCCCCCCCCCACCCCCCCCCCCCCCCACCCCCCCCCCCCCCCACCCCCCCCCCCCCCCACCCCCCCCCCCCCCCACCCCCCCCCCCCCCCACCCCCCCCCCCCCCCACCCCCCCCCCCCCCCACCCCCCCCCCCCCCCACCCCCCCCCCCCCCCACCCCCCCCCCCCCCCACCCCCCCCCCCCCCCACCCCCCCCCCCCCCCACCCCCCCCCCCCCCCACCCCCCCCCCCCCCCACCCCCCCCCCCCCCCACCCCCCCCCCCCCCCACCCCCCCCCCCCCCCACCCCCCCCCCCCCCCACCCCCCCCCCCCCCCACCCCCCCCCCCCCCCACCCCCCCCCCCCCCCACCCCCCCCCCCCCCCACCCCCCCCCCCCCCCACCCCCCCCCCCCCCCACCCCCCCCCCCCCCCACCCCCCCCCCCCCCCACCCCCCCCCCCCCCCACCCCCCCCCCCCCCCACCCCCCCCCCCCCCCACCCCCCCCCCCCCCCACCCCCCCCCCCCCCCACCCCCCCCCCCCCCCACCCCCCCCCCCCCCCACCCCCCCCCCCCCCCACCCCCCCCCCCCCCCACCCCCCCCCCCCCCCACCCCCCCCCCCCCCCACCCCCCCCCCCCCCCACCCCCCCCCCCCCCCACCCCCCCCCCCCCCCACCCCCCCCCCCCCCCACCCCCCCCCCCCCCCACCCCCCCCCCCCCCCACCCCCCCCCCCCCCCACCCCCCCCCCCCCCCACCCCCCCCCCCCCCCACCCCCCCCCCCCCCCACCCCCCCCCCCCCCCACCCCCCCCCCCCCCCACCCCCCCCCCCCCCCACCCCCCCCCCCCCCCACCCCCCCCCCCCCCCACCCCCCCCCCCCCCCACCCCCCCCCCCCCCCACCCCCCCCCCCCCCCACCCCCCCCCCCCCCCACCCCCCCCCCCCCCCACCCCCCCCCCCCCCCACCCCCCCCCCCCCCCACCCCCCCCCCCCCCCACCCCCCCCCCCCCCCACCCCCCCCCCCCCCCACCCCCCCCCCCCCCCACCCCCCCCCCCCCCCACCCCCCCCCCCCCCCACCCCCCCCCCCCCCCACCCCCCCCCCCCCCCACCCCCCCCCCCCCCCACCCCCCCCCCCCCCCACCCCCCCCCCCCCCCACCCCCCCCCCCCCCCACCCCCCCCCCCCCCCACCCCCCCCCCCCCCCACCCCCCCCCCCCCCCACCCCCCCCCCCCCCCACCCCCCCCCCCCCCCACCCCCCCCCCCCCCCACCCCCCCCCCCCCCCACCCCCCCCCCCCCCCACCCCCCCCCCCCCCCACCCCCCCCCCCCCCCACCCCCCCCCCCCCCCACCCCCCCCCCCCCCCACCCCCCCCCCCCCCCACCCCCCCCCCCCCCCACCCCCCCCCCCCCCCACCCCCCCCCCCCCCCACCCCCCCCCCCCCCCACCCCCCCCCCCCCCCACCCCCCCCCCCCCCCACCCCCCCCCCCCCCCACCCCCCCCCCCCCCCACCCCCCCCCCCCCCCACCCCCCCCCCCCCCCACCCCCCCCCCCCCCCACCCCCCCCCCCCCCCACCCCCCCCCCCCCCCACCCCCCCCCCCCCCCACCCCCCCCCCCCCCCACCCCCCCCCCCCCCCACCCCCCCCCCCCCCCACCCCCCCCCCCCCCCACCCCCCCCCCCCCCCACCCCCCCCCCCCCCCACCCCCCCCCCCCCCCACCCCCCCCCCCCCCCACCCCCCCCCCCCCCCACCCCCCCCCCCCCCCACCCCCCCCCCCCCCCACCCCCCCCCCCCCCCACCCCCCCCCCCCCCCACCCCCCCCCCCCCCCACCCCCCCCCCCCCCCACCCCCCCCCCCCCCCACCCCCCCCCCCCCCCACCCCCCCCCCCCCCCACCCCCCCCCCCCCCCACCCCCCCCCCCCCCCACCCCCCCCCCCCCCCACCCCCCCCCCCCCCCACCCCCCCCCCCCCCCACCCCCCCCCCCCCCCACCCCCCCCCCCCCCCACCCCCCCCCCCCCCCACCCCCCCCCCCCCCCACCCCCCCCCCCCCCCACCCCCCCCCCCCCCCACCCCCCCCCCCCCCCACCCCCCCCCCCCCCCACCCCCCCCCCCCCCCACCCCCCCCCCCCCCCACCCCCCCCCCCCCCCACCCCCCCCCCCCCCCACCCCCCCCCCCCCCCACCCCCCCCCCCCCCCACCCCCCCCCCCCCCCACCCCCCCCCCCCCCCACCCCCCCCCCCCCCCACCCCCCCCCCCCCCCACCCCCCCCCCCCCCCACCCCCCCCCCCCCCCACCCCCCCCCCCCCCCACCCCCCCCCCCCCCCACCCCCCCCCCCCCCCACCCCCCCCCCCCCCCACCCCCCCCCCCCCCCACCCCCCCCCCCCCCCACCCCCCCCCCCCCCCACCCCCCCCCCCCCCCACCCCCCCCCCCCCCCACCCCCCCCCCCCCCCACCCCCCCCCCCCCCCACCCCCCCCCCCCCCCACCCCCCCCCCCCCCCACCCCCCCCCCCCCCCACCCCCCCCCCCCCCCACCCCCCCCCCCCCCCACCCCCCCCCCCCCCCACCCCCCCCCCCCCCCACCCCCCCCCCCCCCCACCCCCCCCCCCCCCCACCCCCCCCCCCCCCCACCCCCCCCCCCCCCCACCCCCCCCCCCCCCCACCCCCCCCCCCCCCCACCCCCCCCCCCCCCCACCCCCCCCCCCCCCCACCCCCCCCCCCCCCCACCCCCCCCCCCCCCCACCCCCCCCCCCCCCCACCCCCCCCCCCCCCCACCCCCCCCCCCCCCCACCCCCCCCCCCCCCCACCCCCCCCCCCCCCCACCCCCCCCCCCCCCCACCCCCCCCCCCCCCCACCCCCCCCCCCCCCCACCCCCCCCCCCCCCCACCCCCCCCCCCCCCCACCCCCCCCCCCCCCCACCCCCCCCCCCCCCCACCCCCCCCCCCCCCCACCCCCCCCCCCCCCCACCCCCCCCCCCCCCCACCCCCCCCCCCCCCCACCCCCCCCCCCCCCCACCCCCCCCCCCCCCCACCCCCCCCCCCCCCCACCCCCCCCCCCCCCCACCCCCCCCCCCCCCCACCCCCCCCCCCCCCCACCCCCCCCCCCCCCCACCCCCCCCCCCCCCCACCCCCCCCCCCCCCCACCCCCCCCCCCCCCCACCCCCCCCCCCCCCCACCCCCCCCCCCCCCCACCCCCCCCCCCCCCCACCCCCCCCCCCCCCCACCCCCCCCCCCCCCCACCCCCCCCCCCCCCCACCCCCCCCCCCCCCCACCCCCCCCCCCCCCCACCCCCCCCCCCCCCCACCCCCCCCCCCCCCCACCCCCCCCCCCCCCCACCCCCCCCCCCCCCCACCCCCCCCCCCCCCCACCCCCCCCCCCCCCCACCCCCCCCCCCCCCCACCCCCCCCCCCCCCCACCCCCCCCCCCCCCCACCCCCCCCCCCCCCCACCCCCCCCCCCCCCCACCCCCCCCCCCCCCCACCCCCCCCCCCCCCCACCCCCCCCCCCCCCCACCCCCCCCCCCCCCCACCCCCCCCCCCCCCCACCCCCCCCCCCCCCCACCCCCCCCCCCCCCCACCCCCCCCCCCCCCCACCCCCCCCCCCCCCCACCCCCCCCCCCCCCCACCCCCCCCCCCCCCCACCCCCCCCCCCCCCCACCCCCCCCCCCCCCCACCCCCCCCCCCCCCCACCCCCCCCCCCCCCCACCCCCCCCCCCCCCCACCCCCCCCCCCCCCCACCCCCCCCCCCCCCCACCCCCCCCCCCCCCCACCCCCCCCCCCCCCCACCCCCCCCCCCCCCCACCCCCCCCCCCCCCCACCCCCCCCCCCCCCCACCCCCCCCCCCCCCCACCCCCCCCCCCCCCCACCCCCCCCCCCCCCCACCCCCCCCCCCCCCCACCCCCCCCCCCCCCCACCCCCCCCCCCCCCCACCCCCCCCCCCCCCCACCCCCCCCCCCCCCCACCCCCCCCCCCCCCCACCCCCCCCCCCCCCCACCCCCCCCCCCCCCCACCCCCCCCCCCCCCCACCCCCCCCCCCCCCCACCCCCCCCCCCCCCCACCCCCCCCCCCCCCCACCCCCCCCCCCCCCCACCCCCCCCCCCCCCCACCCCCCCCCCCCCCCACCCCCCCCCCCCCCCACCCCCCCCCCCCCCCACCCCCCCCCCCCCCCACCCCCCCCCCCCCCCACCCCCCCCCCCCCCCACCCCCCCCCCCCCCCACCCCCCCCCCCCCCCACCCCCCCCCCCCCCCACCCCCCCCCCCCCCCACCCCCCCCCCCCCCCACCCCCCCCCCCCCCCACCCCCCCCCCCCCCCACCCCCCCCCCCCCCCACCCCCCCCCCCCCCCACCCCCCCCCCCCCCCACCCCCCCCCCCCCCCACCCCCCCCCCCCCCCACCCCCCCCCCCCCCCACCCCCCCCCCCCCCCACCCCCCCCCCCCCCCACCCCCCCCCCCCCCCACCCCCCCCCCCCCCCACCCCCCCCCCCCCCCACCCCCCCCCCCCCCCACCCCCCCCCCCCCCCACCCCCCCCCCCCCCCACCCCCCCCCCCCCCCACCCCCCCCCCCCCCCACCCCCCCCCCCCCCCACCCCCCCCCCCCCCCACCCCCCCCCCCCCCCACCCCCCCCCCCCCCCACCCCCCCCCCCCCCCACCCCCCCCCCCCCCCACCCCCCCCCCCCCCCACCCCCCCCCCCCCCCACCCCCCCCCCCCCCCACCCCCCCCCCCCCCCACCCCCCCCCCCCCCCACCCCCCCCCCCCCCCACCCCCCCCCCCCCCCACCCCCCCCCCCCCCCACCCCCCCCCCCCCCCACCCCCCCCCCCCCCCACCCCCCCCCCCCCCCACCCCCCCCCCCCCCCACCCCCCCCCCCCCCCACCCCCCCCCCCCCCCACCCCCCCCCCCCCCCACCCCCCCCCCCCCCCACCCCCCCCCCCCCCCACCCCCCCCCCCCCCCACCCCCCCCCCCCCCCACCCCCCCCCCCCCCCACCCCCCCCCCCCCCCACCCCCCCCCCCCCCCACCCCCCCCCCCCCCCACCCCCCCCCCCCCCCACCCCCCCCCCCCCCCACCCCCCCCCCCCCCCACCCCCCCCCCCCCCCACCCCCCCCCCCCCCCACCCCCCCCCCCCCCCACCCCCCCCCCCCCCCACCCCCCCCCCCCCCCACCCCCCCCCCCCCCCACCCCCCCCCCCCCCCACCCCCCCCCCCCCCCACCCCCCCCCCCCCCCACCCCCCCCCCCCCCCACCCCCCCCCCCCCCCACCCCCCCCCCCCCCCACCCCCCCCCCCCCCCACCCCCCCCCCCCCCCACCCCCCCCCCCCCCCACCCCCCCCCCCCCCCACCCCCCCCCCCCCCCACCCCCCCCCCCCCCCACCCCCCCCCCCCCCCACCCCCCCCCCCCCCCACCCCCCCCCCCCCCCACCCCCCCCCCCCCCCACCCCCCCCCCCCCCCACCCCCCCCCCCCCCCACCCCCCCCCCCCCCCACCCCCCCCCCCCCCCACCCCCCCCCCCCCCCACCCCCCCCCCCCCCCACCCCCCCCCCCCCCCACCCCCCCCCCCCCCCACCCCCCCCCCCCCCCACCCCCCCCCCCCCCCACCCCCCCCCCCCCCCACCCCCCCCCCCCCCCACCCCCCCCCCCCCCCACCCCCCCCCCCCCCCACCCCCCCCCCCCCCCACCCCCCCCCCCCCCCACCCCCCCCCCCCCCCACCCCCCCCCCCCCCCACCCCCCCCCCCCCCCACCCCCCCCCCCCCCCACCCCCCCCCCCCCCCACCCCCCCCCCCCCCCACCCCCCCCCCCCCCCACCCCCCCCCCCCCCCACCCCCCCCCCCCCCCACCCCCCCCCCCCCCCACCCCCCCCCCCCCCCACCCCCCCCCCCCCCCACCCCCCCCCCCCCCCACCCCCCCCCCCCCCCACCCCCCCCCCCCCCCACCCCCCCCCCCCCCCACCCCCCCCCCCCCCCACCCCCCCCCCCCCCCACCCCCCCCCCCCCCCACCCCCCCCCCCCCCCACCCCCCCCCCCCCCCACCCCCCCCCCCCCCCACCCCCCCCCCCCCCCACCCCCCCCCCCCCCCACCCCCCCCCCCCCCCACCCCCCCCCCCCCCCACCCCCCCCCCCCCCCACCCCCCCCCCCCCCCACCCCCCCCCCCCCCCACCCCCCCCCCCCCCCACCCCCCCCCCCCCCCACCCCCCCCCCCCCCCACCCCCCCCCCCCCCCACCCCCCCCCCCCCCCACCCCCCCCCCCCCCCACCCCCCCCCCCCCCCACCCCCCCCCCCCCCCACCCCCCCCCCCCCCCACCCCCCCCCCCCCCCACCCCCCCCCCCCCCCACCCCCCCCCCCCCCCACCCCCCCCCCCCCCCACCCCCCCCCCCCCCCACCCCCCCCCCCCCCCACCCCCCCCCCCCCCCACCCCCCCCCCCCCCCACCCCCCCCCCCCCCCACCCCCCCCCCCCCCCACCCCCCCCCCCCCCCACCCCCCCCCCCCCCCACCCCCCCCCCCCCCCACCCCCCCCCCCCCCCACCCCCCCCCCCCCCCACCCCCCCCCCCCCCCACCCCCCCCCCCCCCCACCCCCCCCCCCCCCCACCCCCCCCCCCCCCCACCCCCCCCCCCCCCCACCCCCCCCCCCCCCCACCCCCCCCCCCCCCCACCCCCCCCCCCCCCCACCCCCCCCCCCCCCCACCCCCCCCCCCCCCCACCCCCCCCCCCCCCCACCCCCCCCCCCCCCCACCCCCCCCCCCCCCCACCCCCCCCCCCCCCCACCCCCCCCCCCCCCCACCCCCCCCCCCCCCCACCCCCCCCCCCCCCCACCCCCCCCCCCCCCCACCCCCCCCCCCCCCCACCCCCCCCCCCCCCCACCCCCCCCCCCCCCCACCCCCCCCCCCCCCCACCCCCCCCCCCCCCCACCCCCCCCCCCCCCCACCCCCCCCCCCCCCCACCCCCCCCCCCCCCCACCCCCCCCCCCCCCCACCCCCCCCCCCCCCCACCCCCCCCCCCCCCCACCCCCCCCCCCCCCCACCCCCCCCCCCCCCCACCCCCCCCCCCCCCCACCCCCCCCCCCCCCCACCCCCCCCCCCCCCCACCCCCCCCCCCCCCCACCCCCCCCCCCCCCCACCCCCCCCCCCCCCCACCCCCCCCCCAGTGGGGGGGAAAACTGTCTCTCCAGACACTGTTTCCAGGACGTAACCTGGAAATATCGTTCCGGTTGGGACAACAGGAACTATTTTTTTCAGGGTTTGATTTTCAGAGCTTATGGGCATAAAATTCAAGTGTTTTCCACTTTTTATCATTGTCTCTGGGATAAAAAAAAATGAAAATTACCTGTACATGTGTAGGCCTATAAATTAAATCCTATCTTATATTTCACTACAAGTTTTCGTGAAAGTGATGGTTATTAAGAAAATTATTTGTCTTTCACCGCTGTAATGAATGATTTTAAACAGGTTGTCTTGGGTAGAGGGACAGTAACATTGTGATACCAAACTTGAGTATGTTGATCGACTTTCTTCTCTACGTTTTAAACGAGTAGACTGACATGATCCCCCCGTTTTTGTCACTAGTTAAAAAATGGGGGCAGGTATCTATACCCTCAAAATGTTTAATCCTGTTTGTCAGTATTATTCCCTATACGAAGGGACTGTGACAATACTAGTACCATACTTGGATGGTCTTCAGTACCTGGATTTTTGTTTTGGTGGAGGTACTGCTAAGGAGGACTCTTTTTTACACGGGAGATTACATCTGTCCCGCTAAACCCGGCACTACGTTTAAACGGTCGGACACAGGACCAAAGCGTCTATGGACACATAATGGACGTGACAAAGAAAACAATTAAACTTTTATATGAGGACCATTAAAAACCGTGTAGTCTATATTATATAATATGAATATAGATAAGATATATATTATATATTATATTATCATATTATTATATATATCTATATATATAGATATATATATATAAATATATATATATTATATATATATATATATATATTATATATATATATATATAATTATTTAAAATATATATATATATATGTAATGTCAGTTTCAATGCAATCTCAGTGCCAGTACTTCTTCCATTTTGAAATTGGAACTTCGCAAACTTTATACTTGATCCTTACGGTGATTGGAGACAGGGTAGAGAATTGCCAACTACACTGGACTGTTATATTTTGCCAATAATGCTTTTTTTATCATGTCTTTGTGATCAATGAATCTGCAGTTGCATTAATTATTTTTTTGAAGTTACATATGTAAAAAAAAACAGAGAAAAAATTGAAAATTTCTTCTACAATTACTGTAGGACTTTTTGAAGTTCTTGAAACGTTTAATTTTAAATTTACTTATCTCTTCATCAACAAGTTACGTAATGTCATGGAACAACCATACCGGTTTCATAACAATTAACTAGTTCAAGCCATTCTTATATAGTTCTAAAAGGTACACATGAGAAAAAGTAAGTGAAGAATGAATTCTTTCTTCTACCTGGTGGAGATTTATCTCTCTTAGTGAAACATGTTCCCCTTGTTGGTCGTATGAGTACCTACCTTTTTGACAGTCACCATTGGAAATATTTTTTATAACCTAACTTTGCATTATAATTTAATTTTTCCATCGCGTTCGGTGTTTAAGAATTCTTGTTGCAATTACTCTACCCATGTTAGAGGCCGGGATGTTGGTTCCTCCGTGAGTTATTTTCTCACGTAAAAAGAACGAGTAGTGAAACTGCTGCAAGGTACGGAAGCAATGACAACCTTTGCTTGGTTTTCTACCACAATTTGTTCAAGCTGGAAACAGAGGGCGGCTATTACAGCCACTCTATCGTTAAGAAAATTTGTTAGCTGCTATAAGGCCTTACTAGCAGACATACGCGTTACGTGATGGGGCCCGCTCTCCTTCCGCAGGGGGTATATCGCCCCTCCCAATTCGGGCAAAAATATAGTGGATCATTTGGACAAATGAGACAGCCAAGGATAATAGATAAAAATTCGGGCCAACTTGGGCCCAAAATCTGGGCAAACATTACATTTCTGTCCGCTTGAAACATTGACGCCCCGTATACGCTTGCAGAAGTTTCTTAAAACCAAGTAAGATTCCTGGAAGTTGAACCCGTCCAAGAAAACTGCCTCCTTGCAATTGGGAACTAGCAATAACGTTTCGGTTCAGATTATAGTTTTCGGGTTTATAAGCTTACGCCTTAGAAAACCTTCCTCTGATGGCAGAAAGCTTATTAGGTAAACGAGCTAGATATCACAGCAACTTTGGTTTGACTTAAGTTGTTTTTGGAAACAACACTGCAATACTGGGCATTCCAGTTATTAAAGATCTGGATTCACATTCCAGGACATTGTTTCTTTTGTTTTGCATACCAATAGTGTTGCCAATAGTGTGTTTTGCAATAGGATTTTGAGTACCGTCACAATTTTTCCGATATTCATCCCCTTACCACAAATGCATGTAAATGACGCCTTGATAAATAGTAAAGGAATAAGTACGTACAATTTTGTGCTAGTAACGGAGTAGGTTTAGTATAGAATTTACAGTTGTTGCAATAATTTCAAATAGTATATTTACAACTATTGGATATAATGTCACATTCTCCGTATAGATTCTAACAATTTCAAAACAGGGCACGTTGGTTTATATTGCTTCTTTAACCACTTTTCAATGACCAAAGTGTTTCAAAAATGCCTTTTCAACTGCGTGGACAAGTGTTTTTTTAAAACGTGAAACGCGTTTTCATACGAAAATATGCATGTAAAAGTGCTTTGGAAATGTCTT
The DNA here is from genome assembly GCA_029531755.1 of Holothuria leucospilota. Lineage (NCBI taxonomy): Eukaryota > Metazoa > Echinodermata > Holothuroidea > Aspidochirotida > Holothuriidae > Holothuria > Holothuria leucospilota. The sequence goes on from CM055961.1 coordinate 48,990,007, forward strand.
TAAAGTCAGCAATACACAGAAATGGAGACCAATTTTCATTGAAATGCAATAAGATTACCATCGAAACTACGTTATCAATGAATCCATAACGCCAAGGACCAAGTAAACCACCAGAACTTAGATGAGAATGTTATTCTTCTCAAATAGTATCTTTTGCAACTAAACACATGTGAAGCAGAAAAATCCTAATATTAAAGAGCTTTTTGCTCTCTGTTGCAATTTCTTCTAGCCTTTAATATAGAGAAAAAATACAACCCATTAATAAATTGATTGCGTTTTTAACTTCTTTTAGAAACGTGCTTCAAAATTAGGGGACCGATGCAATACCCTTGTCTAGAAAAATCAATCTTATTTTGTTAGGCTTAATTGCCTAAACACTTTAGGCCCTGATTATAAGTTTTTGAGCTGAAAGTTAAGTTAAGACTACCCTCAATCTTATACTAGACGAGGTGTTTTTATTCTTAGTTTTTTACAAGCATACATTCGCACTCTTTACTGAACACTGAGTAGGTCACCAAAACAAATGTATGACAGGTAAACTAATAGTTTGGTTACTTTGTTTGCATTACGACATTTGACAAAATCACAACGTTTGTGGTGTCATTGTACCACTTTAACTCGAGTTTTTAGTCTCCAATGATGATTGACTCATTTGTCGTTTAAAATCATCTTACGCTTTTATACATGTCTTCGCTGCTTGAGGCATGTCTTAGAATGCAAATAAGTCAATTCCTACTGGTTCACTTGGCGGTTACTTCTTTAATAGGCTCACATTTGCATGGCTTTTGCTAGGGTGAGAGTATCCCCTTCATTAAGACATTTCTCTCTCACTATTTGGCTGAGGGCTTTTACAACAATTGCATCTCTTAGCATTCTTTCTTCTTCTTGGGAGTTACAATCTTTAATCAGAAGCTTCAGGTCTGTAACAAAGCTGTCAAATTTCTCACCTTCCATTTGTTTTCGTCGGTGGAAGTTGACTGTTGCCCTTATTTCATTTTTCTTGGGCTTGACATAGGTCTCATACTTATTATATACACCTTCTAAGGTTTCATTTTCTGCTGGTACTGCCTCACCATTATCCGCGCACAGTTCTTGCAGGTTGCCACTGAAACGTTTGATAGATGTCCCTGCCTTTGTCACCTATGTACGTCATCAAGTAGTTCACCTTTTCAATTTCAGATTTCCCAGCTAGTGGGCCTTTAAAGCAAAATTCACATTGTTGCTTGAACCTCCTCCACTCTTTATGTAAATCCTGGGCTTGCCAGTTCATGGCTGGTTTGTCACTTTTCATAGCCATGTTATCAATTTGTTACTAGAACTGGTTATAACTGTGGCCCTGTTACCGTAATATCACAACGTTAGCTTCGTATCTAGTTCAGATGCTAGGCTTTATGCATAGCCTGATTTACGTAGTGCTAGGCTACTTACACAGTACGGAAGGCCTGGGCTTTTCACACACGTGTGTACAGCACTGTTGTTGACGTTGTTGGGAAATTCTTTATTTTCACAAATCAACGCAGTATCACGAACATAACCAGTGTTAAACAGTTCTTTATTAACCCTTGCTCGTACTACCATGTAATATACTCGTGGGTTTATAACTGGAGAAGGCTAGAAGGTTCACGTTTATTCTTGTTTATTTCGGTAGTGGCAATATCATGGCTCTCGATTCCAGCTAGCGACTAAGGAACGCCAAATGGGTTCCTAGCGTATGCAGAATTACATAACGATATATTACAGGACTGTCTTTAAGACATAACTATGCCCATATGCCCATATGTACTGTATCTCTGACAGTTCATCCTGGTATTCATCATGTTATCCAAGGCACAAAGTTTACATTCAATCTTTCAAATGAAGAAGATTATTTAAAATAAAACTCTGCACTCATAGCATAGATAGGCATACGAGGCGGAGAGCTGGAGAAAGCAGCCCTTCCCCATTAACAAGACAGTTTGCTATTTTAGAGAAAAGTCCGTGCTGTTTTCAGGCATACGGTACTTCAAGTTTCAGGCAAAAGTGTCCAGCGCCCTCCTCTAAGCGTGAGTTGTTCAATACGCTTATAATAGCACACATGGTGCCACTTAAGATAAAACAAATGCACAATAATAAAGCCTATCTCAAGTGCTTAAAAGTTATCAATAAAAACAAGAATTTTTGCCAATAGTCACTAATATTTTTTCTCAATAGTTTTTGCGCATGGGTAACTAAGAAAGAAATGTTTAAAAGAGTTGCATACCTTTCACAGAAAGAATCAAGTTGGCATTGTTATTAAAACGTGTTTTAGTTTACTCGATCGAGTTGTGAAAGCTGTCATTTTTGCAAGACCCGTAGGAGTACGGGTTTACTCTCAAAAGAGAACTGCATTACTTTTGCCTAAAGTTGTAATCATGCGTGTTTGCTCGAAAGATGACATGTATTTGGCCCGAAAATAGGAAATGTCCTGCCCTAATAGAGAGTTTATAGCTCTCAGCACCGCGCTTTTAGCTTCTTACCCACTGATGTTACTCTCATTTCTATATTTTAGCAATTGCGATAAAAGACCATCCTTGAAATGGATGTACTACCTAACACTCCATTATTAAAAGCGCAGGGGTATCTTCATTTGAAAATTAACGTGCTTAAAATATAAATTTCGTCATGTAACAAACATACAAGTAGAGAAACGTAAAGTATCGGATTAGGCACTTCCTTAGTAAAACTAATTGTGTGCTAGGAGTATTGCACAAATCACACTGAATAGAACAAAGTAGTTAAAGAAAGGGTCATATTTATTTTAGACTGTCCTTGGTAAAATTGTATGGTTGATAACGGACAAAAAGAGCAATTTGATCTCTGCTTTCGTTCAGAGCTGAAATTTTGTCTTTGAATATTTTTTTTCAGACTCAACACCACATTTACATTTAATGTTGGAAATAAAAGTCAACTACTGTTTTGCAAGATTACATTACAGCCTCCAGGGCATAGGCGGAAATACCAGAGGATGGTGGGAAACATCCCCTATATTTGACAAAGGGGGATGAACATTCTCCTAGATTTTCCAAAAAGTTACAAAGCTGTACGTTTAGCATTGTTACATTTCGTTCTAAAATTGGTAACTTTGGCAATAGTGTAATATCGAGGTAGTCATCACCTCACGTAAATGTCTTTAAAAACGTCTCATTTTCTTCGCACTACTTCCGCAGTCATCATACATAGTTATTTCATTTATATCATGTTAGCTTGAGCAATAGTTTCCAAAGCACCATGTAACCCCTACCACCACCTACGCCCTCTCGATCACAAGCGGTAGCCTACCATATTTGGCATTTTGCCGGGGAAGCTATTGGCTGTTTTGACTCGGACGAGTAGCTGAAATTACTGCTGAAGAGACGGTGAAGAAAGCAGATGAGGAAAGAATGGAGGGACATGTTAATATAGCTTTGAAAACCTATGAACCATAAGATGAGATAAAACATTCTTAACTGTCCCACAAATGCAATAATGCATTTTTTTAAAGATCTGATTTCGCGTCCTGATTGGCGAGCAATGATTTATGCTCTACCCAATCAAAAGTCAAATTGACTGACTGTATATCCTACTTAACTCCAGGTATAGTCAAAGTATTACTTTTGTTGTCAATTTTTGGTACAACCAAAGCCCTTTGGAAATATTTAGTTAAGTCTTTTCCCAATAATCTTTCGAAAACGCATGAGATTCTTGAGGGCTCTTCTACCCTACAAAGCAAAAGTAAAAACAAATGGTTGAATGATGATTACCTTTACGGTATTCTGTTTAGTGCACATTTAGTAGTCTTTAAAAGTATTTTAACAGCCCTAATAGTGTCAACAATTTCGTAAATACTAAAGAACTTCTGGGACGTTGCTCATGGATCACAGCAACTAGTTGCACCTGGATCCAAGCAGGGTCTCAAACGTGCTCCCCTTGACCACACATCGTCGGGGAGAGTTTAGGGCTCCTTCGTGGTCGATAGCTTGTCTCATCCTCCCAGGTTTAAGAATAAATCTGCGCCAATCAGCGAGAGTTCCGACCCTGTTTAGAGGAAGCCAATACTGGTTAGGAATTCCTTCATTTCAATTGATGGATAATATTGTATGTAAAGTACTAATTTACCTGTACAACCAATCTACTTTTCCAATAAGATTGTCCTTTCATGCGTTTAAAAAAACCTTCTCAAGCTGTGTTTACTTGGCGCACGGATAGCGGAACTCGAGAGGCAAAACGCGGAACGCCGAGCGCGGAAAGGATCCGCGTGCCCATAATATAACCCCACGCTGATTGTTCTGCATTACGTTATAGTAAAACGAGCAAAATAGTTCAATTCCAGAAATAAGGATACTGGAGTACACTAATTCAAATTCGGTTGACTGCATTTTTTCCTTTGAAAAGTACTATATGTGGGAAGTTCTTTTCTTAAAACTGAGTGGCTTTAAACCCTGACTTTGAAGAATTCAACATAATGCCACAAATCACTCAATGGTATCATCGCTAAGTTGCTTTCCTTTAGGCATCTTGATGGTTATTGATAAGGTGGTTGGTAATCAGTATGGTACGATGCAGAATGGGAAGTCCGAAAACGTGAAGAAATCCTACGGGAAGCTACACGTGTATACATACAACATCGTCAGCACGTTTGCATAACGTGACTCCTTTTACTTGGATGCTGGACAGCTCTAACTCAATTACTTTACATTTATTGTTGCCATGCTATTCCTGCAATGCAGGTGAAATACTAGCCACAGCCATAATAAAGTTATACATTCCATTACAATCCAGTTTAATAATATATATAACCCATTTTGGCCAACCCCTAGGAAAAACCGTAAGTGAGAAGAGATAATAACATAGAACCGGTACTTACATGATAACGGGTATGTTGGGATGTAACAGGCTCCCTGACTTCGGCCGTCGGTATCCTTCCGACAGGACTGTCGGCCGCCCCTCTCAGAGAGTTAGGAAACTTCTTGAGAGTCACTGGGTAACGGGCACTTGGAATAGTACTGTCACAATTCTTTAGCGAAGTGACCCCAGCTCAAACAGAGAAAAAAAAATTAGTTTCTGCACCATACACCAAATGTGCACTCCCAAGGCAACGCCTGCAACAATTATTGTGAAAGGTTTCGGAATAGAGTCAAGAATGTGTCCTTCCGACAAGGTATACAGCGGTTTTCTGACCCCAAAACTTAAGCGACGCTTTCTCCTCTAAAAGAAATGCAAAGCATTACATTCCACCAACTGAGGGTACGCTTGGCCATAACAATAACAAAACAAACAATTTACATCTAAATCCTGCCGCCGTAGACACGCAATCAGACTTACATAGTAGCTACAGCTGGTCAACGAAGTGCGACTTTCAAAATGGCACGGGGTACCAACATACCTTTAAACCTGGTAAACCCGGGCAGAGCTATTTGGTGATTTCTAGGGTGACAGAAACTGATTGTCTTTATTTACTTAGCAACTCTTAACAGTCGAAGGAATTAAATTAAAAAAGGAAACGACTATTTATGCAACTCAAGCATGTGATCTGATACGATTTCTAAGATTGGAACAAGAAGGACATCAAAACAAAAGTAAAATACGTAAATATAAGTTTTCTGAGAGATTGAAATGTATTTAGAAGAGACATATTGCCTTATCAAACGTTTTACAACATATTATCAGTCAGCGAGAAATGTGTAGTTGTGCTTATGTTACTACCCATTACGTCCTGCATGTTTCTTTGAACTGCTGTTTAACTTACCAAAATCTTAACTATTCTTTTCTAAACTTTAAGCAACTTTACTATGTCGCAAAGAAACTTTTAGATAACCCACTGTGCCTACACATTGACGGTATGCGTTCCCAATTTACCTTTTCCAAAGGTTCGTTCAGCGTAACATCATATCAAATGCATTACTGCTTCTGCACATAGATCACAGCGCACTTTACCGCTTTTGGACGGTAATCGCGCCTTTGAGTGATTAGTAGAAGGTGCTCAGTATGCATTGCCCATGAAGGTATTTGATCGCACCCATTTCTGTTTCTCTCTCTCTCTAAGTCTATCTTCGCCAGGTTATCTATCTCCTCGCTTCTGTGTATTAGATACTGCGTGTTACTATAAGTAAGCCCAACTTGCAAGGCCCTAAGTGTCATGTTTGGTGCCCTTTAAGTGCCACATGAACTGTCTGTGCACTTAACTTGATGAAAGTCCGTGCTTAAACAAGACGGCTAGGTTGTTACGTGGAAACTTTTAATGTAAACTACACTTGAAGTACTTTATATAATAATAATAATGCTATATTGATTTCACAGTTGACCTCACACCCAGTGGCAGCCACACATTTTGGTAGCACGTTGCATTCTTATCAATCACATGTGAAGTTATATGGTAACTAAACAATTTCTCTTCAATTTATACCAAATTTTCAGTTCAAGTGAAGAAAAAGTGACCATTTCCCTCTGACAATGGTTCCCTGATGGCAATTTGTTGTTGTTTGGTTATTTCTCACACGACTTAAATAACATCTGCTGATGCATTTGCAGAGAAACTTTCACACATAATATCGCCAAAAACACGGAAAATATCATGCAAACCACATATTTTGTAGCACTTGAAATTTTCATACTTTTTGTGAAAATTTATTTATTTGCTAACTCAATTTTTTACCTTGGTGGTAGGTATTTTTTCAAAAAATACCCTTTGAACTCTGACTTTGAAAATTTTGCTGCGGGTGGTCTGCGAAACATATGTTCTCCCCCTGGGGTATTTCTCCAACAGGGTTGGAGAAAGTAAACCCCATTGTTATGGAGTTTTTGATAGAGGATTGCGATTAAAAACATACAGTTTTCTTTTAACCACGTGAACTTTGATCTTGGTTTCCATAGACGTTTGGTAGAAAATGTTATTGATATTACTCCTAAATACCAAGTCAGTGTTCCTGCTTAAAAAATAGCAGAAACTTGATTTTTAACAAAACATGACCCTTGAGGTCAGACCTCTGATCTTCCTTCAATTTGCTAGACACAATCACTTTGAGGTACCTCCCCCAACTCCCCCAACTTTGAAAAACATAGTCTAGCCTTTAAGAATTTTTTGTCACTAGTTTGTATTTTAAAATATACAATTGGCCTTCCACTTTGTGATCTTGATCTCGGAATCCATGACAACCACAGGTTTTGATGAAATATGACATTTACATTACATCTATAGAAGTCCGATGTCAATTAATTGTTCCATCTTGAAAAAGAAACAGAAATTAATTTTTACAGTTTGATCTTTAGTTATGACTTTTGACACAATCTTATGGGAGTCCGCCAGTCACAACTACCCACCTTGAGGTAACTGTCTATCAAGTCTGAGGACAAAAAAGCCACTGCCGTTTGGAAGGAAATTGATATTTCCCACAAAGTTTTGCTTAAATATACTTTTGACCTTTAACGAAGGGACATTTGATCTCGGTTTTTGTAACAACCACATATTGTGATAGAACGCGACAGTTCCATTACTCCCAAGGCGGTTCCATATCAATGCTTCCCTTAACGATGTGGCAAGAGATCAATATTTTGAAAATTTGTCCTTTGATCTCTGATCTTTTGCCTTTACTTTTAAAGTTTCCCAAGAAACAGCTTCCCATACCTCCAAATTGAAGAAAACGAGTCAAGCCGTTTATGAGAAGTTTTTGAAACAAATTGTGCTTAAAATATACATTTGACTTTTCATTACTTAAATGTTGACCTAAGTTTCCATTGCTCCGCATATTTTGGAGTTTTATATAAGTGAAATGCTTTTCACTCAGAATTATACTTAAAAATCCTCTTTGTAGCATTTGAATTTTAACCTCTGACCTTTACTTTGGGTAGTATGAGGATTCACCTTGATGTACTTTTCCTCCAATTTTGAATAAAACTACCTTTTCTCAGAGGGACATTAGTGAAACAAACGTGTACACAAACACATTCACTCACAGTTCAACTAACAAAGTACAGTACATCATCCTGGAACGATGAGATAAAAAGAAACAGTGATTCGATAAACGTTTTAAACGACAAAATTCTATTGCAGGTGTTTTCTGTATCAAAATCGACTAACATTTTAACAGTTGTCAACGATTAGTGTGTGGGTATTCTACAATCTTATTTACAAAACAACATCTTAGGACAAAAAAATTAGTGCTGCAAATGTAAATGTCCAACACTCCTTCCTTCGAGGTGAAGCTTTTAAATTAGCTAGTAGCTACGAAAATCTGCAATGTATAGCAGGTACGAAGTTTTAAATTAGGACATATAAAACAGCACCCACCCTTTGTGTTATACAATACAGGCGATGTAAGGTTCTTTCCGACCGACATGTGTTTCTAAAGAAATATTGTAAAGCTTAGCTGAATGGCAAGTTTCTTCATATGAGCGAAATATTATTAAATGAAATAGACAGAGTCGTGGCTGTAACCAAACAAATTAAATTTAATCAATCATTATCTAAATTTAAATATGCGTGAAGGTAGTTCAGACACTGCAGAAGAGACTGAATATAAAAAGAGATACCCCAAACATAATTTTGTGACAGTAAACAGCAATTATTGCAGTTAAATACTAAAATATACAATGATGATTGTACATATGTCTGATGTGAATGAAAAATTACAATTTGTGTCTACCTTTGTCAGTACTATGATGTGTGTCTTGCGCTATTTTGTTTAGATACAATATTTAAATATGCAATGAATACGGTTTTCCTTTCCGCCTTGTTTCCTACATATTTACATAGTGTAAAAAATCTAATAAACCGACTGGGATGGCTTATTGTAATAGCTTAACATTAGATGTAAACTTCCTGGTTCTAATTAGGGAATAAAGTCAATGGTGCCCATGTCTCTACATCAGATTCGAACAGGCTATGACGTCACGCATATGGGCTGAGAGACCCGAGGCGAAGCCAAGGGTCTCTGCCTATATGCGTGACGTCATAGCCTGTTCGAATCTGATGTAGAAACATGGGCACCATGACTTTATTCCCATTCATAAATACTTTAATTTCGAGACGTTTAAAAGTGGAAAAGCTTGCTTTTTTAACGATTTTCCATTGATCGTGAATTATTCTCCCAAACTGACTAAATTTTCGCAGTGCACATAAGACTCCGTATAGGCTGCCTGCTAAATTACGAGCTACGTAATATGTAGGCTATATTACTAGCTGCACGCTATAGCTTTGTCGTTTGTAAACACATGGCCATACTTTGTGACGTCTCTTTTCGAATGTGGATTTTCTGGAATATTTTGAGCGAGGTCATATTTGAAACGATTTCTCTGTTTGGATTGGAAAATAATGTACTCCGCCTTGACAGTTCCATTAAAACTACATTCGGAGGACTTACTAGCGTGAGGATATGTGGTTTTTGCGATATTGCTCACCGTGACGTTCAACACACTAGCGTGCCGCTACGTTGTTAAGAAACAAATAACGTTAGGCCAACGTTTGTCCTAGCCTTAACCTAGGCTACTAACTTATCTTTACGCTGTTTTCGAACGGTGAGTCACTTCGAATTAGACTCTAACTAGACGAAGTCTCTTTACCTGAGTGTCATTTGCAAGCAATTTCCGTCTTGCGATTTGTGATACAAAGGAGACTTTTCAAATGTGATCTAAAACTGTTTACATCTGTGCACTGACAATATTGATACTGTAAGTTAACGTTAGACCTGACGTTAGTGGTTGAAAATGTCATCGCAGAGAGCTTGTTCTTTACGAGTGGAACTTAAACCAGACAGATTTCTTTACTGACGTCGAGCTTTTCTTACAAAAAGAATGTAGGATACCGCAATTTGGATAAGGATTGTGTGAGAGAAGGGTAGGCGGTGCACTATCTGACGTTACACTCTGTCGGTGAACCTCGCACATTTTTTAGGAAAGGCCCGAAATCATCATACGTGATTTCACGCGAAAGATTTATTGGCTTTTTAGATTTGCCGTGTGTGAATATTTTTTAAAAAAAAAAGTTGGTTCTTATGACCAAGCCAGACCGGTTTCTGCTGTCTTGCTCATATACAAATATGGCGCAGCTTCTTCTGTAGCAAGCCGTCGTTCGCGGCATGGGTTTAAATATTCTCAATTGCTTCTAATAGAGCATCAAGGAAAGTATAGTCTGAAACTAGTCCTTCGTTTTCCCCAGAACTCGTAAACCTTGATTTGACAAGGAAATCTTTTAGAGTTTTTGACCTTTTGTAGGCTATAATTGGTTGTTCGTAATTGCGGGTTTTGAGTAATATGGTGCCAATTTTTTGTCAAGGCCCGTTTAATATGCATTGTTTTTATATGCGGGGTATAGGTAAGTTTATAAACCAGAGGTGGCACTTGTGCTTTAGTTTTCTCAGTTAAGAGGGTTTTTCGGTCAGCGTAATCCACGCCGCTCATGGCGCTGTTGATTTCCTCTAGTGAGTAATTTCTCATAAGCAGTTTCTCTGTAAAGGAGTTTCGTTTCTCCAGGAAGTTGCTCGACTCGTTATTGCGCAGGCGGGCGTATCGGAATACTTCGCCTTTAATGAAGCCTTTGAAGGTGGCTAGAGGGTGGTGCTGCATTCCGATCTAAATATTGATAGGTTTCCGTGGGCTTTGTATAGACTTTAGTGTCAAGGAGACCACTTACTCGGAAACGTTCGCCTTTAAATATTGTAAGATCGAGATGCGTTACTTCTGTGTTAGAAGCTTCCATTGTGAACTTAAAATGTTCATGCGCTTCATTCATAGGCCACTAAATTAGAAAGTTCCTCAAAAGTGCCATTGTACAGTACGAGAATGTCGTCCCTATAGCGAAGCCACTTAATAATGTTGAAATCTGTCGGTATTATGCGATTTTCTAAGTGGTGCATTACAATATCGTAGATATCAGGGGAGGCTTGGCTACCCATTGCGCATCCAATCTTTTGTAGGAAAAACTGGCCGTCAAATTCAAAACAATTTCTTGTTAGGATTAGTTTGACCAGGTTACGCATAGAAAGGGGTGATGTTTTATTTGTATCGTAATAGCTTTGCGGGGCTGCCGCAAATGCTTCTTGTACGACATCCAAGGCTTCCTGTTGTGGAGTGTTTGTGTACATGGAAACTACATCAAGGGTAACGAGTAGGACATTTTCTGGTAGGGGGTGGCTTCCAGGATTTTAAGAATGTGATTATTGTCTTTCACATAAGTAGATTGTCTAATGACAATTGGAAGCAGGAAATAATCCACAAATTCAGATATTTTTTCTGTGGGTGATCCGTTGCCGCTTATGATAGGGCGGCCGGCAAATTTTGTGCCCGGGGGTGGTGCTTTATGTACCTTTGGAAGGACATATATGACCGCGGTTCGGATCTTGTGGTTATTTGGGTTCAGGTAATTGAAAGTATCCTCGTCAAACTCCTTGTTGGAAAGCATATATTTCGGAGGGTCGACCAAACCATGATTTTAGTGTCGGATGTTATATCGCCCTCTAATTCCTGGTAGTGATGACTTTTTAATTGCCTTTCAAGATCGGCTTTGTAGTCGGTGCGATTTAAGATAGCTATACCTCTGCCTTTATCAAAAGGTTTCAGAACGATCGTGCGGTCTTTAGATATTTGCCGTAGAGCGATACGTTCAGCCTTCGATATGTTACTTTTGGCATTGCTAATCGGTATTGCCGCTAACTCTTCTTTAGTAGCTTCGAGATAGTCTTCCAGGTCCCTACTGTAGGTCACTTGTGGTGACCAGGTTGAGGGTAAACGGAACTTTGTGAAAGAACCACGCATTTTATTTTGCATTACGTACCGAATTCTCATTTTCCGTGTTAAGTCTTTCATTGACTTGAGAATGTCAATACGATTTGGTTTTTCGGGGGTTGTTATAAACTTTAATCCTTTACTCAACGCAATTATCTCCAAATTTGATAGTTGTCTTTCAGAGAGGTTTTTGACGTACTTGAGGGATTCTTCCACCTTTTCATTTAGGTTATGGGCATTTAGTTGGCTACGTGTAGCCGTTACTTTCCTTTGGTGGACATGAGACCGTTTTTGATTTTTAGTAATCTTAACGGAACGGGTAAATTTTCCGCTATTAGAAGACGGGGCTCGAGGGGCAATATCCTTAGAAATAAGAGACACGTGAGACACAAGCATGTTAACAGAGAAAGGTTAGATCAATCTTTCTGAAACACTTGGTGGCCCTTAAAAGAGCCTTTGGGTTTACGACTTTTAGCAAGTCGGGGACGGTCTACCTCCTGTACGGATGGTGGCGCCTTTCTGACTTTTTGTGTCGGTGAGCTATCTTGGTCTCGGTCTTCTGGGACGACTTCTTGAGAAGGTGATTCAGAAGCCTCTTCGCCTCCACACTCTGGATCTCGTTGTCGAGGTCTGCTAGGGCTCGTTCTTCCTTTTCCTGGTAACGTTCTTTTTGCCTTTTAGCTTGGCGGGAGAGCTCCTGTCTCCAAGCTTGGCCGAGCCGCTTGCCCGCCTTAAGGAGAAGAGAGTTCCAGGAATCTCTCAACTCCTCAGTGCAGTGCAAGGACCCGGGCAGCTTGGGTAGGTTTCTTTGAACCTGGAGGTGTCGGGGAACTGTGCCTGTCGTCAGCTGGTTGTCGAGCCGTTTAATCTCTGTGGTGAGGCTGATGAGTGTTGACTGCAACTGAATTAGAACAGCTGAGTGCTCCTTGACCTTTTTGTAGGTGTCTTTATCGAGACGGATATGGTCGGGTTCTTTCTGCTTCTTAGGGCTTTTCTGGCCGGGTTGAATCTTTGCTTCGTCGTCAGAAGAAGAATCTTTAAAGATTGGGGAACTTGGTATCTCTGGAAGGAGGTTATCCATGGTACTGATGCAGTACTTTGTCATTAGGCCTGGGCATATTAGACAGTAGCCCCCGGCCATCGTTTCCATAGCATATATTCTATTCTTCGATTGAAAATCCCCTTGATGATTTTGGAGCTATATTTCTTTGAAATATAGTGCACAGAATACGTGGAGCGAACGCTATCTTTCTGGAATATGAAAGATGAGTTTCAAGGTTAGTGAGTGCTCATCAATCATTTTATAACTGTATTTATATTATTACCCATCCCAGATAAAGGTCTATTACTGAGGTAAGAAATGCTGTATAATTTCTTGTTATCGGCGATGTACCAAAATCAAGAGGACGCATGATAGTTTGACACGCTTTTAAAGCTAACGTTAGAGCCTAGGCCTGTAAAACGCCTTACTCAGCATGAAATCACTTTAATTTCACTGAAAAGGCCCGAAATATCGTTTGTAGCCTAGAAGCTGATTATTTGTTTGGATGTGGAACATTGCTGTCAACCAAAATATATTATTTATAATTTGAACAGTTACTGAAAAAAATTACAGTTGAAGTCCCAGGCCTACCTAGCCTATACAAACTGTTTACTGTAGTGTTAGAGCTGTGTTTACAATCATGTTGATCAAAAAGTTGCTCTTCATACACCCTATGTCTCTACACTGGATTAGAACATTGGTAACTGACCAATCACAAGACAGCATTCTCAAAAAGTATTTATGAATAAAGCAATTACAGTCAATTCTCTCCAGTAGCCTAAGCATAAGCCTACACAGTTTGCCATAACGAGCATGTAAATTTCAACTACATCACAGCTTACGCAACACTCGCTTTTAGAATACCTTCGAAACTTACTAAAAATTTGTCAGAAGAGGATATGTTACATGACATATTCTGCATCTAAAGACATTTTCTTCCTTCCCATTCTTTTTGGACAATTAGAGTAAATACCAAAACAGAACAATATTCTAGTTTAAAAGATATAAGCCACTTTACTGTAGGGAAAGATGCAAAGATAAAAGGGCTCTAGGAACCAAGTTTCTTTTTTCTTAAATTGCCAGTTGGGCACGCGATTGCAGTATTTATTTTGCCATAATTCCTGGTTATGTCAACTTCGGACTGATGGTTTTTATATACCTTAGTTTGAATAACCTAGTATCACTTCACTGTTACATCTGCCCTTAGTCAAGGAGTTGTCAGGAAAGGAGATCCAACATTGATATGTACTTGGAGACTAGGTGGTTGGCGACATTAAGCTGTATATTATCTTACTCTTGAAACCTCTTAAAGACTTGAAAGAGATTTGGTACCGTACTGAAGATAACGGTTTTTGTCGTCTGCTACATCTCAACGACTCACCATGATTTCACCACTTCGCAGTACATTGCCAGGCGTCAAGGAAGAATTCAATGTGAAAGTAGTTGACATTTGTCGTCACAGTTAAAGTCAGTTCAATAAGCGTCAATCAAGAATACCTTAAAACCCCTATGCTGACAATGTTGCCACTAATGCGGAAAGTTATAAAAATTGTGATTTTCTTGGTAGGCTAGAACAATGTGTCAAGAAGACGACCCATGAATATCTTCAGAATCGTTCCTCGAGTTAAACACTTCCAAATCTTTCCTTTTCCACATCCTTTACTACTCTATTTTAGCCTTTATACTCCTACTTTTAGATACTTAGATCCACGGTTCGAAAACGTTTATCATAAACGTCTGACACAGGATCTGTGCAAAATACTCGATATTATATAAAAGATATGAGTGTAGTCAAAAAGAAGATTGGCAAATAAACCCTTTCCATATTAAATATGCGCCTGCTTCTGGTGAAATAAGCAAACGTTTGGAACCCAATATGTTATATCAAGTTCCAAATTTATCGTAAAAATTTTTTATATGTTTCCAGTATTCGTCTCTATTTGATTATGAGAGTACTGTCCAAAAGATGTAGGGTTGAATTTTTGAAAATGTTCCAGATTTAAAGTGCTGCAAAAGGGTAAGCTGCTCGAGACCATCCACTTACTTTGAAATGGCCACTAAAACCTTTTTGTTTCATTGTTTTAGTTTTGTTAAAACTACTCTCATTTTTAGTATTTTCAACGATGAACAAAATCTTGATGTCGACGTCACTCATAGCTCGTCGGCATATAACGAATAAATGACAGACCACTTTATATCAATGATGCAAATTTGTAAGGTTCTGTGTCCGCGATAGCGTGATTATAGGTTCAAAATTTTACTTCACTGTGACAACATTTTCCTCCGGGGTGTTTCCGGGATGTTTTCGGTCGGGGGGGGGGGGTGCTTTCAAGCAGACTCTCGCACTTGAAATTATCAGCTGTTAAGGCATCCAGGTCTAAACATTGTTTCTTATCGCCCTAACAGTAAACAAATAACTCGAACAGTGAACCATGTTTTTTCCTAATGAAAAGCAATATGCATCCATACTCATTACAGATCTACAGCGTATATAAATATTTTCATTTATTCGTGCAGAATAACTTTTTTCTCTAGAAACAAGTTGACTAATCGCATACAGATTATAATCTTGTACAATGTCTGACTAAAAACAACTTAAAATTTCCTGAATATAGTTTAGACTTAACTGGATTTGGAATAAATGATTATCTTTTTCAAAGTAATGTTAAATAACTTGGAATTTTTTTCAAAAATTATATAACTGCAGGATGTGACAGTTTTTTTTTTCATTATATTACTAAAGGAAATGACAGACACGTGTTACGAAATTCAGTAAAAACTGGGACACTTATCAAACACTTCAGAACAAAGTTGGACCACTGCTAAATTTCGACAAGTGAATTCTTCAATGTGAAAATGTTAGATAATGGGCAGAAGGCAAGTCACCGGAGCAGATTTTGACTGTGCGTTTCGTTTTATTCTGTACGCCTTACATTTAGGGAAAATATGTCTAATATAAATTAGTTTGTTTGAGCTCTAATGTTAAGCAAAGAGAGATTATATTCCACCGCAGCAGTCGAAACGAGGACTTTGTTTGTGTCATGTTTGCTTTTACATGTCACCTTTACCGAGATTTGCTTGTAAACCTCCATTCATTTGGAGTACTTAAAGATGCAGTAACATGGATATTTAAAGACTGGAGTGATAAATTTACTTTGTGAATCTTGGCGATAGATAGATGGCTTACCTTCGCAATACAAACGTAACTTCAAGTCTACGAATTTTCTTTCAGTAACTAGTATTTTCCAGGTATGGTTTGTTAAGCGTCTGCTCCTGATTCAATCATTTTCAGTCATAAATTGATAATTATTAGTAAAGCGACATTACCCATCGGTTTGCTTGATAAAGTAAATCAAAAGCTTATTTTTGTCTGGAGAGAGGAAAACAGAAACAATCCTCTTTTGATAGACATGTGACCCTCAAATAGCCCAATAGCCCTCAAAACTCCTACCTTAGCAATTGCTATTGGGTACTTAATAATGCGGTAAACGAAACGAGGAAAAGTTGCGGCAACCTTGATGACGTAGTACAAAAATTCCACGTTTGATATGATCAAACATCTGCCTCTAAAAAGACACGCATTCTCTGAATGTTCAATCACCGTTACAACCGCCAAGGGAGGATCACGCCGGCGCTGTAACCAGTATAGCATATATGAAAAAGAAAAGAAATGTCCAAAAAATGCAACCGACGGACAGACCTGCGATGTTCCAATATTTCGCTCGTGTTGAATATAGATGAGCTCTGGTAAGGTCACCCATGTCAGCTTTTTTTCTCGCCTTTAAATAAGAAAATATTGTTGTAAAGTCGAAATTGTAATATTTCTTGCCATATCTTAAACCATGGTGCGTTCTCAATATTAAATTTATTTATTCAATTTGATATGTTTTTTTTACGTACAAACTCAACAATCTTAGTTTCCAAGGCTGAGCCTCCCACTATCAAATAACATTTTATTGATGAACATGATTTGTTGTGGTGGATGGCCCTAAATGAAATATTAGTTTTATATTCTTGTATACCAGCATGAAATGATCGACCCATTTTTAACCATACCAAATATAATTTCCCAAGTGAGTTCTTCAGTTATAATCATCACAAACCAGTCCTCTGAATTAGCTGACATATAATTAAACTTTATTGCAATTTAAAGTTACAGAATAAGAATATGCATCAACATGACTGTAACGTGCTTGAAAAATTTATATGGCAGGGCACAACATAACATGCTTGACGTCGTCATAAGAAAAAGGAAGGAAGGAAGGAAGGAAGGAAGGAAGGAAGGAAGGAAGGAAGGAAGGAAGGAAGGAAGGAAGGAAGGAAGGAAGGAAGGAAGGAAGGAAGGAAGGAAGGAAGGAAGGAAGGAAGGAAGGAAGGAAGGAAGGAAGGAAGGAAGGAAGGAAGGAAGGAAGGAAGGAAGGAAGGAAGGAAAATGCGAAAAATGAGAAATGTATCTTGGGTAAATAATTCATGTTCGGTAACATTGGAAATACTGACTTTTACTAGAAAGTTACCTGACGTGCATATGCCAGTCCAATCAATCCAAATAGTGAACAACAACCAAAAATCACGACTGCAGAGGAAACACAGTAATCTTGTATGATGGGAACGTCGGTGGGCGTTTGGGCGGTACTTCTCATCAGAGAGGTTGAGTCTATCTAATTAGAAAAGGAAACATTTTGTACTTAATATTTTTGTAGTTACCTAAAAAAGAATATCAGTTTCCTGATTTTTTTAATAAAAACATAATATCAGTTTCCTAATTTCTTTGAACCTATGGTTCTTTCAATCATGACGAAGCATCACAGCATTATACTGAAATAAGATTTTAATCATTGCTGTGCAATATGAATTGTTAAAAAAATCACTTTCGCCGCCATTGAAACTGTCCTTCATATTCTAAAAGTTTTGCAATTTTAGTTTTATGTTCGTTAAGGTAAATGTAAGACTTCCATTCTTCCTTATCGTGGCCTAAGAAGATGCCATAGAAATGGAACCTGTTAACGACTCTAAATACCTTTACTTTACAATAATTAAAAATCAGGCTCTGTGTATACCTAATTGTATAATTCGCCTACAGAAACATAATTTGCAATCAGATCTATTTTGGAATTCGAAGCTAAATTTAAAGCAAATGTTTGTCATGATTCCGTCTTTTCAGCAAGTTAAAACAATTGACCACTGAACTCATTAAGGAACTTTCTGTTGCGTCTAAAAAATCGATTGTGCATTTTTTTTCAACTTATTTGTTGACGAAGTTGTTCTACTTTTGCCTTCCTGTGTAACAATTTTCTCTTAAACAAAATCAAATAGGCCTTACATACTTTATTAAAGACTCCATGTAATGGTGTGCAAAGGAAAAACGAAACCTTGCGTAGTTGAAAAAAAAAGACAACACCAATTAGCAAAAAGATGTTATTTGCAAGTAATGATAGGAAGGACCAATTTAACAGAAAAGCTAATAGTACAATACTTACAACGATTGATGAGGACAACGGTGGTCTAACAAACACTTGCTCGTTGCCCTCAAAATTGACTGATGTACCTACAGAGGTAAGTAAAAACGGATGAGTCTAGCATAAACGTCTAATGTTGTCCCGAAACCACAAAGACAGAATTTGCAAAAAGTACCAACAGCATACAAAGGATCCATTCCACTTACCAGAGATGGTAGCAAGTCAATTTTTGCAAGTCCAAGTCAAGTCACAAGTCAATGTTGGTAAGTCCAAGTAGGCTAAGTTTCAAGTCATTTGCCTCAGCTCCAAGTCAAGTGAAGCCACAAGTTAAGCATTGGCAAGTCAAGTCAAGTCATTTGGACTTGAGCACAAGTAAAGTCACAAGTCACTCTTAATATTGACTAGTAGGCGGTGGCGTAGCCAGGATTATTCAACGGGGGTGGGGCAAACATAAAGGATCAACTAAGCCAGGTAGCATATAGAGGCCGAGGGCCCCGCCAGGGAGGAGGCAAATATATTGTTGTTTACACGAGTGAACAAAATAGCTCATAAAAAGGGGTGTTTTGCCCGATGAGTCGCGTAATGTTCGCAGTGCCGAGGCCAGGGTTTGGTGATTGGGGCAGAACAGGTGACGAATACCACCGCAGTCCCCACTCCCAAGTCTGCCTAAATTTATCTTCTCTGTGCCTCCCTGAGATTGTTTACAGCAGTGTAGAATCCTTTTTGTCTTTACGTAAAGGTGGCTACCTGGATGAGGGGGTGTCCCCTTTGGGAAATTTTCCTTAATTTAAGGTTGCTTAGATGCAAAGTGGTGTTATCTTTGGGATATGTTTTGGAACTGATCACATGTGGCTAGAAAATATCCATAATTTAGTGAATTCTAATTTTTGGTTAGGTAAAAGAGGAGTGTATGTTGTCTTAGAGAAGTGTATGTTGTCAACAAACCTCCTGAATCCCCCTTTTTGGCTACTTTAATATCTTCTATTCGGCACCCCCCCCCCCCCCCACCCCCCCCCCCCCCCACCCCCCCCCCCCCCCACCCCCCCCCCCCCCCACCCCCCCCCCCCCCCACCCCCCCCCCCCCCCACCCCCCCCCCCCCCCACCCCCCCCCCCCCCCACCCCCCCCCCCCCCCACCCCCCCCCCCCCCCACCCCCCCCCCCCCCCACCCCCCCCCCCCCCCACCCCCCCCCCCCCCCACCCCCCCCCCCCCCCACCCCCCCCCCCCCCCACCCCCCCCCCCCCCCACCCCCCCCCCCCCCCAATTGCTGATATCAGCAATATATTTGTTGATATCAGCAATTATTGATATCAGCAATTATTTACTGATATCAACAATTAATTGCTGATATCACCAATTAATTGTTGATATCATCAAATATCGATTAAAAAGTAAAACGGCTTGCCATAAGCCCGCGAAATAGATGAAGGTTTTGCCAAAATACGAAGGCCACCTGCGAAATGCTAGCATGCAGAAACGTTAGGATGGCATGGACTCTTTCAACAGAATTTAATCAAACTTAAAGCAGTGTATTCGTGGCAAGTACAGTGTGTTACCTTAGCAGATGGTAATCTTAATCAGGTCTTTGCTCTCTAATAGTATTTCTTAGCACAGCGCGGCGCAGTGAAACGCAACGTCCAGGGTGATGCTGTTTGAGAAGTAGAGGGCGCCATTCCGCAAGTCACCACTGGTCTGGTCTATACAGTAGTTGACCTAACTGCGCAAAATGGTGAGAAAGCCCTTCGTTACTCTCTTTGTTGCTCTATGCTCCCCTGTTTATGCGCCGTTCTTACAGGTGTTTGAGATGTGCCTCTTATTTTCAGAAAAGTGTTTCAAATTGGTTTCATTACTCCGGTCAATTTTTCCTTTATATCTATGGTCATTAGAGAGTGCGGAAATTTTGCTTTAGAAATCATTTATTTGACAAATGTTGCCCGCAGACTGCGCAGACACAGTTTCAGTTCCCTAAAAGTGTGCTGGCTAATTACAAATTGATTGTTCCCAAAAGAAAAAGAAAGACGAAAAGAATCCCCCGCTTCGCATTATTACAAATGCTGTGCTCCAAGGTAGTCGCACATACGCACACGAACAAGCGGCCTAATTTCACAACTCTCGCCGATGAAAAATGTGAATATTTTTGACACAATATTGATAATAAGCACCCTCCTGTGATATAGCAATGGAACTGAAAGCAAGTGGTGGTGGCCGAAAAGTTTGAAAGTTTGTGAGAGATTGTGAAAGCATTATAACAGGAAATGACAACTGATCCGTCAATCAGTGGAAAACACATATTACCCTACCCCTGCTGAAAGCTATCGCTTACACGCTTTTAAGGTTTATGTTGGAAAAAATAATAATCGGAAAAAATAATAATCGGAAAAAATAATAATCGGAAAAAATAATAATCGGAAAAAATAATAATCGGAAAAAATAATAATCGGAAAAAATAATAATCGGAAGTCGATGAGAGCAAACTTCTCCCATGAGCCCCACCCCATTCCCTGAGTCACTGGATTATATAATTTAGAAAATCCCGTTATTCAGAGAATTATTTAACTTTGGTATGGCATTCCCTAACTGCCAAGGCTGGTGCCTGGGGCAAACTGTCCCCCACCACCCCCACCGCGACCCTGTAATGCTCTACTGCGTAGACAAAACAAATCATTGGGATTCATAAATGGAATGATTCAGAGGTCTGTTTCTGGTCTTAAAGGCAGTCACTCATCACCCCAGACTACACTTTCACCCTATGTATATGAAAAGTCTCAATAGGTACAGCTCTTTGATTGACATCAAATTCAAAAAATGTAGAGTGCCTCATATTACACAGTATGCACTGAGAGTGATCTGATTACACATTAAGGACTTGTATGCTCACTAGTGTATGCCCTGAAGCAATAAACTAGCATAGTGTCTGGATAAAGATGAGTTTTAGTTAGATGTGGGAGGGGCTATAAGTAGGTAGGTTGGGAGAATTGGAACTGTCTGGGGTGATGAAAATCTGTCTTTAAGTGTGTTTCCAGGGGGCTTTGAGATATAGTCAAATGCATGTGATCATTGTGCACTGATTAGGCTACAAGCATCACAATTTGATATTTTGTTTTATCATAGCCTGACCTGGACTATGGTCAGTCGGTTTGACCAGAGATAGCTCCCTGGTTTGATGATGCATGGGGATTGCTAAGGGGACTACATCAATGATGGTACGAGTTGCATGATGCTTTGGAACAATAATATCATGTAAGCTACCAAAAAGTAAAAATGAGACACGTACTAAATTATCACGGGTGTATGCAAAGGGCACTTAAAAATTACCTGCTAAGAAGCGTGGGGGCCAAGTGGGCCACCCATAACTGGTTGATTCAGGGGGCGGGGATACGTTCTAGCCCCCATCCCAATAGTTTAAGGATAAGTGTGTCGGCATTAAAACAAATTGCTTGAATGGCATTGTAAATTCATAGGCTTATCATCACCATATTTTTAGTTTTTATTCATTAGTGACACATTTTACCAATTTCAACAGTAATAAGGTGTAAAGATGTCAGAATCTATTGGCACCCTTATAATCAACTGAACCGTAATCAATGGTGGCACTACGGGGTCGTGGGAGAGGCTGGGTCCCTCGCATGTTCACTTGCCCCTACATTTCTCCAAGTAAATATAGCACTTATCTAAAAGTATACAGAGTTACAGGTGCCTCGTTTTATCAGAAAGAACTTACAACACTTGCATTCAATCTTTGGATAGCTACTAAACTAATTTACCTTTAAGTTATGGTTAGGTTAAGATAAGAGTATTAGGGTAAACATAGAGACGTCGGAACAAAATGTGCAACCAAACAAATAGGCCTATACCTCGTCAAATCGTGAACTTGTTGCACTTCCCTAAGGGTGGTCCCTTGCTGCATTCCAACAACAACAATCATGATGCAATTTATCGTCTATATCTAAGAAGGCGGCGCTCTTCTCTTTTGATGCCTAAACCTTCCATATAAATGTACTTTATCGATACCCAGCTTAGCCACAACCACCTCATTTTACCCATCTAAAAAGTGTCATTTGCTACTTCTAACTACTAACGTCTTCAAAAAGCATGGAATATGCGCAACGCAGGCTAAAATGTCACCATTACATATTTGAACAATACACCACGCTAACAGTTGATTTACATGTATATGGAATGATCAGAAGATTTGTAGAAACAAGGGGAATTAAAAGACAAAACTGTATAGTGTATGAATATTTGTCTTAAATAATAATTAACTACCTGTTGACAATTTACCCGTGGAACGGACTTTGTTTGCTTAGCCCTCTTTAAGGCCGTAAGGCTTCCAAAACACCGTCCACCCAAAGAGAAGACTGCTTCCAATTTTGGACGCAGACTTCATTACCATATATGACCTATCTTTTACTATCTAATTATTCATGCCCCTGTTTATATTGAGGGAACACATTCCACTTATGTGTACACAGACTCCGTAAAACTCACAGTCTAGACCGCTAGGTCCTAGGTCCTAGGTTTCCAAGTGGCGGTCCGCTAGTCAAGTTTGCGGCCGGCGACTTCTATTAATGTGGCCCCGGAAGATTTGAGGAGTCACAACGTTTCTTTTACGTGTAATTTCCTGAGTGGAATCAAGAGCATTTTGATGCCATACAGGCCCGTAACCAGATAAGGTACTGGAGGGCAAAGGTACAGGGAGGCGAAATATTTTATCGGGGGTGGGGGTGGGATACACTAAAATAATGAAGGCAATGGTAATTTTTAATTTTCTATGAGGGTAAAAATTTCTAGACGGTTCCCCTGCCCTTCCCCTGGCTACGGGCTTACTGCCACATTTTCTCCCCAACTGGTGTTTGACACGTGGTGGGCGCAAAAGCTAGTATAAATGTATGCCTAAAGTGGAATTTCCTCTAATCTAGAGCGTTTGGGAAGATCCGGAACTTTTCTTCACTCTCCGTACTATTACCACATATGTAAGAAATTCAACTAAAGTGGCATATTTGCTTTGTAGGGTGTGTTTTCGTGCTACCTAGAGCGTTTTGAATGTCAAATTGTCTTACCTAAGCACCAACCTTGCTTTGTAGGGCTGAGGTAGGCTTTCATCTTACGCTTCGTGCGTTACCAATGTGGGTAACCAGCCACGATCAAATTAGGAATCCCCCAATGCTGTTGGTTTAGGCATTGGTGGAGTTTCTTATGGTGTGGGGCTTCACCTCAAGAGTGAACCCTTTTCATCAAACCTAGATCGTCCTTCTCAGCACCGTAACAGCAATGAATAAAGTATAAAACCAAAGAGAATTTGCTCCACTTCCGAAACCACATTGGGACCGCATGGCTTAGACTGAAAACCTTAGAGTTCCGATCTTAATGTGTGGACCATTCCGCACCTGGGAAGTGAGTATAACGCAGGGTAGGGGGCTAACACGTACTCAAGATAAGCCGACTCATTGTGTGGCATAGGCTACCGTATTATATAATTTTAAACGGTAGAGAGGTTGGACATTGCTTCGACTAGTCACTTCCAATCAGGCCGGGTCCCTAGTTTCTTGTCATTTCTAATGAACAGGCCTGCCCAATCCAAAGAAATTTTCCGTGTTCACTTGTCTAAGGGTTAGGAAAATGACAGAAGCAGATTTCATAGCAGCCTGCCACGGTAGGTCAAGCCGACAATGGTGCGAGAAAATTCCTCCCAAGTCCAGCTTTAATGATGAATGAGCGCCTTTTCCAATGAGCAATTACAAAGGATGGTGGGACTGAGTTTGTAATGCGTTTTTTTGGCAATGGGCATTTTACTGGTGGCCAATACCGACCCTACCGACTTATCCCACAATCCTTTTGTAAATAAAGATTTGGAAAGAGTTCTATTGTGTCCTTGTTACTTGCATTAATTTCCGTTAAACTGATGTTCTTGTCATATATCTGCATCACAGAGGTTAAACCGTGTGACGGCTTAGTTGGACAATGAAGCTTTTTTTATTCATTTAAATAAAAATGGCTTGGCGAAGTATAAAAACAAGAGAGCTTCGCATTTCATGCAGTAATGCAATGACATGAAACGGGTGTTAGGCAGAAGTTTACTGTTATCGCCTAAGTGCAGGCTGTCCCAGAACTAGCCACAGTGCCCTCGGGCAATCTGGTTTCAGAGTAAAGTCATTCTCGACGCTGAATTACCTCTGGGCAGCAATCCTTCTGAACAAATGCTACCCAAGTGCTCATTTTAGACTAATTTAATGCGAATACTTAGTCTAACAGTGTATAGCAAAAAAACGTTTAATTATACACAAAAAATATCCCATCAGTATAATTTCAACTTTCAACATTAATTTGATTGAACAGCAACTTTTTCATGTTTTCCTCAGATTTTAAACTTGAAGCACGAGCAGGGAAAAGAATAGCTTTATAGTTACTATTTGAAAGATTCGAAAAGTGCTGTCGGTAAAGCAAATAGATCCTTATTCTGCTGCTTGAGTATCCTCGTGGCCGTCGCACGGAACCTCCTGCCGCCTATTTGAGTAGCTTTGATCCCCTACCTTTTGTGTTCATATACATGTCGATTCGTTGGCAAACGCTACTGATCTCTCCATATTGACCGGGTAGCTCTTTTCAAACAAAAGTCATACATGCCGCCCTCCGAGGTCCTTTCAAAAAAGGCAAGGTGCTTTTGTGGGTGCATAAAAAGAATAAGAAGGGACCACTGTTTTGAGAGAATATTTTTGAGCCACAGGTCGCAAATGAAACAGGAAAGAATCATAAGAAAGGTCCAAATAATATGGACGCGTAAAGTAACAATATTTAGATTAATTAATATTGTGGGGGGTCAGATTACCACTTGGGCCTCATGATGACCCTGTTAGCAAGATATATTTCAGGTTATAACATCGGCGATTGTTTCCCTCACTTTGTACGTTTAGATGATAGCTCAGGCAGGTGTTTTAGTCATTCTTAATATAATCCAGGGACCGCCATTACAAACTTGCCGTTCAAGGCAGACAAAATTGTATCCCAGTCTTTTGGTTACTGGAGTGTAGGGACGAAAACTTTCTTGTTCTGGCACTCATCGCCAGTACGTCCTTCTATGAAGCAGACACTTTACGCTGAGGCAGGGCCAAGACTCCTACCTTTACATGTACAAGGGTAATAGCTTCCACAACTACGGAGCTCAAACATTGTCTGAAGTAGATTCCAGTTATTGTGTGCCAAATTATTTCCTTAAAAGTAGTTAATTTTGTGGTTACTACTTTCGAATGAGAACTGGCGACATGTGAAGGGAGGGGACGATCCTGCCCAAGCGTGTAAAAGCAGGGTATTATCATCTTTGGGTGGACCATTCCACGGACTATCTACTCTGGGGAGTTACCTAAACTATTGCGCCGGCATTATAGCCCATGGCAACGGTACTAAATGTTTGGCAATTAAATTTACTATTCGTGCATGATATCATTTATTGCTAGTCATGCTAATGTTATATCGCTTTGCAACCGATTGTTTTGTAACACTGTAACGTCACTTATTTGGTAAGTCGAGAGAAAGGGAGGATGTACGGATGCAAAGTGTGGCTTTTGCTGAAGAAAACGATAGCAATCTCTACTTTGGACCTATATTGACTTGGCTACTGCTGAGAAGCTTTGGTTAACAAACAGGTTACCATTGGGTTTGTTTTTTTTTCATCCTTTAAAGTTTGCAAGACTTCTATTCTACATTCTACGGTCAATTTTTCAAAGTACTAAGCTACTAATTTGGGGACTTTTTTACGTTGGTAACAGCTATAGTTTAGCACTCTAAAAACTGTTGGGTAATACTTTCACCCAAGGTATGGGTCCGTCTGCCATCCTCCTATAAATGTAGGGTTAAAAAAACTCCCACATTTATGATGGTCAAAGGATTCCCAATGGTGGGTGAATTTTCATACAAGTAAAGGGTAATTTTTAACCATTTTTGGGGTAGTTCCTTACCCAACACTGTAGGAGAAGGGCATAATGACTCACCTTGGGTAAAAACTGTTTTTTAGAGTGTAGCGTCCGACGAATGACACCGCGACCGGAGGCATGACCAAAGCCCCCCACCATCAGACGGAGCAGTTACATGTTATCCCGTACGGCTAACACCATTAAGGATACCACCACCACGACAAATTGGAATAACGCTAGTAACCGCCCTCATCAATACTGCATATGCACTTTCCGTAAGTTGAGCCCTTTCTCCTAAGCTTTGATGCCGCCCTGCAGGCTAATGACTCACACTTGATTGATAAATTATAAAACTCAAATAAATTGGCTCCGCGGCCGAAAACAACTTGAGACCCTGAATATATTTTCCCCGAAACTTCAGTCATAGGTTAACGAGTGTTACAATACGTGATGAAGGTAACGTGCCTACCACAATACTGCTTCGTAAAATAACAGACATTCCGTGTACGGGACAATTGCCCCCAAGCCCGCGTCCCTTACCCTCCAGTAGGCTAGGAACTCTGACATGGGAAGGAGGTACGTACAAAACGTCCAAAACTGGGAATGTGACTACGTGGTTGTTTAACTGTAGCCCTTGGCACTCATTTTTCTAGAAGGGGCAGCGATACAGGGTTTGTACGGGAGTCGGGGTCCCCTTGGTGTTAAAAAGGCGCTACCAACCCCCCTTCCTCCCTCGCCTTGTCGGAGAACTAAGATATACCCGTATCTATTGTCAGACATTGAGTGTAACTACACTCTTAAACATCGTGTTAAATTTAAATAGGATCGTGTTTTCTATTTTATTCCAACCACTCCTTGTTAACTTGGTTAAACTAACGCCAATGCTGATGAAAGTGACTCAAATCCTAGTTTTACATTATCCTAGTTAGTTTAACCAGAATGCCTTAGTATTGTAACCAGGGATTTTCTATGTGGAAGATCTTAACAGGAATTGTTCTGGTGTAAATAGAAAACCGATCCTGGTTAAATTTTAACGCCCTGGTTGTTTTTTAGAGAGGAGAAACAGGAAGTGGGCAGCCGGATTTTGGGCGGCACGCGAGCCAGGCTTCTGCAGGGGGAGGGAAACCTTCCTCGACAGGATGTATGGTCGCCCTTCCCTTAATACTAACCCATTTCTCCTGTTTTGTTTCAGGAGCTAGAAGACGTTTTCACTCGAGGATTCAGTCTACATAATTTTTTCAAAATTAGTGTGGGTCGAATTTCTTCTATGTGTCCCACTTATGAACAATACTCGACGCATTTTTTTTTCAAAGGATCTTCATCCGCGTTTTCTTCTCTTTCAGTTTATCATCATCCGAAATCAACTTTTTTTCAAGAAACTTTGCTTACATTTCAACTTAAAGGTCCTTGCTTTGTTTTGGTTCTTACGTGTGACATATACTATCAGACATATCTCACTCCTGGAATAAAACGGCTTACAAACAGAATACAAAACACTTTTCTATCATGCATATAGAGAGGAGAAATGTAATGCTACTGGAATGTCACTTCATTGTCATTACAGAGAAAAGACTAAGACTGTCATGTCACAGATGGCACTCAAAAATATCACAGTAAGAAGGTCTGTGCCGTCGATAGGAAAATTTTACTGCGGTAGCTGGCATACTTTATAATTGTGTCATAAGATAATTAACTAAATTCACATCTCAGGCTTTATGTACAAATCACAGTGAAGGTTTCGGCATGAAGATCCCGATACGCCAGTGGCCTATTTTTATAGTAACCCTGGTTCGTTACGTACTTAGGTGTGATTTTGCCGCCTTACAGAGTCGTGCCTGTGCAGAAACATCGTCTGTCCGGGTATGAATAGGGTCAAGTGTCAATTAATGATCCATATTACGGACTATCATTTAGAAAAGTACGGTAAGTCTATTGGAAGGACCATACCGTGGAACTTCCCGAATATTTTACGTTTTTCGTTTTTCCCTCTCCAAATAGTTCCTGTACACGTGCTACCGCTGTTTCGGTTTGACTTAAAATTGTAGAGCTATAATCAAATTCGGTGAATCAAAACTTGACACCAATCCCAATAACAAGCAAGAATCTATAGTAGGGCTGCCGGAATAGACGAATGTTAATGAAAGCCTCTTTTACAAATAACTGATGGGTTGACCCGCATTTTTACCGCACAAAACAATAAACGAGTCACAGCGAGGCTAATGCATAACACTCCACAGAAAAGTCAGGGTATTATGGCCCAAGGTGCAATACGCCCTTAAAGAAACGATATGCGTGGTAAATAAAATGTTTTGTCTCATGCACGAAATGGGGAAAACATTTTTTTGTATCAGGGGTCTTTTCTCTCACCTATCGACTTTACTAAACAATTTTACTATAAACACCAAGCTGCTGGCTGTCCGTTTGAGTATGAGATCATATTTTACAAATATCGAATTGGGAAACCCTGCGCCGTGAGCTAAAACGCTAGCAAGTGCTACTACCCGCGGAACTGTGATTTGGCAAAGTAAAGACCACCCCCGTTCGACTGAATTTCAAGCTTTATCTCATCGATGCTTTGTATCTGAGTGATTCAAAAGTCGTGCTACGCGGCTAGGAACGTGGCTGGTCGGATGAGCCTGTAGGGCTACATGCAATTGCAAGAATAGACTTACCGACGTCATACTGTGCAACAGGTGATTGATGTACCGAATGTTCTAGAACCGGTAAGCACTGTTACAGCAATTTCTTTTTAAAGAGCATTGATAGTGCGCGCCATTCAAGCAAGTTCCGTCACAAGGGTTTACAAATCTTCAACTTTGCAAGGTGGTGAGTGACACGAATTGGTTATTCTCACTTTGTAAAATAGTAACTTTGCGAAATGTGGGAACAACCCAGACATATATAAGAAAACGAGATCTACTGCATAACTCCTATAAATGAAGTTAAAAAATTTAAATCTTAGAACGATTTTAACAGGAGGCGTTCTATTCTCCGGTATCGTGTTTGGAGTAGCGGTGCTATTGTTCAGTAAATCTGGAGCCAGTATTGGAGCAGGAGCGTAGGAAATAGACACCACTATTAAATTGATCTTTGATTGAAGCGTTTCATGAGAAGTTAGACATAAACAGGTACTGTAAGAAAACAATTGTGGTAAGTTGTTTTCCTAACCTGGGTGGTGATATTGAATCTTTCTACAAGTAAACTTGTGGGATTATTGTGTTTAAAGAGAAAACGTTTTCAAAGCATCGCATGTTCGCTTTCAGGCTTCATGCCAGCATTCCAGAAGTCGTGAACAAGCCACATTTGAATAGAATGTGATGATTAGAAGACAATATAGCGACCTCGTACATGGTACCCCAAATAGACCGGGGGTTGAGCCGTTATTGCCTTAGAAAAACTTTCCTCACGGAGAAAAATGCGCCGACCCTTTTTCTTAAAAAGGTGACGCCACGCGAGTTTTTCTGAACTAGGAGGAACGAGATAACATAAAAAGACAAAGCGGCAATAAGTTGCAAAAATATTCTCTTACTCATAAATCAGTTACTGCCAATAAGGTGAAAGAAATGCGGCCTTAAGTTCGAGTTTTTACCAAAGATTTTATCTCGTTATCATATATATTGCTATTCGACTTTTGGTTGTAGTAGACGTTAGCATTCATATAACAGGATAACATTTGTGTCTCGGTTTACTCCTTTCGTTTCCTTAAATTATTCCGATGTAATGAGGAGGGGTTTCGGGCAGAGAGAGGCCACTATTAGACAACCTATGTCGCGTGTGCCATGTCACTGTCGACGCATGTCGCATGATTTGAGTATTTGAACTCCCCTAGACCACGCCACCACAAAGGGAAACACACAACCTACGCACACGCACGACAGCCACCTCATACACACCCCACACACCATGCTAACCATTACAAGCTTCATCCCCCCCCCCCTTTTGTCTCGGTCAAATTATAGGTCCAATCTTGTACTTTTGGTAATTCATCAGGGCGAAAATAATTCGGCTGAACATTTTGGAAAAGATACGTAAACCATTGTATTTCCTTTAACTTTGCCTATTTTCTTGCGGTCGCAGGTCGAGTTTTTGCTTACTAATGTGCAATTTGAAAAGAATTGTTAGTATTTACCATTATACCATGTCCTATTGAAGTGATAAACTTTAAATCCTTTCATTCCGCTTCAAAACAGGGATAGTCGAAATTTATTATAAATATGCACCACAACACGGTACCGAGGCCAAACTTAACGAAGAAAGTCAGGTATTGGAAGATGTAAATGAACTTATACCGACCAAAATGTGGAAGTCGTCATGGTGCAATTGTAACGCTGGGCCTGGGGGCCGCAGCCTCCACGCGTTCAGAAATTTGCTCTTCGGTCAAGCAAAATATATGCTGTTTTGGGGCGAACATACGGTCAGATTTTCCTGGCACAAATGTTGCAGCAGCACCTCCCAATCAAAAGTTGACCTCTTACGCTTAGTGAAAATGCGCATGCCAGGGATAGGTAAGTAGATTAATTCAAACGGTTGTAGAGGATGTTTAAGTGTTTGTCCCCTAATAGGTACAACTACCTCCAGATTATTCTACCCTAGGACCTTATCTTCCTAAAAGTATATAATCCTCGTACTGTGATCTACTATCTGAGCATGATTTCCCCCATCTTCTTATTCTTCTCTAATATTCATTTAAACTAATGCCGCGACTCTAAGTCCGTGGACGAACAAGCAAAATTCTGAGCATGCATATAAAAAGAAATGTAACCACCGTCTTATCGCAATTTTCACAAAACATCATGGCCGACCAAATTCTTTTAACATGCAGTCTCAGCAGGAAAAAAAAAAAAAAAAAATAAGGTTATTAAACCAAACGGTTAAATTACTCATAAGGTGGTTGAATTCGATGTGGGTGGTGTGGAGAACCTTGGTGCAGTTTTGCGTTGAATAAAAGCTATAGATCACACTTGTCGATTTTCACAACGGACTAGTATATATGTCCATGTGTTTACTTCAATAAGCTTTACGAAGTTACTTGAAAATGTGATGCATTTGTCTACTTACTCTACAATAACATGAACGATACGAAATTTAAACGTATCTGTCTGGTAAATACTAGTCTTTTCACTTTAAGCTAGTAGGTATTTTGCCATATACCTTGGCCATGGAGGGTAGATTGTGACTATCTCACAGATAGATAGTAGTACATGTTGATCCCGTTGAGGTTAGTGTATAACATTTGCGTGGTAGCGTGCGATTCGTGTTGCAGGCGGTGCCTATTTAATTAACTTTATTTAACATCTTGTTGTGACTGTAATGGACCTTTTTTTGCAAGGCACGCAGCTGTTATTTGGTCATGGGGGGGCGTGGGGGGGGGGGGGGGGGGCTCAAACCACCGTCTTGGACCGATGACACACAATGGTAACCGGGGTTGAGGCTGGACAGGTGCTGGGGGGGGGGGGGGGCGGTTGCGTTGTTCTGAAGGCTTGTAGTCTCCAGAGTGGGTCTAGGGAGTTTCATTTATCAATATTAGTTATGCCGGAGAAAATGGGTTACTTGGGACGATTATTACGTGTCGCAAATGAAGGTCTTGAGCCCCTTGTGTCGCTAAGTGTGATGACCTTACAACAATTGCCTAAGGATGTTTAAGTGTCCTTGATAACTTGTTTATATATACACGACACATACGTTGAAGTCCTTCATGCGTTCTGTCCTGGCATAATGAATCTTTAATCTTGTAATCTGTATGTATTCTATCATAGCCGTCTGTCTCATCCGTGTACGGATACAGAGATTGTACTTGTATAGTAATACATTAAAGTGAAACCATAGGGAAACCGGTACTCGGGCCTTCTTCAAGGCAATAATCACCAAGGAGCAATACATGTGGGTATCATAATGGACATGGTCGCAGGAGCCCAAGTTGATGGGGTGGGGGGACTCTAACGACTTGCCCCAAAAGATAGACCAATAATTTCGCACCACTCCACTCGTCGTTTCAACATGTAAATGTACATTATCAATAAAGGCATGCATCGGTCATCACACCGCATGCCAGTGTACATACAATCATGTGGCCGTGTTCT
Source organism: Holothuria leucospilota (assembly GCA_029531755.1). NCBI lineage: Eukaryota > Metazoa > Echinodermata > Holothuroidea > Aspidochirotida > Holothuriidae > Holothuria > Holothuria leucospilota. Next base: position 49,022,204 of record CM055961.1, read on the forward strand.
CACCCTTTCATGATTGATTTATCATTTGGGTCTTTCTGTCCTTGGTGATAGGGTGCATTGCTGTTGTTTGTGTGATCGCGGGGGGGGCGGGGGGGGGGGAGGGGGGCATGGGGAGGGTGTGCTAAGGTGCCCTGGTATGCGCTTTATCCCATAATCCCCTTGTGCAAGAATTTTAGGAAAATTCGGTGGCTTACATGCAAACTCGTGGTAGTACGTCACTATATGCTACCTTTGAAGTAAAATTTGTGTAGACAATTTAATATTTTATGGTACAAATAAATAAGTAAAAAAATCGCCATTAATGGGGGGATGCATGGCCCAATGGCCACCCTACACATATTCCACTGAAAATTCATAATATCAGGTTTAAGATCCCTTATAGAACACCACTGTGAATTAATACCGAACATAATATTTGCTAGTGCAACTCAAGGTCAGAACTTTATTTTACTTACCGGGGGGGACGAAATGCTGTAAACTTTGATGTACCTTCTAGCTTTGTCATCATTAGCATTATTTTTCTTTTCACAAAGTTGCCCGAAAATTTCAGCTGATACTGCGCCCGGGAATATTTCCACCCTCAGCTCCTCCGGCTCCTAGGCTGCCTATGATTCAATGGGTATTTAGAACGGAAGATTCTGACTGAGATCGGCAAATTGCAATGGCAACATCCTGAGAGAAGCCGTAAGAATTTATGGAATATAAAGCATATATGACTATGGCCTTCTGCGTGAGACATTTGGCGCTCCTTGACCCAAACCCCCGTCCCATGACGAAGCTTTACTGTACTCCATCATTCGAGTCATTTGGAGCGAATATTAGAATCTCCGCTGTGCTATAGCTGCCATGCTTCTAGTGGTCGATAATTCATTTTTTTAAATTTCTCTTACCCAGAGACCCCTATACCAGGATGACCTCTATCCCAGAATGGGACGATTCAATTTGGATCAGCACCTCAGAAGAATCCTGGAATCACCCTTTGGCTCAGAACTATAATGCTCCATGTACCTTACTGGGGATACGGTTAAAACTCATGCCAATGAACGGAAAGAGTAGTAAAATCCTTTCTTACGGGATGATAGCATTAATGATGTGAGTTAACGGTTTTTTACCTTTGGACTAGATGTTAAAACATGTAAAAAGAATGTTTTCACATAGAATCCCCGGGTCGATCGTAATAGCAGGTGAGGGGGGTTGAGGAGGCCTGTTTGAGGCTGTATCGTGTTTTTCCTACAGGCAATTCTGTTCTTTTTCTTTTGAGCTAGCTCGCGTGGGCTCAATTTTATTTGACAGTAACACGTCAAGAAGGTTTGTAACATGGGGTTGGAGTACGGGGGGTGGGAGGGGGAATTAATCATTCCAAGCTTCCAAGTTTGACATTTTTAAGGTAACTTTTACGATGTCATGTTTTCGGTTCTATCACCCTCGTGTGTCAGGACCTTTGAATTTTTGAGTTCTACAAAGACAGGCCGTTGTCTGTCCCCGATTTTCTTCAATTTAAACTCTCCGTTTTTTAGACACGCTGTTTAGTACGAATGAACTTCTGTTGAACATTTCTATCTAAGATTATTTTATTTATGTGGAAGATGGATACTGGATGGCATATCCTAACCTTAAATTATCAAACTATCTGTTCGATTGGTGTCGTTGTGTCGACTGGACGTGATGGACTTGAAAATAATTTCTATGCCTATACGATTGTGAAGCTTCATCAAAAATCCATGCAGATAAATGCTGTTTTGTGCACTGTCTTTGCGAACATTCAAGGCGATGACCCGGTCCTACATTACTTCCTATTCTCGATCTAAAGAAAATACACTTTCTATAATGACTAAATATCAGTATTCACGAAAAGTACAAATTGTCCTCGATTTAGCATTGTGTCGATTTGCTAGTTTGGTGGTTCTCAGTCTTATGCATCAATCATAAAATGTTCACTTTTAATATTGGTAGGTGACCTCCGAAAGGAGACCATCCATTGGTTTGTAGAATACGCTCCCCGCCATCCCCGTTACCCCTCCTGGCTATCTTGATTGCTATTTGCGTTATCCAGATATCTTTGACACAGCTTTATAAGATGAAATGATTCCTATGATTGTTAACGAGGCTATTACGCAGGATTTGTCGTAGTACCGTGCGTGACTAAGAGAGTATTAAGAGTGAGATTTTCGATACTTTATGTGGAGGCCCAGTCAGCAATTGGGTGACAGGTAACGTTTTGCCAAACACGCACCACGAAGTTGCTATAAAATGTCATGTTCCCATCGGTGTCTTAAACCGTGCATTCACCTTTGAGAAATTTGTGTTTTTTTATTTAAGGTGTATTAAATGCAATATTGACCGTGATTTAAAATGTCTAGAAATACTCGCAACATTACTATATTTTTTTCACTTTTGTCTCGTAGCGGTATCGGGAAGGAAAGTCGGTCCGTCTAGCTGGAAAGTTTGTGTATATTTCAGATAAATGAAGTCATATGTTTACGATATGGCAAGAAACCAACTGGAAGTCAATCATTTGTTAGCAGGACAGATTCCCGCTTAACGTGTAAACTACCCGAACCTTGTCTTTTACTTAGATTTAATTCAGGGACCGAGAAACCGTTTCTTAGGTGGATAATATATCCGATGGTTGTTCGAAAAAACAAGCAAGTAATCTATTTTGTTGCATAGTAGATATATTGGACTTAAGATGGCAACATCCCGTAGCTAGCATACGCAGAAGTTTGAAGTTTTTGGTATTCATCCATTCACACAGGTGCTTGATGTGGTATCCTTACAGTTCAGAATTACACCCTCGGTCCTACTACACATGTGTACTTTTGCAGCTCTGAACAAATGGGACTAATGGCTTTCCATTCCCCGGCCCCCGGTTGCGGCTTGGGGTCAATTGTGGATCGGTCCAAGGAGGGTAAGTCCCATCGAAGTTCTGGAATTGGGAACGGACTTGCAAGAGGCTTTAAACTTGACCCACTTTGACACTGAGAGTGATTCAAAAAAGGTTAACTATTTACCTTCTATTCGTTTTGTGCAACAGACTACTTTCGTCACAATAAGTTAGTGTTCATGCGCGAAGTCAAATTCAGCGTGTCATTGTCCCTGAAAATGGGCATCAAGCATGTACTAGTGCTTCATACATATCCCACCGCGAAGTACTTTGAAAATATTTCTTTAGGAATCACAAACCCAAATTTATTGTTTCTGCGGCGTTTATATTAAGTCTGATTTACATGCTCTCATTAACTGCAGTCCTTTTTCTTTTTCTTTTCATATGATGTTTCCCCCTAAAGTAATTGTTAAAACTGGGTGATGAACTGCCCCTTCTCTCCCTCTTTGCATATAAAACATGGCACGCAAATCCGAAAAAATTGGCGACAGTGAAGAAGATAGTCTACAACAACCATTTATTTAAAAAAACAAAAAAACACTAACCCTGAAAATACAAAGGTAGGCCTTGAACCATTTATACCTTTGACATTTTTGGTTAAAAGGAGTCAATGTGAAAGGAAATAAAATGAATCTGATCATTTAAAAAGGAAACAAGACCATATACGGTTACTTAATTCACGCCGCATTAACTAAAATTGAAATACTTGGTGGCTCTCTGGTGTTTGGGGCAACCAACACGGCAGACCCCAGATAAGCGTCTTTCCCGGGCTGTAATTTGTAACGCTTATAAATTTTTCGGACAGAACGATACTGAACAAATTTATGAAAATAGTTAATCGTCGGCTTAGTTGAAAAGACTGTAAGGTATAAGGATGAAGAATGAAGGCGGGAAAAGAGAACCTTGAGAAAATAATTGCAAGGGTTTTGAACATGCCTTCTCAGCTATCCACATCAACAACAATATGTCGCAATTCTCTAAATCGTAGTACAAACACACAGCTACATAATAAGACACCCATGTCCTCTTATTTTGGAGTATTCGCGATTCGCGCCAAAAACTCTAGCCAGCAGTAGATTTTTCTTCAGTTTATGTTAAAATACCTGGCAAGGGAAGGGAACGTGCTTTATGAACGTAAATCCAGATCGAGAAGAACCCTCCTAGTATCGGTCAAAAAGAGGGGTCGGGGCGTTTACCTACCACCATGTTTATTAAATATTTATTTTTTTAATCGCACCACCTCCATTTCTTCTCAGCATTTGGTTGCATATTCAACCAACGAGCTCACGCAGGAGTTTTAAAAATATTTAGCATTTAAAACCTTTCGTGTTAGTGCATTCCTTCATTTTAATCTCCAAATGTCATGCAATAGCAATTTTCCTCGTCATTTCGGGTCTCGCTTCCTTCCTTGCTTTCCAAGGTTTTATATCTTTCTAAAATATGAAAAAGTGGCAAATGTCCTCCTTACCACCCCTGGCTCCTTATAATCGGTTCTGGGGATACGTTATACTCTCTCAGTGGTTTAATTTGTCATCACTTTGCCTACACTGTCAGAACATTTACGTAAAATACAACTCCAGAGTTTTTAAGTCAAATCTTATAAAAAATTAATATAAAAATTGCTTTATTTTTGTGTAATTTGCTAATAAAAGGATACTTTTTACTTGTTTATTAATCTTGTACTTCATTGCACAAGATGAAGTAATTTTTACAGCTATTCTGTGTATGTGTTACTTAAAATCTGGGATCTTATTTACTTAAATATGAGGGTATCCTGTGAGTGTAGTCCTTCGATATTCTGTTAGAGAGGTTCGTTGGAACAGCCGCTCCTGCAAGCGAGCGTTTTCCTATTGAGTCCTTATTCTTTTAGACGTTTCTTTAATGTTTTTTTTTTTGAATTGGGGGAAGTTACTACTAAACGTAAACGTTTAACATTTGGCTACACACTTGGTGGTTTAAAAGCGTTTCACTGACTTTCTCCCCTGTCCACGCCGAATTTCTTACCTTTGTAATCCGGGTGGGCACATACCGTTCAATTGCGGCTTTTACCAAAACTAAATTAATCTTTCAAAGACACTATAAAACGTCTTACCCTGAGCGTTGCACATCCGACTCTGTAGATGTTGATACACACTATAGTATAGCCCGAAACTAGTCACCGTTGACGCAACTGTACTGTACAACCGCTGAAGTTAATTACTACTAGAAACCTTCTATAAAGTAGAAGGGGAACCAATCTGCCGATACAACGCTCCACGTATAAAATTGCATATTAATACTCTTCCCTGCCTACATTAAATTTTAGAGATGTCTAGAAAAAACTACAATGATTGCTATATCACGAAAAGAACAGGTGGAAAAGCAGAGCTTCGTTACTCCACATTAGGATGAGAATATAATGGATTTCTCCGACAGGCTTTAGCTGACAAATTACTAGTACTTCGTAAAGTGGTCTGTTCCTACTCACTCCACACACACAGTGAAAGGGTTTACCATGTATTATTATGCCGTGCTAAAACGTTAGGGTAGATTTGACTACTGCATAGTGTATGCCGTTTATTACTCCTCGACATTACTTTGGGTCCTCCTCATCAGGTACTCGGCCTATACCGAATATAATCGGATCCGCCCGCTGTACTACTCGTTTAGTACTTATTCATTAGCGATTCTAGAGCTGTATAGTAGGATCTTTGCGCAGTAAGGTTATCACCACTGTTTATCTTAACCGTTTTCGAACACAAGTCTTTCTACTCTTTCAGCACATCCTCCACTTTTCCCTTTTCTCAAGAATACATAAAATTGCAAATTTTCGTGCATCTTCTCTTGTTTTTAGGTTCCGGTATCTTATCAGTGCTTTAACGGTTCAAGCCGCTGAAAGCGATAGACGTATTGGAGGTCAAAATGGGTTCCTAGATATTTCAGATAATGGTCTGTTTGGCATTGACATTATTTCGGTATCTGGTTCAAGGGTCAAAGGTTATGTCATTTCTTGATGCGTATTCGACAAATGGTGTCGCGTACCAAGCACAAAACAGTTTGTATAAAATCTACTTCAATTTTATATTGAATGTGTTCAGATATTATGGCGTTGCATTCGGATCATCGGAAATGTCAAGGACCTCTTCTTCACTAAGATCCAATGCGAAACATACTGATCATAGAGTCTTGTCCCAGTCGCTTTCTACACATCATCTGCTTAACTCCCACAAATTTGTTGATCTTACGACCTCAGTCTTCAATGCCAACTTATCAGTTCCGTGTGTTCTGGTTTTCAAACAAGTCAGATGTCCTTGACATTGGTTCATCCTCTATTTTATTTTTCATGTACTGTGAAGCATGAGATCTGTATCGAAAGAAACTTTTGACAGAGTTGAACTTGTGAATTTCTTACTCTCGTGACCTCATGTGTGCAACATCACAAAGCATAAAGGAACCTGACGAAGGTCACAAGGGACGGGGTTTTCCTAGTCCTTTGTTTGATTTTCTCAGCGGCTGCTAACGTCCATCACCTACACCGCTTTCCTATGTACTGTATCTCGAGCGATATCGTCCATCCTGTCAACTTTATCGTTTTCGTCGTCAGCGCCGTATTTCTTGGTAAATAAGAATGACCTGTGTTAAATGACTTGCAGATTGCTGACGACTTTTTTCTCATTATAATGCTGATTGAACGTCAGAATCAACATGGACATCTTGGTCTGGATACTCGTCCTATCGCATCTATAATGATTAATAACACTGAAGAACACTCACTGATAACATCTGCAATATCACTTTCTGTGAGCTTCGAATCTTTTGGTAACAGAAACTGTTTAATTGCTCTATAAACTGACGTAACACCTCCTAACTGTCTCAATCGTAAAAGAATTAATACGTCGATGTCCTTTAAGTATGATAGCGGTATTTTATTACACCAGTCGTAGCTTAGCTGTAGAGTTAATGTCGATTTGCCATACCCAGGTTCGCCTTCTATAATGCGCCGCGTTGATTTAACTAGGTCATCATCTAATATATTATGATATGAACAAAGCTTTCCCCAAGTCCCTTGTCCCCATATTGTATCTTTTGTAATTAAATATTCAATACCACCCTCAACAAATACCCTGTCTACACAGTACAGTCTATCTCGGATATAAGGGATGGGCTGGACTGCGTCATAGAGATCCTGGTACTTTGCTTTCAGCTCAGAGATGAACATGTCCTTTTTCCCTACGAAATGAATTAAAAAACTTTAAAAGATTTAATACGTTTACGCAAAAACCAGTTACATACAAGTGTGCATGCAGTTCACAAAGCTATTTATCATGCACAAGATGAGATATGGTAGCTGGCTTGATAGCCAAAACCTGCCAAAGTTGTTAACAAACTAGTTTAATGGAAAAGTACGAACGCTAAGAATAATATTGCTAACTTTCGTCTCAAAGAAAACCTAACACATTGCCGCAAAGAAGCTGCTATAGCCCAGGCTTTTTTGTCTTACATTTGGAGCTCTTCCTAGCTATCTTGCTATTCTGGTACCTTGTATAAGTACTCAACAGAATTTAGAGATATTAATAAGTCCTACAAAAAAAATCACATCTATTGTTAAGTTGTGGACATTATTTACATCTTGATACTTAGTATCTTTAGGTTGAGACTATCCTGTGTAAACGCTTGTCCGCCATGCAAGTGAGAATTTTATAAAAAAAAAAAGTATTTTAACTCAATAAAGGTCTTTTCGTTACCTTGAAGGTGGCCTCTTGATATCATTGGAATAATCTGTGCAGCAGAAATTAAAAGAGAGTAAGTCACTTTACTAGAGTTTGAGTTTAACTGTAAACTTTTGGAAGTAAATGTTCACTTCCTCACCGTTTGAGCCTTTACCCTCATCTTCTTCAGACGTTTTGTTTGTTTTTTAGTTCATTATCTTACCTCACTATAGCGCACTTTACCTAGCATAATTTGCAGTCCAAAAGCAACCACGGATTTGCTGTTACTACCATACTTCTTAAGTATAAGTACGGGGAAGGCTCGTTATATTTTAGATATTTTGAGTTTAATTAGTTCACGATTTGAAAATATTTTCCACGTGCTGCCTTGCAGCTGAGATCTAGGGACTGGTCCAGCAGAACTCTACATAGTGTATATTCCCCGCACCATAATACAACAAAATGTTTCATTAATGATACTGATATGGATTTTTATAAGCGCCTTTATATTAACGTTTTCATCAAAGCGGCTGCCAATCATTACCCCTGTCAGTGGTAACTTGTCAACCAACACTATATAGTGCACTCCCTTGCTGTTCGTATCCAGCACACTGAACAGTAATATGCCACTTCATCGTGTCCCATGGAGGACTTCCTCGGAGCAGACAAATACGTCAGCACATAGACAATTAACCTCCCAGCAACCTATTTTAACTCCTGGTGGAAAGAAGCAATCGAGATAAAGCATCTTGCCTCAAGGACACACATAATGAACCCCGGTGGAATCCTTAATCACAAGTCCAACCCTTTTACCAATATGCCAGCCACGCTTTCGATAGGATGTGCAGCAACAGTAAACGGAATTATTAAAGACAGACAGTGTCATCACCCAAAGTATATTTGGTGTAGGGTTATGAAAATTCTCGCAGTTGGTGACTGTCTTTGATTGACATCAAAGGTTTGGAAATTTAAAGATGCAGAGTTATCTCCCATTCACACAAGGTAGAGAGAGTGCTTTATTTACATTTTTATAGCCTTGTTGCTCACCAGGACATGGCCTTCATCAATAAAACAGGTTTATTCCTGCACAAGGAGGAGCTTCATACAGATGGGAGGTCTAGAAAGATGTATTGTAGGGAGAATTGGAACTGTCCTGGGATGATGAAATTCCCCTTTAAAAACTTCTCTTTTAGACCCAATATGTTTACAGATGTATACACGAAAATCTTAAAGTGTGGCAACCTCTTTTAACGCATTCACAAATGTGATTTATATTTCAGAGAACTTTTAAACTGTGTATGTCACTTTAACAGCTTGCTTAGAAATGCATGTCATATTTAAAGTACAATGACACACTTCCGCATGATTGCATCATGCTCAATGTCGGCTTAACGAACTACTAGAAAAATTCATATCTATTTAAGTACATGCACATTTTTACCGAAGGATTTATCATTCTTTTTTCTGAGTAAGTCCCAATCTTCTTTTCTGATTTTCTCTGCAAGGAACTATTCATACATTGAACAGTTGACATTATTAACTAAGACAGGGTTATGAGTAAACATAATCTTCTTAATCCCTAGATCTGGTTTTTCGATAACATAACATGCTAAACACCATCTCAAACATTCGTAAAGCACACGAATTACACTGCCTTGCACTATTAACATTTTGACGACTTACGAGCGTGTGAGGAAGACAGATCAAGTGATCCGTTCAACAGCGCTGAAATATCTAGCTATTCATGAGAAGAGTGCATTGAGTTTGACATATCCTGGCAGGAATGCAAGCTTCGTATGGTAGAATATTACCTTTTGCGCCACTCAACGGATAATTTTTTAAACATAATATATATTAGAAATGCCCTGTCAAACCTAATTGGCTTTTACAATACAACCAGCTCTACCTCTATCTATTTGTCCTTTCACTGACCGGTTTGTGATTTATTTTTCATTACCCCAGCTTTGCGTTTGTGTAGCCTTAGGCTTTTGTTGTCGAAAGCCTACATTTTATATTGTACTACCCAGTTCAGGAAATACCTATCAACAATTTATGACCTTCACAAACTCCCCAAGGCTTCCACGTACATTACTCCACAATGTTGAGTTTGGTCTTTTGATGGCCAACAACTAGAACAATCATAATTCATTTTTCCATTTTCAAATCTAAAGTGATAATTAATACGTGTTGAAAGTGACATGATTTGTACACGATATCAGTGGAACAAAACAAACCAAAAGATACAAATAACCAATATGAATTTACAGAACTTTATGTAAATTAAGTAAGTTTGCCACCAAGTAATAATTTATGACCAAGTTTTTAGGCTTTTTCCTCTCCTTGTCAAACATCTTCATAATTATCAATACTTTTCTCAGTGTTTTAATTTATTTCGTCATGCACTCCCTCTTAGATTCGGTGTTTGGTCTAGGGCGTGTGCATTTCCTCGATCTGACCTTTTTATCAGCCGGGATGGTCCTCAAGGACGATGAGTGTTGATTGGGTGCGGACCTTTTCTCTGACAAATAGTGTAACATAACAACTTAAACACTGGTTTTAGGTAATTATGCAAATTCAGAATTTTTTAAATATCACCGGAAGACAGTTAAGTACGAAAAGAGACTGAAACGCGGCTTAAAATTTGGACTGTCAATTCGACCTGGAGTACCTGTTTCATTTTGTCTGCTACAGTAGCAAGGTTGATTCCTCATGGAGGTACAACTCCTAGGTAGTCTTCCCTGGTTGGAGAATTAGATCGTCCCTTGGGACGTAGACTCCGTTTGCCTTAGGGCCCATTCAGAAAAATGTCCTTCTGTGGGCGGACGGTGGATGAAGGCCCCAAGCTCTAAACACCTACTCATAGGAATTGAATGCATATCACTAAACAGACCGATAAAAATCGCAGTGTCTGTCTCTTTTCATCTGTCTCTCGTTTTCTCAAAATAGCGTAATTTTGTTACTAAACGCCGGTCCATTTCGTCAGATGCAGCAGGATTGGTGTAGATAGGGTGTGCGGGTCCCCCTAAAGTTTCTAAGAGTTTTGCAATAATTTTCGTGATTGTTCTACGAGAGATTGCTATTAGATACTAGGATACCAGACGATTGCTGTAAGCGCGCCTAAAAACCTTTTACAGATAGTTTCAGTGTGCGTTTTTGTTGGCCACATGGGCATAATTACTTATTAAATGCGGACATTAAATCGAATACGGTTTTACATCTATACGTTTGCTTTAATTTAACAAAATTACCTATATCTATAAAAAACACTCATCAGCACTAACAGACCTAAAATTGTTGTTTGCCCCTTTTGTTACAACATAGCTAGTACTACTGTATCCAGGACTAACGGCTAATTTCTTCATGGTGCAGCGGTTTGAGTGTTGGGGGGGGCTAGGGAGAGTATCGCGAAGGTTTGCTCGCTTCTGCAATGTATTTTCAGACACGGCCTGTCCCTTCTTGATTATACTATGACTTACGCATAATGAAAGTTGCCGCCCGAAAAGCGCACCGCACAAAAAAAAAGAAAAACATTTAGGCACTTTAGGTACACGTTTTTAGGCACTGGGCTACGAGAAGAGTCGACACCAATCCACCTTTGCAAACCATCTGAATACAAAGTGTAGCATTTTAAGTGTTTACTGTATACACGAACGGAACGCTTCAGACTTCACGATGCAAATAATGGGAGTGGAAATCAGAGCATACTGCACCCGATCAGACTACGGCGCACAGGGAACCGGTCGGCGTGTCGAGTCGTGGTAGGTTAAAAGATGGTGTTGCCAAAAGTTTGTTCTCGACCGGACTGCATCGGAATGTTGATCTGATCTATATTCGTATGAGTCGAGTGGGTTGTCGTGTCGCAGTTGAGAAGGCCACTGGCATTGACAGTGTGCATCTCTCTTGACCGACCTCCGACCCCATGTTTGGGAATTGACCAATAAAAGGCGTTGCCGAAAGCAGAGGACTCTTGCAAAATACTGTGCTCACCGGCATGTGTATTGATGTACCATAGATTGATTTATATCCACCTCTGCATGTGTTTGCCGTGGGGGGGGGGTTTTTTTTTCTACATCGGCCTCCACCCGAAGCAACTTACCAAACACCTACAAATTCTCCTCCGTCGAGTAGTCAGATTGGTTGAATAACATTCAAAAGGCTTCTATTTCACAGTGTCATACATGGTGAGTATTTTTATGGCGAGAGATTATTGTCAATAACGGTGCGTCTATTTCTCTGACACTCTGGATTTCTTCAAAGTAAAATGGCTTCGATATTGTAGTAGATATCACTTACAGCACAGAATCCTTCGCTTAGACTGTAAAAGCACTTGGGTGAGAATGACCCAAAATTGGTCCGGGGTGAGTTGACCAAAACTATTGTGTCAAGTCACGACCCAAATAAAAGCTTCATATGACTCAAATTTGGTTCAGTTCCCTACGTGACCTACGTGGCCATTTTTAGAGTTTATACCTTCCACCTATGCAATAAAGACCACAACAGAATACTTTTCCTGTACAGTTAAGTCTGAGAGGGATTAGATCTCAAGTATAAGGTGTCCAAAGCAAAATGTTTTCCACCTACACTAATTCACTTCAAGTAAACGTTGTGATCATAACTGTTCCGACATATCTGAGGCCCCAAATAGGCCTTCATGATTTTTGAAATGTAATTCCAAAGAAAGTGGCTTTTTTTCCGACGTACACAATTATTCCTGACAGAACCGTATTTCAAATTTGTAGGGGATGGAGAACAACCCCCCCCCCCCTCAGGTATTGACGACACTGTTTACAGCACGTACCGACACCCTGCTTTTATGCTGGGACAAAGCAGAGTGGGATGGTTCATGACTCCAGTCAACAATTTCAATGTGGAGCTGGCCAAGTTTGCAATGCTTCTACTCTCTCAAGGTGATACTGCCATCTATGTACACAGCATGTACTTTATACGTTAAGAAAAATCCTCTGGGTATATTACATTTGAAATATTCACGACCCCCTATTGAACTTTTTTTCTAGTTTGAAATCGCTTTTTCACCTCCCTTAATGAAATTGGATTTGTTTTGGCATCGTTATGATTGTTACCATTCTTCAGGGATCTTTCTCCCATAGACGGGAAATTGAATAATATTTTACATTGTAAAGACGATATACCACCTTTATGTTCGGACCGCAGTGGATACAGGTTGACAATACGGGACCAGACCCGCAATTCTTGGTATTAGTCCCGGAGATAAATAGGTGGCGCCTGGGTGTGGGCGACGTAAGTCATATCGATTGCATTTTCTCATAGTAATATGCCGTTTATGGCAGCATATTTTTTTTTACAAACCAAAAGCAGATAAATTGCATAGTACTTGACTCTCGATTTCAGACAAGATGGTATAACCTTCGAGACCCTACGTCACTTGGCCCGAAAGGCAATTAAGATGAACTATTTTCGACTGAGATAAAAGTCTTGGCCTTGACAGAGAATTTCTTGGCTAAAAATTGTAGAAAGCCATTCTAACGGGTCAAGTGTGTAAACATTGCTTAAATTAAAACTAACTTGAAGGGAACCGGTAGAAACGTCCACATTCAAGAAGCACGTCGAATTGACAAAGCTTGTTTGCACTAAGAAGAAAGCTTCTGTTAATGGTGGCTCCCTTTCAGGCTTTAAGGTTAGGGAAAAACCGACTGGAGGTATTAAGCTGTGTAATGAATAGGCGTTGGTTCATGTTTCTTGGGATCGGCTTTGGTCTCCCCCTCGGTGTTTACAGCGGTTAGCGCTTTGTCCTATGCATGTACCTGCAAAGCCATTCAATTACTTTTTTTTCAACAGATAGACTGGAAGTAACGATTAGTTTATTGGTTTCGTTAGTACATGAATCCGCCTACCTTTGCCAATTAAAAGCCCGATTCATAAGGCAGAAACGTGTATACGATTGACACAATGACCAGTAATCCGAGAGCGATGATCATCAAATACCGTTTCTCATCAGTATTGGACTCAGCACCTGTGCCAGTCGTAATGTAATAAATCGTTAGTTTTCCGTAAGTATATGTATTATTTTGTTACTACACAGACTATAATTTTTCTGGTCATAACAGTTATAATGACGTCTTAATATATGTTTACTCCCTTTGTCGTGGCTATTGTATTGTAGGTCTTCATGGACGTGCTGTTGAAGAAAATAGTGGCACATCCTTTTAAATGTCTCCAGGTAGTACAGGGCAGCTATAAGATGTCTGGAGACCTTCCATTTTTTTTTTTTTTAATTGAGAAGCAACATCCGAATTGTATTGAAAAAAAAATTGTTGCTGCTTTTTAATACATCATCTCTCGACGATTCGTGGTTCATGTGTGAGTACTCGTGCACGGTCTTCTCCACATATCATAGCAAGAACGCTTAATAGAGCAAGACTTAAATAACTTGTCGTATTCAATTTCCTATTACATATGATCGATATACTAAATACTTCTACCCTAATCTAGCAAAAAATGAAGATAATAAAAAATTGTATAGTATTGAGACTAATGTAACGCTTCGAAAGTGCGTGGAAACGTTCAACAATAACAAGGTATTAATTACAGGCGTAATCACTTCCATGCATTAACAGGAAAACTTGTGGCAGTCTATCAAGTTCTTTATAACCTTACCCTCTTCGCTAATTGCAATGATTCTTATGAACTAATTTGATTTCCTTTTGACGACACAAGCACTTTTTGAGAACTAACAAACGTCTGAGCGTATAGCCAAGGTGTGTAAGAGACCATGCAACCCCTATTTTTTGTGACTCCATCTCTCGGGCCGAGGCCACTTCACCATGACATCTTACCACTTATAACTGTTAAAATATGACAGGCACCCTGTCGCAGGAAACTGTATAGGGGCAAGTAAAGACTGAAACTGTCCGCCGAAGGAGCATAAATTAGGTATCACGTGGTGTGATAGACCCGTGCTATAAACATAGGCAATAACTCCTCACAAAAGGCAAAGATTAGCTTTCACGATAAGCCAACAAAAAGCATTTTGTTGTATAACCGAAACGCACAAATTGGGTTGCGCGCATAATGCAGGCCTTTTAACTCTGGATCAAATAGAAGTCCCCTCCTTCCCCAGTCGTTAAAAAGAAAGGTAATCGCGGTGGATCATTGTTTCGGCTGACCACGTCTCTTCCAGCAGCCCTCCGTATCACTGAGCGAGCTCTCTTGCCTCCAAACTTAATACCCACTGTATCCTTACTAGAAATAACTAGCCTTTAGAAAGTCGTCATAGGGGTGCATTATATGCGCAGAAAAAATCGTGATGGACAGTACTGCCTAGACGATTGCTCCAAAACCCATCTTTCCAGGTTCCAAACGCGAAACCTATATGGAGTTTGTCCACTTCTTCAAATGTTCGTATGGAAGACACTTAAGGTTTCCAAGTCAGAAATCGTGACGACCCCTTGTATACAATTTCGTCACATATCCACTTCCGATAGTTCATTCGTGTTTCTACTGTACAAGGTCTTGTTATTCATTTAATACAAATGTTTGCACATTGTATTTTCATTCTTTATAGTTTGGTTTTGCATGGCTAAGTGATACGATTTCCTTACTCAGGGTAGCCGAAAGGACAGCAACTGCCCGAATGATCTTGGGTCTGGGGTAACGTGTGGTGCCTAAATTAGTGCTAGTGAAAAGGTTTACTTTTTCATGTACTTCAAAAATATGAAAAGGTTTGAGAGTCAGAAGGAAACAATTCGTTGACTGCACATATTTGTGGATTAGTCCAATTTCACATCATCATTTTATCATGTACTAATCGGTCGTTCACCTAATTCACATCCCTGCCAGGGCATTGCTTACATTCATTCAGGGTGTAGTGTTGGCCAGTAGCGTATTGTCAAACGGGGAGGGGGAAGAAAGGCCCCTTCCTCCAATATAGCCTCAATAATTCGACAAATTAAGGCAAAAGCAAATGAGAGGAACGCTAAGGGAAAGGAAATCTACATATAAAACGCAGTTCATTGTAAAACACGTAAAAAAGAAGTCTTTAAATGTACTTAATACTTAGTTATTTCCTTTTAAACTTGCGTGCGCATGCATGTTGGTTTTATTTTAATTGCAGGTATTACATCCTGATGAAGTAACACATTCCAAAGTTCCTCATGAAGTTGCGCGGGCATTAAAGGGATCTAAGCCAGATACAGTGATTGGCTTTCTGTCCGGTACTTTTCCTATTTTGTAGGCGGTGAAGTGAAGACGACAAATTGTGGGATAGTTTTTCAAGGGTAGTTCAGTCCACAATTGTTTTTGCATGATTTAAATTTTGCTTGCAAGAAATCAGCTCTCAATACTAAACCCAAAATATTGGCACGATTTGTGTCCACAAGTTTCAGAAGAGTTTTAAATACATTGAAGGTTTTTCGTATAGGAAGTAAATATTCCGCACCTCCCAATGCACCTGATTAAACAACGTAATTTTCTCTCCAGCTGATAATTTTATCCTTGGTTGAAAGCTAATGTCTCTCTCTTGACCTGTCGTAGATATATAAATTGCTTAATGGGATCTTACCATTTCGACTGGCAGCTTGGCGACAAATTGGCATATTATTGGCCGATAGCAGTCCCTAATGCCCTGTTCTTAGAGTTATGGGTGACATGTTACCCAAGAGCATTTTTCACTTCGCAGTAAAGAATAAAGTTCTCCAATACAAGTCCGTTGGAGTTTTCAAATCTTTAATCATTCTCAAGATATACCTTTTCAAAGTGTGATTGTTTCCTCCGATGTAAACTCTTAGCCAAGTTGCAAAAATAATAATGTGGAATCTGAAATTATTTAGATTTCTTTTGTTTAAAGTGTAAAAATTATATCTTATTACTGTCAGCTAGTTTACAGTTTTGGTGAGTATACCAATTTTTTAGGAAAAATATTTTTATCTTCCATAATATTTCTTCAGGGATAAAAATGCCCCAGTGTCCTTGAATGATTGTTGAGAAAACAGGCATTACCCATATTGTATGTCCTCTTTTAAATCACATATTGCATACTTAGCTCATGTTCATATCATGATACAAGGTGAATTAAAGAATTACCCTATTCAATATCATATATGAGGGATTTTGGATGATAATTGCGGCATGTTTTCTAGATTTGAATGCTTTTTACATGCAAGTATCCAGACTATAATTTTCATGTTACCAGTCTTTTAAAGAGAAAAAGACTCTCCTTTTTTGTCACTAAAAATTGAATGTAACTGCGACATAATGATCATTCTCACGGGGATTGCAAAACTTAGACCTATAAATGACCGTGTGCTAAACCCAACCTTCGATACGCTTAGAGTTCCTGAGCTTACGTGTGATCTCAGCCTGAAATAAACACATAAGATCAGTCTCTTGATTCAGTTAATATCTTTGTTTACGCGGTTCCTGACTTCGATTTAGGTTGATTGAATGTTCATTCGGAAGCAGATTAAATTGCCCTGTTCTCGTCGGTCTATTTTCATATGTGACTGACTGTGTTGGCTACGCCTAATCTGCCATAATGCTATTTTCTTTCGAGCATTCCCCCTTCTTCCGCGACAACCACATAGGCTCGTATTTATATCTTTACTATAGAGTCCGATTCGGTTTCTCGGTTGTCTGCCTGAATTCTTCAATCAGTCCGATATTTTCAGCTTAGCAGGGGCGCTGTTAAACTGCTTATTTACAATCGTAGTAATTGACCTGTGCGGTAGCCTATTCAATATTCTGTAATTGTCTCCCACATTTATGATAAATCACATTTGCTAATGCAATTGCCGTATGCGTGTGCATCGTTATACTTGGGAGAGGGTAACGAAATTTGCCGAGTAGGTTTTGGGTAACTGTACATGGTTTATCTTTGATAAGGGCAGCCGCCGCCCTACCTGCTTTTTCTCACTAAGCTAAAGATTCTTCTGCATTTTCTAAATCATTTGGGCGCTTTTTTTGTCCGCTATGTACGTACTTTTTTACGACTTGGATTCTTTAACGAACCGTACCCGTCAATAACGCTTGATACCTTAAATTTTTTATACCTGGTGAAAAACGCACTTGGCATGATTGTATAACGAAAAAAAATTCAAAATTCCCACTCCAAATAACTCTCCGTCCGCTCTCTCAAACATCGCCATCGCCCTTCTCTTCTCTCTCCAGTCCTCGATCGTTCCTTGCCCGTGTAGGTTAAAATTGCTGCCTATCGTCGGAGACCACTTGGTGCCAACCTTCCCTATCAAAATCTCTTCTTGTTCCGATCCTTTGCTACATATTTGTAGAGTTTTTAATGAACTCCTCCTAATGATTTACCCACAGCTTACCCCTCCTCCCGAAATCCTAGTTGCCGAGCCTCAAGGTTGTACTGACCTGTTCGTAGTTTTTAATACAGATAACACACATTAGTATGTGTTACAACCTTAAGAGTAGTATTTATGCGATAACCAAGCACGATGTTGTCAATGTTATGTAATTTAATGGGGTTTAAAAATTTGCTACCTTTGTTAAGTTACTGAAATGTGAAACTATGATTCCTCTATACCTAGTCCGATATCATCTATGATAACTTAATTTGTTAAAATTCATCGCTTACCTGCAAAACATAAGTCAAATTGTGTTGACAAATGCAGCTCTTCGATATTTGTCCCAACAACCTTACACTCACTGTAAGTCGTTACTCTGTGACAGAGTGACAACGATACTTGATGTAGGAGTTAGCGTCAGATGTATATCCGTGGTTTTAACAGTGCTTTGTCCTTTCGTAAAACTGTTAAAAACATTTGACATCGCTCGAAAAACTTCCGTAATATCTAACTGCACCTGGGCGAATTCTTTCATACGGTACAAGCCAACGAATCTTCCCTCTAGAGGTACCTAGATCGGATACACAGTACTGTTGATGATTGCACACCATTCCAAGCGACTGGGTGAAGTTGGGGTCATGATACTGGAAGATTAAAGTGAAATCCATAATACCCAAAATATTGTTTGAATTAAAACCAAACGGCTTTTCTTATTGTACTTTTTTATATCTGCAAATGAAATTACAATAGTGACAGCCGATACTCACTATTTTTTGATAGTGTGATTTAGCCTAGTTAATTATTGGCTGTCATAATTCAGTGGCTGAAGCCACCCTACTATCTACAAAATGCCTAAAAACCCGCTGTAGTCTTAAGCTTACGAAGTCTTTTTGAAAAATAAAAAGTATAATAATTGATCATATGACTTAAAAATGGGCACCGCTTGTTACTGAAATACGTCTTCGGTAAACCTAAATGTTAATTGCAAAGAATTATCTTAAAATATTTCTCGAATCCCATTAAGGTAAATCAAATCGCTTACAAATACTGTTTAATTTCACGTACCAAACACGACGAACTTCCATAACATATTTACATCATCCTTCAAATGCATTACTACTGATGCATCGGTACATGCCTTCTCATGGTGTACTTTGACATCTTCGACAACAACAGAGGATGATTTTGCACAATGGTAATCGTCGTTTAGTATTGGTGAAATGGTCTCCAACAAATACAGCATGAAAAAGAGTCTTTGAAAACAGATTCCTGATTTTTTTAACCTGCCAAACAAGGTTGAGATGAGATATCTGTGCAATCCAACTCTAAGCCTAGTATTTCTCACTAGCAAGCACCGGTTGGGTAAGCAATTCGTGTAAGTTTCATCGTTGCCTTGTATCAGAGCAAGGGATTCATTCTTCTGAAGTAAACCGGATGGGTCTTGGCCTGACAAACAAGTAGTATCAAAGCTCGTGATTAAACAAGCGTCGGTACGCAGCCCGTGATGTAAAAAATGGATTGTTCCATTTTTGATGGTAACGTGATGTATATTTCGGTCACCGTCCCCGCTCTTAGCATCCATATAAGAGGATCGCTAGAACGGGCGATCTTTTATTTTACATGGAAATTTCAGAGTATTGTTCATCCTGCATACAATTCGCTCTTTTTGTTTGCACACTTATCAATAACATGGGACCCCGAATGAACCGTTGGGACGGTAAAGATAAGCGTTAGAATGAAATGTCAATTAATGGTAACTTTGAGATCATTTAATGAATAATCTGAATTATATCAGTACAGATATATCAGTTTCTTATTTTGTTCAATATATCCTTTTTAAATATATCTGTTATAGGATTAAAATTATTATCTTTGTAAACATATAATGTGTTAGTACGATTAATGCACACTACAATACTCCTTCGCGAAATACATCACAATGGCAAAAAAAACAGTTTTTAATATTTGTTGTGACCACATTCTACCCAGCCACACAGAGTATGAATAATTGCATATTTAATTCGAAAGCACATGGGATTGGCCACTGTGACCGTTTCGACCTTCACCGATAACAATAGGATCTTTCCTTTAATTAAATGCATCTACAAATTTGAAGGCATCTGTAACTTCGGGGCATAGTGTGTTACCAAGTTTTTCCAGAGTTTAAACTCCATTGGCCCCCTAAGATAAAGTAACAGCCTTGACCTTCACCCGACACAATATGTTTCCTTTCTCTTTACAAAATACATCTAGTGCACATGTGGAAGGTAAATCGCATGCTTTCTATCTTGATCCTTTTTCATTAAGTTTTATAGACTGACCGCGGGTGCAGGACTCTTGTAACCTCGATCACCATCAACAACACTAGGTTTTCTCTCTTTATTCTATGCAGTCCACAGGCTAAAGTGAAGAGTATCCTGACTCTATTTTGAGATACCGTGTTTACAAGGGTTTAAGACTTTCACCTCTTTGTGACCTCAGTCGACCATAGATCTCCACCAAGCGTCCACCAAGGTGTCCTTCTTGAGATATCCTATTAACGAGTTACTTGTCACAAACCCCTGACATGCACACACCATCAAAGTGCATTGGTGTGTCTTTTCATGGACACCAAACAAAGCAGCAGGCTTTGATTGCTTACTCTCTATCTTAGAGTGAAAGCACTACTTTAAGAGTGAAATTAGGGCCCCAAATCTAAATTGGATTGAATTTATAACCAAAAGAGTCATTCGTATACTTTTGAGTGAATATTCAGTCCTTAATTTTAGATCCGTCCCCCTAATTTTTACTCTTTTGGATAGAGAGTATATTTTCCCTTAAATAGAAAATGTCTAAAGACGTCATTAGAAGAAATTTGAAGGATATTTCTTTCTCATCAAGTCTTTTAATCAAGAGTAAAGTGAACTTTTGATATTAACGATGGAAGCTTCTGAAGCATTTTCAATGCGGCAGCATTGCTAAGGAACTTTTATCTGGGGTGAAAGTTGAATCGCACCGTATCCTTATCAATGTATTTATTCTACCAAACACGTAAACATGACGAGAAGTTTCCGGGCCACTGGAAGGATTTTTCAGCAATATCTACTCTATACGTTCCTTCATGTTTCATTGAACATTTTGTATAATAAGTGAACCATTCGATATATGTCGAATTCGGAAAAAGATCGACAGAAATCCTTCTCCACTTTTCTTGGTATTCACTAAAGTGAGAAAGGATTCTCCCGCGCGTAAACTTTATTAGTTTTTACCATAGAACACTATACGACATCGTCTCGAATACGAGCACGGAATCAACTCAGAGAGTCGATTTCGATGAACTGCGGAGTCTACACTCGTGGACATGCCACAGCTGTAAGAGAGAATTAATAATTATCAAGTATTTTTAGTGCCTGTCCAACCTTAAATAACAGTAAGTAGAAACGTTTTGACACTGCACCGATATTCTTTTGCCCAACGACGGCCAGTATAATTTTTTCGAATTTGGTATGCCTGAACATTGCAAACATCTTTAAATAAATAAGTTTCCATAAGTTTTGTCCCACCTTATAGGGAACCAGTATAAATGTATGAATAAAACGTGGCAACAGGTTTGCAGGTGGTATAAACTAAGGCTGCTATAGTTCTTTCTATGTTCTTTTCAGCAGTTGCTGATCCCACAACTGTATGGAACCCCATTGCGAATTAACCTACAAGTTAGCTAGGCACAGTACTTGTTCTTAGTACTACCAGTGGTTGTTGACATTTTTCGTCCCATTACCCCCCCCCCCCCTTTCCAATCAGCCACCCATTATCCCCTACTAGCAAATTTCAAAAGTGTTTCTCTATAGTTTCCATTCAACAGCACAAAGAGAATGCCTGTGGACATGACAAATGACCTTAGGACCGCTTTATGTCATAACCTGTTAATAACTTGATGCACTGAAAGACATCCCAGTATCCCTGAAAACAGACCTAACGTGCTTTCCTAAAGTAACCTAGGCTAAATTTAATTTGAGACTAGATTCCATGATAGTCCCTTTACTTTTCCATACAGAAAAGCGGTCCTAAGAACCCATCATCTTCCAAATATGTGAGTAGCCCTAATAGGTTCTGGTAC
This sequence comes from Holothuria leucospilota, assembly GCA_029531755.1. Lineage (NCBI taxonomy): Eukaryota > Metazoa > Echinodermata > Holothuroidea > Aspidochirotida > Holothuriidae > Holothuria > Holothuria leucospilota. The sequence continues at coordinate 49,044,155 of CM055961.1, forward strand.
GTTCCAGTACTTCCATTCCCACAGAGTCAGATCGTGGACTCGAGAGTACCTTACAGAACTGGAATAATTGCAGAAATTGAAAAAAGATACTGGACAGGGAACGGCGGTCATGAATTACCCACCTTATACACCAAAGTATCCCCAATTGGATTAAATACCACCGGATACGAACCACTGGATTTACTGTGTGCCGTGCCACCTCGCCCAAACTACTGAAGAATTTCACTCATCAACCAGCAGGAAGGAATTGTTGACTTACTTGTTCCCTGCCACGGATATTTCAGTAAACCCTAAACTGTGGCCAGATTTCCTACTAGTTAGATGAGTTTTGACGGAGAGAATCGTTGGCCATGGCGAGACAGTGAAGGACGTGAGTAGGGGCAAAATTGACCGAGGCTACCGAGATACCTTAAGAGAACCTCTTATAATTTTAAGGTCAAAGTTTGGCAAATACACAAATAGCTGAAAAAAGTAAATGAAAAATTGTCGTTAGACTACCCTCACAAAAAGAAGTGTGGCATGCCACATGTGGAACACACATAATTCACGGTGGCTAGCATATGAAATACATAAGGAAAAAGTGTGGCTTATGCGTGGTGACACATGTGGTATTGGAAACCAATCTGACACACAGGACCAGCTTTTCCCCTGCTGATTGTCCACGACCTTGAAAGTCTGGGTCAAAGTGGGAAAGCTGTGTCAGTTGACACATGTGACAAACCAGGTTACAGTGGTGGCCAAACAAGCCATTGAACGAAAATCGAACGATGAATTTACTTTACTCACACCAACTTCTCCACACTTCTCCACACACTCTCCACACTTTGCCTATTATACCACATTTGCCTCCTGGTACATGTGCCAAAGCGTGATTTGCGGTTTCCACACATTGCTCATGTCCAAACTGTGAAATGCTGGTCAACGCATGGCACTTTGGAAAAGTGTGTCAACAGTTTTTTTAATGACACCACATTGTCTCGCAAAATTCACAGAATTTCACGCCTCTCACACCCCACCATAGTTTTACACACAGTTTCGACACAGGTTTCACGTGTGGTATTGGAACTTTTGCCACACAATTTTTTTGTAAGGGTAATGATTTTTATTTATTATGGGACAATTTAACCACTTTACAATAGTAATTAAGTTGTCAATAATTCACGAACTTCCGGCACGCTTTAAGAGTAGATGTACCCTTACAAGTAATGGCACCGTTAACAGTAGTGGCACTGTGGGGTCATGGAGGGGAATCTGTCACTACAGGTATTTTCTTGCCCAACGCATGTTTCAATAGTTAAAAAAAAGACTCATCCAAACATTTACAGCGCTACAGGCTCCTTGTTCTACTGATAAGACCTCATGATAAATGCATTAGACTTTGAAAAATTACTAAATTTGAAAAACTACTAAGTTGCCTTTAAAATGCACTTTCACTGCCTTTCCAGCTCGGTTCCAGGCAACTCCCAACCGGGCAATTGCCCCCGGACAATCCCCCGGTCAACTCCCACCGGACGATTGCCAATTCGGACATTGCCCACTCTGGACAATTGCAAAACTTGACAAGCGACATGTTCTACAGGAAATACAGTATTGGATGTAGTTGGTGGGGAAAGTAAACAGCGAGAGGTGTAGTGAGGTTCTGGAATTAGTTATTTAGTGGAGCTCTCCTACAGGATTCTGCCGTCTTGCAATACATCACCGCCAAAGGTTAAACGCTGCTTTTCGCAGACAATGCCTGTCTTGTCCTGGATTTTTGACTTCAAATTGTATATGGTCTCACCTGGATTAATTTCAAAATCCAGGATTTTGCCAGCAAAGGTTTCAACACAGATTTCGATATCATCCAAAGGAGAGCAAGAGAGGAGAACAAGTTTTCCTTCTTTTTCATAGTTACCGTTTTCTGAAGTGCTGTTGTGCCCTGTACTGAAATTGCTACCCATTTTCTGGGTCTCCACTACATTCTCAATTGTGGAAATTGCTTTAATCGGAATGTACATCACCTCGTCATTTGAATTTTCCACAAAGAATTGTGTTTCATCACTCAGAGAGGGACTGTAGTCAGGAGATGATAACCTAAGCATCCTGGTGGCAAAGTGCTTACTGATTGATCTTTTCAGTTGATTTTGGACCTTGGTGTACTCAATCGCTACGGCTCTTGTGATGTTGCAGTACTGTTTTGAGACATGATGAGTTGTTTCAGAAAACCCGTAAAAAGAAAGAAAGAGGAAAGAGTTAGGGTAGCTACAATTAAAGAAGAGCTGGCCAGTAAAGCACACCGTAAATTGTCACTTATTTGGGACCGAATTTGCTCTTATATTGTCTTCAATTGGCAAAGGATGGTGTGTACAGGTGTATGTTTGTAGTCACGGTTAAACCTACCAAACAATTGACTGCTTTCATACAAAATAATAGAAGTCCTTTAGTTATTATCATCTTTGGGCTACATAAACATATTTACGAGTCATTTTTGCTGTCCGTGACGATCCTTCATTGGGCATCAAATCGGTTGAAGGTCGTACTTTGAAGTGTTTGTGCAGAACACATGTCATTTAAAACCTGGGGCTCAGTAAGAGAAACTTTATTGCCCCCAAGTGCATGGTTTGCCTGCTTTTATATAACAGTGGTTCCCAACCCTTTCAGTTCACCTCCCCTTTCACCGAATGGGGTTGGGCAAACGCCCCCTCCCCCCGGCTATAGTATAGTTAGTATTGCTATGAATGAAACGAAAATTACACAAATATATGTTGCAATATAGGGTGGACCTACAAATACATCGTTTTTACATGTGAGTCTGACCCAGGATAGCAAAAGAGCGGCGTTGGATGTAAAAAATGATTCCCTTTTGAGATGGCGAATCTTTAACCAACGATTTACAAAAGCTTGAAGGCTTGATCGCGGTCAGGTGCAGAAAAATATTTTTGATATTCAACTTACGCCAGGGGCCACGAAGTTGTTAGCCGTTCCCGGCCCCGAGGGCCTTTAATAGGACACAGGGACAACGTCCTAGCAGGGAACCTATGGCGAAGTCCCCGGAAGCTCTGGGGTAGGCCTATTTACGAGATTTTTGACAAAAGAACGAGGCACTGTAAGTCAAATGTTAACTATATTCCATTTACCTAATAACCTTAAATGAGCACTAAAGAAATTACAAAAATTACCCTTTGACCAGTTTTTATTTCAGTAATACTCTCTAAATGTAAAAGAATGAAATTCTACCAAAGCGATTGACTACAGGGACCACTCTCCGTTTCAAGGGACGTTCCATTCTTCATCGAGTGGCATTTTCACTCATTTAGAGTGTACTTCCACTCCGCGCAGAGTGGAATTACATTCTACTTTTCTACTTTTACTTTTCACCGTAGGCAATCGTCGAAGATCTAGTGGATTTCACTCTTTGACATTAAGATTAAATAACGGAAGTTTGATGCTGCAAGAGGATTTTCTTTTGGGTGGGAGGAAGAAGAAAAGCAGGGGTTGCATGGGGCTTTGCTAGACTTGTGCCACTCAAGCTGTCCAACTGGTAGAAATAATGAGAAAGCCGAAATTGTTGCAACGAAAAATTGCATTCTTAAAAACATGTTAACGTTTTACTTCATACTACATTGCAAGAGTTATCTATTATGTTACAGTTACCTACAATTGTCACTTCTGTCAGTATATCATGTTTATGGACAGCAAGGGAAAAAAAACTACCTTGAGGTTAAAGTGGCAGGAAAATTTTTAGACATAGTCCCCTTTGGTCACCGCCTTCATTGTCGCTGATGGGAATATCAGGGGTCATCGCCAGGAAAAAGTAACATTAAACATATGTGATTTCGTGGCATCTGGCAATAAAAATAATTCACAAACTTTAAAATGCACCTTTAGGAATGATCTTGTAAAGCCCCGATTTAAATTGGGTACCCCATTTTTTCAAAACACCCTCGCTGCCGCCCCTTTTTAGCTCACCCCCCCCCCCCCTCCCCAGTTGCAAAACGCTTCCAGGTGGCGATAATGCCTCTGTTGGGAACCGCTGCTTCATAAAGAAAAATGATGCAAAATCTATTCCAGCACCCGATACACATACAAATGTATCAGGTGATTCCAGGGTGTCTCCTGTAAACTGTGGCGCGAACAAGATGAATAGGCCTACGTCTTTCTGATTGCACTTGCATTATCCATGAAAATTACGGGTATAGTAGTGCAATTCCGTTGGATAGAATTTTCTGCCCTAAATGCTCAACAGTAGTGAAAATAAAACATGATACCTAAGAGAAAACTCTCAACAAAGGCCTCGTTCTAAATTTTTACAAGCACATTAAAACAGCATTAATTATAACCTGCTAGTGTTCTTTTACGCCCGTATAATGTGATCTTTACAGGAACATAGCTATATGTATATATTCACTTAGACGTCAGGTGTTGAGTTCCAAGGCGAGGTGGGGGGGGGGGGGGACTAGGGAAGACGCTCAAATTAGGGTGTAACTATTCCGAGGATTAAAGTAAGAACAAGGCTAATCACGTGGAATTATATCTCTTTATTGCCTCTTTATTTACAAGGGGAATTTAGCAAATCCAAAGGGTTGCATATGTTGTTTTCCGAAGAGAGATATTGAAACAAAACATCTGAACCCTATGAGGCTGTAGTTTCGACATGACAATGTCTTTCGTGTCTTATCTTAATATTTCTATACAACTTATTTTGTCCAAAAAGCTTTTCTAAGGTTTAGGGTAAACGATTCTAAGAGCTGACCTACTAGTGAACAAAATGGATCATTATACCTTTATGTCGTCTCCCGTTTTATTTTCAGTTAACAGCAAGTTTGGTCAAACGAAATAATCTTAATCGACCAGGCTCTTCGTAATTGCAACTTGCAGGCTGTCTCGTGACTGCTAGCAATGGCGTTTGCTGCTAAGCTCCTTCAGCAGTGTCTGGTGTACGTTTTGCAGGGAACTTCCTAGGCGGTGGGCCAATGGTCTAAAAGTGCTCTATTTCTTGACTTCCGTAGTCCCCCCTAGGGAAGTACTTAAAAATTACCTAGATACATTGGGAACGATGTCCTAAGACATATTTTACATGTTCCCACTTTTCAAAGTTGCACATTTATGAGTAATCACGGGAAATGTGCTATTTTGGTTGCTAGGGAAATTTTTCCCTAGCAACGGTGTTTATGAGCAGAATAAACACAAAATCCAAACTTCTAATGATGGGAAAACAGAAGAAATACCACTTTCTTTTCAAAAGAAGTCTCATTTGCATATATTCCTTTGATTTATAATGAAAAACACACATTTTGGGTTGCTAAGGAACATTTTCCCTAGCAACAGTAGTCAGAAAGAAGAATAAACACAAAATCTAAACTTCCAACTATGAAAATACAGAAAAAATGTCATTTCCCTTCCAAAAACTAAAACAATTCATTCACATGTTTGAAATTAGCATGAAAAATAGACTTTTTTGGTTGCTAAGGAACATTTTCCCTAGCAACAGTAGTCAAAAAGCAGAATAAACACAAAATCAAAAATTCCAATTATGAAAATACAGAAGAAATGTCATTTCCCTCACAACATGAAAACAATTTATGCACAATATTTGAAATTATCATGAAAATTCACTATTTTGGTTGTTAGGGAAAATTTTCCCTAGCAACAGAAGTCAAAAAGTAGAATAAATACAAAATCCAAACTTCCAATTATAAAAATGTAGAAGAAATAACATTCACCTTTAAAATAAAAACAATTTATCCTCACTTTTTGAAATAATCATGAAAAATACACCTTGGTTGGAAACCTTGGAAAATTTCCCTAGCAATGGCAGCCTAAGCCCTGGGAAATGAACACAAGATGCAAAATCCCAATTGTAGGCGTGAATGATAAATTTCTCCACCTTCAAGTTTCCAGAGAAATCAAGAGAAAACACCTCAAATGACAATGTCTAAATGACATTACACTGCTTGGTTGCTAAGGATAATTTTACCTAGCAAAGAAAGTGTAAGCACAGAATAAAGACAAAGTGAAAGCTTCAAGTAATGCAAATAGGTATTTCAGGGAATAAAGAAAATTTTTGTGACTTTTTGGAGAAATCTGCCAAAATGGTGAGGATTCAGAGAATGATTGGTTGGCATAATTTTCCATAGCAACTGAAGTTACAATACTTACAGGATAAAAACAAATTGTAACTGATGTTAACAAATAATTTTAGTTCACTGAAATTTGAAAATATCAACATCTCTTATAATCAGGTTGAATATGAGATGCACTACACAAATGATGGTAGGAACATGCAAATTTAACCAATAATCACTTAACAACATTGTTCTACATCATTTATCTACTAGCCTTTCAGCAGCCCCTTTTATATACTTCTTAAAGTAAATGATGAAGCTTTAAAAACCTTCAGACAATCCCATTGAACTTTGGTTGTAACCTTCCATTTCCATATGTACATTAAGTGTAGAGGGTCTAATACCAGAATGACCCGAATATGCTACTCCCCCCTCCCAAACACATTCTCTCAATCAGTAACTGTCTTATTCTACTCTACTTTCTTCAGAGGCTGCCTAGTTCCTCCTCATGCTGACCCTACCTAAAACATAAACCTTAACAAGCAGAGCTTCAAGCTGAATTGATAGGTCACCAAGGATTATTACATTTCACCATCACCATGTCTATAAAATTGGTTAAGTAGTGTCTCGATTTATTCAGTATTCCTACAGATATCCAGCCTCAACTCCACCTACCCTTTACTCATAAAAGAACTGCCCATACAATTTAATAACTTACATACATAACAAACTGTAATGTTCATGACCATGTGCATTTTAAAAAAGGATTATATAACAATCACTTGTTGACTGTTGCCTCATACTTTCCAGTCCAGCAAGTTTTCCTGAAAGATACTCTCCTATACTGTACAAACTGCAGGTTTTTTCATTGATACAGTATATGAGTACCTGTGAGTGCCATTTCTACACAGTACTGTAGTTGGTGGATTCTAGGAGTACACCATGACCATCGAAACATACTACAGTACCAGTCTTGAGAGGGTTTTCATTGTTTTTCACTGCTTCATATTTCACCAATTGAAAGCATCTCATCTTCACATCATCTACAGAAGTATATGACTACTGTATATCATGGCATCTTTGAGTCCCTAGGGTCCCCAATATTTGAAGGCAAATGGTCCCTCTTCAAATCTCAAAGTGGATGGGTACAAAAGGATGAAATATAAATAGATCATGACCGAGCCCTCCTGCTTACATACTCAAGTGATTGCTCACTTGCTTCACTAGGCATTTCACTCCCAGCAGGTGTTTCGGCTTCTGATGCTGCAATTAACAAAAATTGTCAAAGATCAATCTCCAAACTACAGTTACTTGCAGCCAAGACTTGTTTTTGACATTTTATGAACACTGGTTCTGAATATCAACATCAAAAAAAAAAATCTGCAGAGCATTGTTACAATCATATGGATATGACAAATGAGAGGGAAGGGGAGGGGCACTGTGCACTGAAAGTTTTCAAAACTCCCAAAATGCAGAGATTTGGGGCAAAAGAAACTGTGCCCTCCTCCCAAACCAAATGGGCCCATAAGCTTATGATTAAAATTTATCTGACTCTTGATTTACCACAATTTTCGAAACTGCAAAAGTTAAAGGAACTTCCATTTGAATTGGTATCTGTCAGATGGCAGCTGCTTTACCCCCCTTCATAAAATTTTGCTGACAATGCTACTATCTTCAGTTGTTTATAGATGCATGGAAACAGACTATCAGTCAAAGGCTAGTCTGTATAATCTGCTCTTTACTTTGCAAATGGTAGCCTATATATGCCTATGAATCCATGTAATACATCAGTATAACCTGAAAGGAAAACTTGCCATCACTGATCAATGTTTACTTTGACCAGCCTTTTATACCTCAGTGAAAGACATCAACAAACATGCAGCATTGAATTAGAAGTGGGTCTTTCAGAAAGCCCAGTCTTTGTGCACTTTAAAGTGCAATGTTTTACACACTTACAGTAATCACATTTCCACAGAGTTACCAGGCCTGGGAGTTACTGTAATTACTGGGTCTGCCTAAGGCGAATTATAGCCTGAAGGTAGCCCATCCTCAGCCTACACAATAGCATTGCATTATCATGCAATTCAAATATTACTAGTCACTGAACGTGACCATATAAACCTTCTAGTCACTCCCTAGAAATGGAGTGTATAGTATGAGAATGTAATGCTGGGTCCTGTTCAAGGGCTAGATATTACATGCACCACCTTGACCAATGATAGCTTTACTTCAACAACTTGAAAAATAAAAATGGAGTAATGAAAAATGAAGCTATAAAATCTGCATCTTCCAAGACATTTAGCAGTACAGCTCTCAGACTGGGCTGTGCATTAGATGTTACATGGATGTCACAAGGCACAAGCCTACAGTGTAGGTATAGGGCCTAGGAAGCTCAGCAACTAGCCATGATGGCAATGTTCTTTCAGACTAGCTTAGCACGGCCTATCCTTAAGCAGTTAAAATTGTATATTTCATCTTACATTTAAAAACAAACAATTACAGAATACCCCATGAGATACAGCTGTTTTTTCACTGGCTGCATGCACAGTCACTGCACATCCCTGTAGCCCCTATGAGACAGAATTTCAGTTATGACTGCATACCTATGCAGTCTCTATAAAACAACCATAATTCTGTATATCTTTGAGCCTCTCAAAGAAAAGTTAACCTTCATAGGCTACACATAGGATGCTGCCTCAAATTTTTCATGGTGTTTCCCTGTAGCTTCCCAAATATACCACAGTAAGCCTGTGACTGTGAGGGAAACTGAACATTTGCTGAGTGCCTCGCAAAAATAAATTGTCTTTTGACTGCATATCCTCGTATAGTGGTATGGGAATCTAGTCAGAAACATCTATGCGAGTCATTTTCCAATAAGAATTTTGCCTTGAATCTGTCACGTTACCTTTTCCCAAACAGAGTTTCATATGCGGGGTATTCTGAAATTAGCCTGCTCCCATTTAAATACACAGAGAAAGTCAACTTAATTAACTGAACAGGATATGTCTCTGCCTTCCTCTCCACTGCCCTCTGAACGTTATACTTTATAGTGAAGAGTGTATCGCACTCACTGTATACTGCAGGCTGTAATAAACAGACCATGTTCTAGCAATAGGTGTAACGTTACGTACTGGTTTAGCGAAATGACTGGCGAACATGACAATTGCTGCATCATGTTCTTAGTTGCTACGGTCTCACTGCAGGTCAGATCCTTTCAAACAGAAATCCGGTACTCGACTTTTTCCAGCAGGCTTGGAAATGGGCACAGTTAACCCCAAAAGTAAGCTTCAAGCATCCCATTTTTAAAGTTTTTACGTACAGAATCTTACGAACTAAGAGAGTTCAGTGACTGTGTTATTGCGGGTGTATGTACATAATTCCGTAATATTTACATTCCATCAAGGTCATGTGGTACTCTAATTGATATGCTATTGGTTGCTGACACGAAGTCTTGCGCAATCTTACGGCACGTTCGTGAACAGCGCTGTTTAAAAATTTTGGCTCATATTTCATTTAATATCTACAAAATGTGCAACTTTTGCGCGTGGGAACATGTAATTTCATCTTAGTTATATATTTTTACGATTTTTGAGCTATTTTCCAAGTACTTCCCTGAGAGGGATCACGAAACAAGCGAATTTGGGGCTTCGGCCCACTGTCTATCCTGGTTTTCGTTAGGCCTGCGAGTCATACCATGGAACTACCACACGGATGTGTGTTCACTTATTTAAGACTCTATCATCAAAAATAAAAATGTCGTCAACGATATGATGTAATACGGAAGCGTTGAAGGATCTTTGGACAGCATCCAAGACTGCGCACCTAAAACGTAACAAAATTTAGAAACTGACAGAATTTTGTGAACGAACGGAGATTGGTAATCTCTCGTTAACCAATCACACATGGAAAATTGTAATAGGCACTATCTTAATGACAAAAATTGGACGTGGATCAAATGTCTTACACTGCGAAAACTTTGCATGTCCAGTCAGAATGGTATGTTGGCCACGAGTACAAATGAAATTTAGCGGTGCCATACTAGGAAAGTTAGCAATTGTACAGATCCTTCTTTTGCCACCCCACAGGTACCATCCTGAAAAAGTTACCTAATGGAGGGCGTACTTCCCTTCCCTTTGGGAGGGAATATCCCCTTCCTTTATTCCCCTTCTAGATTTTTTATGCAAGTTGACCCAGAGGCAAAATCAGTGGAAAAGCTTTGAACTGATCAGATTTTGTCTCGTTATCATAGTGAATGTGTTTTATTTTCATTTTAGTTTTTATTTAGTTTTTATTTTAATTTTCATAACTATTATTACTTTTTCTCACCATTTCTGATAGGAGCAGGGGTGTATCCTCTGAGAATTTTTTGTTAATGTAAGGCAACTTAAATGCAAATGTTTGCTATTTTGATCGATGCTTTGAACTGATTTTCAAAAGGTACCATATTTGGCACCAAATTGCATGTAAGGACACCTAATTTTTCAAAAATTTTCAAAGGAGAGGGGGACACTCCATTGGGCCATTCCCCTACACTGATGCCTATTTTAGTTCCTAAAAAGCGTAAATTTTTAACACAAACTTTACTTCAAAAGGTAATATGCGTGGCATCAGATTGCACGTAAGGACACCTTATTTTTCAAAACATTTCAAAGGGGGAGGGGGACACCGAAGCCATTATTGGTATAGATGGTGATTGTTAATACACTTACGACTAAAAAGCATTCTGAAAACGCCCTTGCTAGTCCTTCACACATTTGCTATACTACGATCAGCTTAAAAAATATCCCAGAGATAGCACCATTTTGCATCTTGGCAACCTTAAATTAACAAAAATTTCTCGAAGGGGAGGGGGCGTTCCCCCTCCCAGGATTGACGCCCATGTCTGAACTCAATGTAAACTAATAAATAGGTGTCACGTTGGGACTGCTATCCGTAGGAAAACTATTGTGGAATTGCTTCGTTATCACATCCTGTATAGAATAGCTTGAGAAAATTACTGTTTCCTAAACCCCAAACCCACCAACTACCACCATCCTCATTAGGTTGAATGACGGTTACTATGCTAAATTTGCAGTCGTCATAAGATAAATACTTCAAATTTTGCATGTGGAGCGCAGGGTTTTCTCCAGAAATAGTCCGGAATGGCCGCAAAAGTCATCAAATTTACGAAAACTTCTCATGGAGGACCCCCGGCGCTCGCGGGAGTTAAAGGCTTCACCGGCCACACCTTACACGAAGATACAGCCTCTAATGAAAATTGCGTCCCTGGAATTTTTATTACTGCGGACACCCATGGTCACGTCTCTGTAAGAATTACCCATAACAACATTTCATTGATTTTGGAAAGTATTATATGCCTATAACTCTCAAACTTTGACTTTAACCTGGAATTTTGGAACTATCTTACTTTTCACAGTAGTTAAAAGACTTTTTGGATCTCTTGTTCCAAACCATCGACAAAAATGAAACATTAAACTTTAGAAAGAACAGGTGGCTGGGGAAAGTAAAAGAATCTTTCATGTAATGGATAATATTGCATTTAAAAAACTAAGAAAACAACAGGCTACAAGAAAATGTCTTACAAATCTGTTCCCCCCGTTTTAAACATTGTTTCGTGTTTACTTCCTGTAGAACATCTTGTGTGCCTCATAGTTAACTCTTCCATTATCAACACTGTAATCCCTTACAAGACAAACCCTCTTCATCATAGAAAAAATGTTATTAAAATGGTAAAAAGGTGATTTGGGGGATCTGTTGGTGCACATGCGATGTGTTTTAAGACAGCCAAATGCTTCACTCTAATAACTTTAATACTTTAAATACCTCAGGGCTTCAGGGGCGTTTCCCTGGACCCCACCAGGGCGTTACCCTGGACTTCATCGGGAGCCCTACGAGACGGTCCCCTGGACCTTACGCCTTTAAGGGAGCGAGAATACAAGCGTAGAACTTGAAAGAGAGAACTAAATACCAGGCCAGAAAAATTTTACCGCTTACGCAAGCATTAGCTATTCATTGCAATCTTCCCAACAGTAAATACAATAAGTCTTCATTGATAATAGTACTAGAAGTTATTCCTAAGTTACAATTGTCCCTCATGACAAAGTCAGAGTTTAGCCCTATACCAAAAGGATAACCTTATTGTTATTTGACACTCAACTTTTGTCATGACCACCATGCGTGGACCCATGCGTTGACCCTTGCTTTAACAGGATCGTTGACTTCAATGCTCCTTATGTGTCAATTCTCCTTACGTGTGAGTGGCGTACCTCTTGCCTTTTCTGCGAGGGGGGGGGGGGGGGCAAAAAGTTCACGTGGGGGAACTTCTAAGTATACATTGGCCTACACGTATGCGTATATAGGTATGCAAGCAGTTAAAAGGGCTATTTGAATTTATAAATGGTTACCATGACTTTGGTAAGAGGCGCACCCGCGTCGCTAGTTGGAAGTGAGCGTAAGTGACGGCAAAGTTGAACTCACGTACTCAACTAGAACAGCAAAATGTTAAATCTTCGTCCCCTGAGAAACTACTACATGCATTATTTACGGGGCGGCCAGAAGGTATTTGGGAGGGAAAGAATAACTCAAATCCGGAGTTTGCAGCATTTCCTAAGGTAATTTATGTTAGACCTCTTGAGACAAAAATCTTCCAACTGAAAATTCTTAGAGGACTGTAACATCCCGGCCCCGGCTCGGGCGGTCCTGGAACATCGTATACATATATGTGTATATTGATCTGTGTATGTATTATGTTCCTTGAACTTGATAAAAGGTGCGTGGGGAGCGTGCCGATAAATAGCCTTTCGGTGCTCATTAAGTTTTCATACGTCAAAGTCGTCTAGGACTAATAAATAAAGTCAAACTATTTCGCCAGTTGAAAGTTATTACGCATGCTTATGTTAATGCTAGCCTATTTACACATATACTTAGATCTTTGTATACTTGCAGTTTTGCTTTGAATCTGTTTAAAGGTGCTCGCATCGCACCCTGGATGATACACTTTGTGTGATCAAAGAAATGTAATGGCTAACCCGTGTCGTATTCCTAAATATCAATAAAATATAACCATACGAAATAGGCCTAATCCCGCCCCTCCTCACTTACTTCACCGTTTGTACATCATCGTCTTCAAAAATTCTTTCGATGACTCAAGCTAACGGTCGAAGTCATCATCTTTCAGTAGATCTAAATGGCAGTGCCGTATTGAGGGGACGGTGTGGTCCGCTCTGGATAACAGCCGTGCTATGCCACAGACCAAAGTAACCACCAAAAACTGAGTATTTGTAAAAAGATATTCAGTTCAAATTTTTCCCAAATTTAGCTCCATTTTGCCGGTAAACCACCTTCATCTTAAATTTCTGAGAAAGGGGACCTCTCCCCATAACCCCCCACTAAGGACGGGACCCTGACTGGATGACAAAGGAAGGATCCTTCCAAGGAACTCACCACTTTTGCCGATATATGGGCACTTTGAAAATATACTCATTTCTCAAGACTTTGAGATGTGTTCAGGATAAGTGAGACAGTTGTTGGTGATCAAGGAACTAATTTTGTTGTAGGTGAGATTAAAGTATAGTACCGACTCTAGGAGACAACAAATACGTCAGAACAGGAAACGTGCGCAGGGGGTGTTTTCTCTACAAGGAGCTACAGTGCATATGAAACAAGTTACCAGGACCGTAGCCTCGACGAAATCTCTAGGGGGGAGGCAGTTGAAGACACTATCTAAGCAGAGCATCGAGTGGTATGCCTACAGATAGTTAACGTCCAGGCCGACCCTTCCTTTTTCACATGTTCTGGGTACCATCGCGAATGGGGGGGGGGATGAGGGGAGAGGAATGAAAGGAGGGGCACATGTAAGGTCTGGCTTAGGTTCAAGCTATCGTTGGCAAAGCTTTGAACTGATTGTATTTTTATAAATTGTTGTTATTTAGTGATATTACTCACATTTTATGGCTGCGCGGAAAGGAGGAGGTGCTGTCTAAGAGGAGGGGACGACGTCCTACACTCTTTGAGAATTTTGTCTTTGTGAGGTGTCTTGGATGCAAAATGGTGCTATCTTTCTAAAGCTTCGTAAAGCGTTGAATTGATTATATGTTTAGGAATCCCCATTGATTGTTTTTCTCCATCCCGTTAGGGTGTAACTTAAAGGGGATACTGCCAAAGGGGAGGGATTACACCTCTACTCTTTCAGAAATTTTTCTTGTTCTAAAATCTCCTAGATCCAAAATGGTGTTATCTTTGGTGAAGCTGTTGACTCATAACAAGATCCAAACTTCTGATTATTTATTGAATTCTTCCTACAAGGCTGATACCCGTGAAGGCTTCTTCGTAGGGTTTTAATGCGACACTGGGACAGCCAGTGTTGGTGCGTAGCCATAGTGTAGGCCTTGCAAGAAAATGCGAGGGGAAAATGACACATTTTAGACCATAAAAGTTTCATCTAAGCATTTTTTTTTTTACTTTTAAATTTCATGCTTTAGAAACAAATTTAGATTTCAAGAAGGAAAGTTAGATTTTATTTAAAGGGGAAATGCAGTCACCCCAATTTGAATTAGTGTACCCTGGCATCCTGTTTCATCAATGGCTCTGGAAAATCATGTTACAATATGTTTCTCACTGCATCAGTTGAGAAATTTACGTATAGACTAACTCCTTGGTTTACACTGAATATACAATATTTATGTTCTATCATATCATGAAAGATACTTGAAGTGAAATAGGGGATAGTTGTGAGATTTAGCTGTTGTTCAAAATAAGTTTCCGGCGGCTGCTTATACCCTTAAATTAAAAGTTACTTTATAAGCTCATTGACTTTAGCTAATAATTAAAGGTAATCATTGGTTATTTTATCTTTAGCCAGTGTATATGGTAGTGTATTCAAGCGGTGTTTCTTGAAGGGAGAAGATAGTTTATTTGTCAGGCAAGGAAACCCACGTAAACACGCGTCCATGACGGGGGTCCGGGGATCTCCCCTGGCAAAATTTGGAGAAAAAGAACCCTTAAATGCAATTTTCCAGGTTTTGGGGGCCTTGAAATCATAATTTGGACAGTGAAATTATCTACATTTCCGTATATTTTCTCAAGTAGGCCAGCTTTCATTAACGGTTTGGAAATCTTGGGGTGCAGTAGCTCCCTGCCCCCGCAGTCTACGGCCCTGGTTACAATGGCCAATACTGAATCCCATTTAGCCTATTATGCTTAAATGGGTCTGTTGAAGCCGTAAAAGTCAGTTCCTGGTCTTTCCTTATGAGGCAATGTTCTTTTCAGCCAATCTAGAAAGGTTTCTCGCTCGATGTAAGAGTCTGACGAATAAGACCGATCGCGCCACATTAAGTCACAGTGTCCCATCAGGTGACGTGTCTCCTTTGGAGGAGCTGAGACCCTTCGGGGTAGCATTTGGCTTTCACCCTCCAGAATTTAGCCGAATGGACTTTTAGAAAAAATAAAGGATTCCGTTTAACATGTTCAATGTAATGTTCCCAATAAGACAGTTTTCCTTGATACCCATGAAAGAAAACAGAGATCCTCAGAACCTGAGATATCGCATTTAAGGGCTCCTTTTACTCCAGGTTTTCGTGCAGGTCCTCAGACGCAGCCCGTAGACGCACACTTACGTGGGTTCATGCCCTTAGGAATGAACGCCCCTTTTCCAATTACTAGATCCATCCATGGCCGATTGCTAATGTTGCTACACTGACTACAGTTTTGTTGCCTGCCTTAACCGAAGCTCTTTAGAATTTTTTCTTACGCCGTGCCAAAGGGTACTTTTTTACCATAACCTTTGCATGCCTATAATTACATGCTGAAATCAATGAGCTTGAAGTCCAATTTTCTTACGAAATGATTTAAGTGAATGGCTTTTGTCAGATTTACCTTTTTTGTTGAAGTCTAAATTCACAAAGGATAAAATCTCAAAGTAAAGAAGCCCCAGCCTATTAGCAACATAAAGGGTCTAGTGCCATTCTGGGCAATTGATAGGTCTACGCTAGTCGCCAATCGGTAGCAACAATGCCAGTAGTGTAATAAAGGGAGGAGAGGCGGTCCGCATGGGTACCAACCCTGCAGAGGTGCCAGGCAACAGCCGAAGAAAATCACTCTGCAAGCCTTACCAAAGAGAGCATCATGTTACATTCCAACCAGGGTCTTACAGAGACAAAAATTTCTCAGTGTCACTTCTTCATCCCCTTTAAAAACATACCTTTCCTTTACACTTAGGAAATCAGACTTAAAAACGCAGTATGTCTGGTTTTTTCATACACAGCGTAACATGACTTGCTATATCTTCGATCACTTTGGGGATAAAAACTGATAGGTCTTGTCTTACCAAACGGCTGATAGATTTCTTCATGATGCTTTTTCCAACGTCCCCTTGACTCTCTGGTTGTGATATGACGTCAAATCATGAATATTAAGCGGTCCGAAAAGGTGTCGAATTTTATAATCTCCCATTTTATATATGCATTTAAGTAGTTACAAATAGCGTAGTATATGTATATATGTACGGGCGTACAAATCCCAATTTGTCTGATTTTTTTATAGTAGCGTAATTCGGACTAATAACCAGTCAGTTCCTTCGTGTTGCAGCGGGTCTGAGGGAGGGGACCGTTAGGCTTGCATGAAATTTTCCATGAACCAGAATGCAAAAATACATTAAGATTTCCATGAATTCATTTCAGTAGACTAAAGCTTCATCCAGAACTACAACAAATCTACAGTGTTAATGTTTTGGACGAAAAGGATGCATCCCACCATGTATGAGAAATTGTTATGACATCTACCTTAAAATATCATGCTAACAAGGTTTTCAGACTTTGACCTCTGATGATGTGAAATTCAATTTATTTCTCATAAGTACATATAATTCATCAACAAAAAATTAAATTCAAGAGAGTTAGTTCACATATATACATATGATGGGCACCAGAAAAAAACATTACTGTTCATCAAAGCTAGTGACTGTTAAAGAAACTAAAAAGAAAAAGGAAAGACAGTCAGGAAAACAGAAAGAATAGTTGTCTGGATAATAAGACGTCCAGTTGAACGTTTAGAGGTTAGAAGTGATAACGGCGTACTATGAGTACATTTTTAAGATTCTTTTGAAAAGAATAAAGTGCAGTAATAGATCTTAAGCGAAGAAGACAAATATTATAACAATAATTTTGAAGAAGTAATTTGCCATGCACTGATTTATGACGTTATACAGAAAAAAGATTACTATTACGAGTATACATCGTTATTTTAGTTGTATGTGGAGATACATTTGGTAATACCTGATGACAATATATATATATATATATATATATATATATATAATATATATATATATATATATATATATTAGTATATATATATATATATTAGTATATATATATATATATATTATATTTTATATAATATTATATATATTAGTATATATATATTATATTTTATATATATATAATATATATATATATATATATATATATATTAGTATATATATATTATATTTTATATATATATATATATAATATTAGTTTCTTTGGTGACCTCAGACGACTTTTGACCTCCAAAAGCGACAGCGTTTCTCTTCATATAATGCATCTTTATATTAAGTATGAAAAGTTTCCATGCTTCCTGTCTGGATATATGTTTTTCAGAGTTTGACCTCCTGTGATCCCTGATGACCTCCTCCAAAAAATACAGCTCATTCTCTTTATAATAACATGCATTCACTTTCTAAGTATAGAGAGTACCCATGCTTTTTATCTTGAAACATCCGTGTGTTAACAAGTTTCCAGAGTTTGACCTCCAGGTGACCTCAGATAACGTTTGACCTCAACCAAAAACTCTTAGTATGAGGCATCCACATTCCAAGTATGAGAAACTGTCGCCGTTTTCGTTTTGGGATACCGTGTTAACGAGCTAGCGTCATACATGCACACGCATACATACACACACGCAAACCCACACATATATACACACAACATAGTGACTGCATCGGTTTCTCTTTCATCGAAACCAAAAATGACATTTTGCAGACCTTCAAATTGTGTTTTCATTCAGCATAGCTATAAGTCACGGTAGCAGTGAGCAATTCACTTTACAGACCTAGAAGATTGCAATTTGCCATTTTGCTTCATAAGAGCCCGTTTCGGCTAATGGCCAGTCCATTTATTCATGATGAATAGCGTTTGAGGGTTGGGGATTGATAACTCTAGAGGGTGCAAGGTATTCTGGGATAATTCTTACAGTCAATAAGTTACACCAGTTAATAAGTCACACCTTTCTAATTGCATGAACGACTGGAAAAACTAGTGTACATGAAACATGGGCGAGAGGCGAGCCGAAAAATATATTCTTTTTTAAGATATTACCATATCGCCCTCCCCCTTTGGATTATTTGATACTTACTATTGTACGTTATATTTTGAGGGAGCAAGTCGGATGGCCGTTTAGCCCACCACTTTTTATGGGGGGCTACGATCCACTGTTCCCATAAGATTGCTCCCCTGATAGAATCCATTAAACCTAGTAAAACCAATGATCAGTTACCGGTAAGTGTAGTTAGCCTGCTACTGATCATTTATTGCCCATGCCAACTAGAACTGTAGAAGCAAATCGTACCCATTGGTATGTGTGTACTTAACTGAAAGTGTACATATTACCCTATGCTTCTAGTTTTCTTGATTTCCTTTCCTTTCTGTACACCACAAGAGTTGGTAGGAGTCCCTTTCGTCTTACTTTCAACATCTCTTACTTGCAAATGGGGAGTGTAATTCAATAATACATAAAATCAAATTTAATGCATCTCTCACTAGCAAATGATTCCCTGTTTTCCGCGCACACGGCTTTTACTATGGATTCTACAGTATTCTCCTTGGTCACCTCAATAGCAATTTTATTCTCTAGATAGAACACAATGTATTTAGTTCCCCTGTCAGGAATTTTAGCAAGAAAAATTAAAGCTCCTTCGTCAACCCCATGGTCATAAAGGGTATTTTCGTCCGTTAGCATATTTCCCTTAAATATGAGAAGCTGCTGCACTGGGAGAATGCCTATATTTTCGTGGATTTTCGATTTCAACTTTTTAATAGTGTCACCAGCTTCGACCTTTACAGTGGTCTTAGGACTCTGAAATGGTTCTATTAGTTTTACTTCTAAGTCGTAAACATACGAATAGACAATTCGTATTGTTGACTTATGACGAATGTTACAATCCAATAACGTCTTGGAATCATCTTGAAGTACCTTTCCTTCGAACGCAACAATTTATGTTTTCTGCAGGAAAACTATACAAAAGTGTTATTTTGCTTTTAATGTTTCTGATGGTGTCATCACCCAACACTTCAAGAGAAAGTGGCCTATCTACCGGTGTGTTAGGCATTTTGGCTTTAATTTGCATACCATTTTGGTGGCGCATGTTCAGAATTAACTGACAATCAGCTGAAATGTTGTAAAATGAACAACTCCGCTCATCTTCTAATTCCTCGCCCTTATAAAAGAGACGCTGACGTTCTTTGGGAGCATTATTTACGGTTTCCTGGATTTCATCTTTTATGTCTTCTACAGTAGCACCCCTACGTTTGATGTGAAGAGTAATGATCTCACCAGTCGTACTTTTTAAAACTTTGACAGCCCACCTCGCAAGGACCATACGGAGAGTAGACTCTTTCTGTACGTTATAATCTGACAGGGTTTTGCGGTCTTTTAATTTCTTTCCTGCAAATATGATATGGTACTGGTCAGAAGAGATACCTTCTTTGTCCTGGATTTTAGATCTGACATTTTCAATGGTGTCACTGGGCTCAACCTCAAGGGTAATAGTTTTACCACTGAGGGTCTTAGCAAAGATCTGCATACCACCACGGAGACGCAAGATACAGTGAATTGTTGATTCTTTCTGGATGTTGTATTCTGACACGGTTCTGTCATCCTCCAACTGTTTACCGTCAAAGATAAGGCGCTGCTGGTCAAAGGGAATGCCTTCAATGTCCTGGATTTTACTCTTCACGTTTTCAATGGTGTCACTTGGTTCAGCACACAGAGTGGTAGTTTTACCCGTGAGGAACTTTACAAACATCATCCGTTCATGTTTGCCATGCAAGAAAATGCGGACAGTCGACTCGCTGGAAATGTAGTCTGCCAGGGTCCTGCTATCTTCCAACTCATTAACGGCAAAGTAGAGATGCTGCTCTGCGCAGGGGATGTCTAACTTGCTCTGGATTTTGGACTTAAAATTCCCAACGGTCTCGCCTGGATTAACTTTAAAAGCAAAGGTTCCCCCAGTGGTGGTTTCTACAAAGATGTTAATATCATTCAGAGAAGAGCAAAACGCGAGAACAACTTTGGCATCGTTACAGACATTCCGATTTTCCCTTGAACCACCATTTAAATAATCCAACTCTTTATCAACATAAAGGGTATTCTGCTCCCTACCGAAAGTGCTGCCTCTCTCCTGGGTCTCCACCACTTCATCAATTGTGTAACCTGCATCAATCGGAATGTGCATTACCTTACCATTTGTATTTTTCACTAAGAATCGTGTTTCCTCAACTAGAAGGGGATTCGTGCAAGAAGAATCAGAAGATGAAACGGAATCATGACTTCTCTTGCTGTATGGAGTGGTAGCAAACTGTTCGATGATTGAACTGTTAACTGGTGATGATTGAGGCCGACTTTCTCCTCGACTACTGGGCTCTCGACTGTAAAGTTGCCCCATGGTGCATTGTTCTATAAAAAGTAAAAAGGGTATTATGGTAAAGTACAAATGAATAAAAGCTGACCCATGTAACACTTGAGTCTGTAAATATGAAAATTTGAACTCTTTCGTTCTTTCTTTCGGCAGAATGTTTATCAGTGCATAACATACCGCACTTATTATTTACGTTCTCCCGTCTTACAGCAGCTGCTAACATTGTGAGTTTTGTGATTGTTTGAAACAGTAATTGACAAACCCAAAATATCTTGTTGGAAATTTCTTGTTGGGGTCTGTGCTTATTTTACTTCGTGATTTCACACCTAAGGTTTCATCATCGACGGGCGAACAGAGCCCAAAAATTACCTCAGATGCGTTTTACGTAGCAAGGTATTACACACCTCCCAGGTTTCACTAGGAAACAACCTCACGATATGATTTATAGATGTCATACTCTCCATATTTGTATGGTTAGAATCACCCTCGCACCTAAAACTTATTGGTGAGCGCGTTCGCCTTGATCCATCAGTGCTGAATTTTAAGTTGAACCTCCGAAGTCGAGTTGGGGGGGGGGGGGTGTTTGGGAGGGAGCTTTATTTCCCCATTTCATATTACCAATTTTAGAAATTGAGTCGTGTACCATTACACTACTCTTCCCAAAATATACCCGGGGCGGAACCCTGGGGGGGGGGGGGGGCTTTCCTGGTTCCATCTCTCCTTTTTGACACCCCTTTTTTGAATCGGCATCAAAGTTTCTGTACAATATTCATGCTTATTTTGATTGCCAGATGCCAGGAAATACCATTTAAGTGTCTAAACTTCAAGTTGATTCTATAGACCCCTACCCCCATTGAGGCTTCATACATTTGACGCTCGTAGGTGCGAACTTGGCTCCCATGGAGTAATCCCCCCCCCCCCCTTTTTTTGTGAAATCCTGAATCCGTCTCTGTATACGGTTATCCTCTTTGTAGCGAATGGACGTAACGTGAATTGTTGCAAAATAATAATGATGTACATATCGACTACTATACTGTTATTACTACGTAGGCAATAACTACATAGCGTTTAATATGGTACATTTACATTTAGGATCGTATTCGTCAAACAGTTTTTTGTCGAGAAAGAGAAAATGTCTGTTTTTCATTGGCGTAGGAGGCGGGGGGCTGGGGGGCTGCAGCCCCAACCAAAAATTTTTGTGAAAATTCGGGCAACATGCTGAGAAGTTTTCGGGCACCTACTGAAAGAAAATAATGCTATGATATAGCTAAAGGTAATCAATAGTTTAAAAAATTCCTTGGTAATTAAAATATAGTTCTGTAATTAAAATATAGTTCTAATTTGCATGCACCAGCACCTATATATTCGGTATTAATTTACCAGTGTTATTTTTAATGGTTAAACTTACATTATGATTATCGGAGGTGTATTTAGGGGGGCCATTGGGCGATGTCCCCCTCACCGATGCCGATTTTTTATTTTTGTAGTACCTAAAATACGTTAATTTTTAACACAAATTTTACCTTAAAGGTTGCATATGTGACACCAGATTGCATGTAAGGACACCTTATTTTTGAAAAATTTTCAAAGGGAGGGGTACCACCCCTCCCCTTAGACCTCCCCCAGGCCGGCGATTACATCCAAAATCTTCTTTGAACGCATCCATATTTGACACAGCAAGGCCTGAGTCCGTAGTCTCAAAGACCGTTTTAAAATAGACAACGGCCCACGCATTTTAAATGAAGAAATGTCCCCATAATACTCCCTTAGAAAGGTCATGAGGTCACCAAAATTATCAGGGACCAACAAAACAACCATCTCTTTTAACATGGACTACACCGTTATTTCGATATAAAACCAACCGTCTAAGAAGAGATGCTTAGACAAGCCGAGATTCGTAGTTTTGTGTCGGCGACTTGAAGATTCTGCCCTTCCTATTAGCAAAATCAAAAACAAGCAGATCGTCGGGCGACTGAAGGTTGTTGGGACTTCATATTTTATCGTACGGATTAAGGCTCCCCGACGAAACTGGAAAATTTCCCCGATGGGGGGGCAGCCCTCCCCGACGGGCAGCCCAAGCCCCCCCGCCCCCCCCCCGGCCCGCTGGCGCCACCCCTGGTCTGAAAAGGGCGGTTTTTGGTAATAAAAATGTCAAAGTTGGGCCATTTTGACCAAATGAGTTAACCACAAGCTTAGGTACAACTCTACATTCAAAAATTTGCCACAGGGGGCACGTACCTGGAGTGTCACGACTTTGCCGTAGGGGGCACGTGCCCCCCGTAGCTACGCCACTGTGCAGGAGGCTATTTTTACGTGTGTTTATTTAATTTCAGTGAGTGCAGCACTTGCCAGAACTTTATTACATATCTTTTCTTTCTACAATTTTGGTCTTCTGGAATCTTCCGGAGGTCATGTTAGTGGCCGGCACAGGCCGAAATGAACTGCGAGCTGCTATTTAAGAATCTAAGTTCTACTGCATTACATGCTGGCCTTTCTACAATCTTAGTTATAATTGATAACAAAGATATCGGCTGACACAATTGAGTACCACTTAAATTGAAAAGATAATTCAACGTGAGCAATTTAATTTTTAGAAAAAGAGAGACTGGTCGTAAAATGGGTTAGTTTTGTTTGTCACATATATTGAAGCTATCTCGTAAATACAAACTTTATCCAGATCACAGACATCTACATGTTTCATTTGTATTTTATACAATCTCATTTATTGTCTTCTCTTTTATAATTCATCCCATGGTAACATGAAGTAATTAAAGTGTAAGCGTATTAACATGTAGTAATTAAAGTGTAGGCGTATCAACATGTAGTAATTAAAGTGTAAGCGTATCAACATGTAGTAATTAAAGTGTAAGCGTATCAACATGTAGTAATTAAAGTGTAAGCGTATCAACATGTGGTAATTAAAGTGTAAGCGTATCAACATGTGGTAATTAAAGTGTAAGCGTATTAACATGTAGTAATTAAAGTGTAAGCTTATTACATAATGTAGGCTACAAAATATTATATACAGATTTGTAGAGTTACTGATAGACCTTTCAGTGATAGATAGCCAGCAGGACTTTCATACGGCATAATTCTTGATCAAACAATGTCAGTTTGAAAGTCACAGCTTATTTTAAGAGGCAATTAATCGCTTGCCTTTTCGGCTTTCTGGTTAAAAGTGCACTCCTCCCCATCCACCTTCAAATCATAGTGTTCTACAAAATCTTAGAAATAGATGATAATAGAGACACGGGTCCGACATTACGTAATACACGGTTTGGTATCAGTTGTTTCAAAAGGAAAAAATCTCAACACCAAGGGAACATGCAATCACCCCACCCTTATTTTGAAACATTGGATTAAGGCTCCTTTTCCCTTACCAGTTATTTTCATTGAATTATTTACATAAATACTGCATATATTAAAGATCAATGAATGTGTAATTCAATAATTTTACAATTTACAAATAAACCTACTTAACCCTACAAGAATAACTTTTCTAAGACGTACTAAGTCAAATTGGAGGACTAGAATTTTTTAAGTTCAGAAGGCGCAATACCGCACCTGACAAAAGGTTGGGGATGTGAGTTTGAGTTAAAGAAACTGCACTTTAAATTTGCTTTTGCAAGTCACTATTTTACCATGGTCACAACCCTTTTTCATCATTTGTATTTTTATGCCGTGGCATTTGGTGTCTTCTCTGTTTTATTCATTTTAGAAAACATACAGCGATCTTACTTTGATTGTGTTACATCAGCCACAAATATTTTACAGAGTTTTTAGAAAACGTACGTAAGTAAACAAAGATAAGGAACACAACCCTCTTGTAACAGAGTTGTAAACACTTTTAACGCAAATCAAGTCATTGCAGCTATTTTTACTCGGAAAGTGGTAAATGACTCGGGTCACTATTATTTACTTCCACACAGTGGCCAAACCAAGAGGGGGCATGGGTGATAAAACCCTAGTCAAGACTTTTCTCACTTCTTTCCCCCGCCCACTCCTATACTAAGGTAGCCTATACAGTATACGGGAGCAATGCGCACACATAATTTTTCCCACCCCAAATTTCTGCTTTGCTGCAATTGCCTCCTCCCCAATTTTTGAAACCCTTGTAGTCTAGCTGCTTCAATGGGGAAAACTTTCTAACATTTGTCATCTCAGGTAATTTTGGAAAAGTTCCGACTCTAGACTTCATTCCATCACTACTATATACACAAACATAATAAGTTCTCTGCCTTTTACAAATAAAATGCCATTAGAAACTTATTTTTTTTCTTTTTACTGAAAAATGTCAACTTCTTACTTTTGTAGAAAGTAATCGACATTCTAGATATTTTGCACTGAAAACTAAACTTTTAATTTAACTTAGAAACAGACTAATTTACACACAAAGTCACTAACATCATCATTCAAGAAGTTTTTCACTAAATTGAAACTATTTGGCATGAAATTATTTGAATAAACAATACCATGACATTACTCTTATATACGAAACATAGCTTACAATATATCGATCACAATAATGGTCAATAGGTCGGAACTTACAGTCTAACCAAGGACTACATACTTCGTAAATAAAGACGATTGAAATTTAAAATTTTTAATATTAGACTAAAACAAATTACCTTATGTCGTCTTCTTAATACACTTGTAACCATTTGCATTGGAACTTTTTGCAATTACGTACATGTCAACCACACTGAAGTTGTAATACCTTGAATTTAATGTCTGATTTTAGTAAGATATTTATTACCTCCAACAAAAAACCAGATAATAAAAGGTTTTTAAGCCTTTCATCACAGTCTGAAACTAATGGAGCGTCCTTTCGTTTCAGTAAAGTTGACTGAAATCAAACAGTACACTCTAAGGATCTAAAAGCACTAGGAACTTTTTTGCTGCAATTGCCTTTTATCTCTAGTCCCATGAAAACAGTCTAACAAATTACTGAATTCATGCACTGAGGTCAATAAATTACACTCAAATGATAAATTCATGTTCAAGCATCGTATTTTCCTCGACAAGTGGTTCAGCAATATTTTCAAAACAGTCACTCACCTACGTTATAGACATAAACTTACATTTTCCTCTGAGAAAAAGTATAATATAACTAATACAGAATGACTTCAGTGGTATGTTGCCAGTAAACAATTTTAGTTTAATACCCGTAAAAGGAAATTTAAAAGAAAAAATGCTAGTTGAGCAAGTTCATCAAGTTTTAACCAAGGCTCACAGAATTATGAAAGTAATGAAGATTAGATGCAGAGAAATTAACTTGTGAACTATTTGCTGAAAAAGTATCACTGTAACAGAAAAAGTAAGTGAATAAATTTATGACAGCTCATGCATGCATAACTCCCCCCCCCCCCCACCTACACTAGGGGAACGCTCCCCCTCCCAGTTGTGGACTTCCATTTTGAGTGGGAAGCTCTCGGTTTTCCTTGCGGGAAAGATAACAGTTAGTTGCACCGACGGTTTGCATTTCAATCCATGTTATTTCGTTCTCATTGAGTACAGATCCTTCCGTAAGTACCTACAAATTATGGCTTGCTTCGCGAGATATTTAATTCTGCAGTTTAGATTTTTTTGGGAGAAACGCAAAAATAGTCGACGATTTACCCACCGACTGAAATCTCCATCAGATCAATTACCCCGTGTTTATTGTGCAAAGTAATGCTTTTTCTTTAATGTTTTTGTACAAGTTTTCTTACAACCTCTCCCACCTAACAACTTACCCCATCGTTCCAGCGTTGCACCCCACCACCATCCTGTTCGCAGTGTCTAGCCAAGTCGGGGCTCTGGGTTGTGGCCCACCATGTGGCCGAAAGTCCCTGTACCACCACTACATACCAATTAGAAAGTAATAAAACAAATGAAATACCTCTATGAACTGATAAAACTTAAACACGCTTAACTTCAAATTTAATGCGAACGTGAACTGCCTAAAGGTTCCCATTTCTTTCATGAATTTTTGCCTCTATCGACTGTACCGTGACTCACCGCCAACCTCAAAACAACATCTTCACCATTCAAAGAATAGGTGACTACGTATGTAGTTTCTACTGCCAGTAGATTTAAAAAAGATGTACCCAAGAACCCTCCTTAATTCGTAATCGTTAAGGGTCTTTTCGTCTTTAAGCCTATCTTATCTTTAAAAAATGAGCAACTGCTGGTCTGGGGGAATATCTTTAGCTTCGTGAATTTTCGATTTCAGCTGTTTAATAGTATCACTAGGCTCTACCATGATAGCGAATCTACAATCCTGAAAAGGGGTTCAACATCTTAATTTTCACTTTGTAAGGATACGAAATAAGTAATAGTTATGGATGAATTATTTTGAATATTATAGTCCTCCAACGTCTTTGAAATCATCTTGGAGTACTTTTTCGTCGAATGTGACAAGCATCTTTTTCTGAGGAAGACGACATAAAGGTGTTACGTTTTCTTTAATGGTCTAATGGTGTCATTACGCAATACTTCAAGCATGGCAACTTGCCATCGGTCGTTGTTTGGGCCATGTTGACTTTAATTTGCATACCGTCTTTGTGGCGCACGTTAAGAAAGACGGTACTTTTATTTACAATACTGTAAAATGAGCAGCTTTTCTCATCGTTAATTCTTTTCCCTTGAAAAAGAGACACTTGCCGTTTCTTTTGGGGCGTCGTCGAGATTTCCCTGGATTTTTTCTTTAATCTCTTGTATAGTATCATTAATTTTTGTACCGAAGATTATGATCTCACCAGTCGTAGTTTCTACAAAATATTGTAATCGACTTCATCATGTGATTCATGGTGCCTCAAGACAAGTTGGAAAGCGACTCTCTCGAGATGTTTTGAGCTGACAGTGTTCTGCTATCTTCCAACTATTTATCGGCAAACAAAAGACGCTGCTGATCAGGGGGATACCTTCTTTGTTCTGGCATCCTAGATTTCACATTTCCAATGGTTTCACTAGGCTCAACCACGAGGATGATGGTCTTACCAGAAAGTGTTTTTACAAAGAATCTGCATACCATTACGGACACGCAAAACAAGGGAGAGTTTGACCCTTGGTGGAGTGTAATCTGCCAGGGTTCTGGCATTCTCCAATTGTTTACCGGCAAAGATAAGACGCTGATGATCCGGGCAGATACCTTCTTTGTCCTGGATCTTAGCTTTCACATTTTCGATGGTGTCACTAGGCTCAACCTCGAGGGTGATGGTCTTACCAGAATTGTGTTTTACAAAGATCTGCATACACCCACGGAAGACGCACAACAAGGTAAAGAGTTGACTCTTTTTTGACGTTGTAATCTGACAAGGTAATGTTATTCTCCATTTCTTTACAGGCAAAAGATAAGACGCTGCTCATCAGAGAGGTACCTTCTTTGTCCTGGATCTTAGATTTCACAAGTCAATGGTGTCCACTAGGCTCAAACCTCGACGGATATGGTCTTACCAGTAAGTGTTTTTACAAAGATCTGCATACCACCACGCAGACACAAAACAAGGTGAAGAGTTGAACCCTTTTTGACGTTGCAATCTGTCAGGTACTGCCATCCTCCCAATTGTTTACCGGCTAAGGTAAGACGCGCTGATCAGGAGGGATACCGTCTTTGTCCTGGATCTTAGATTTCACATTTTCAATGGTGTCACTAGGCTCAACCTCGAGGAGTGACGGTCTTACCAGTAAGTGTTTTTACACAGATCGTCATACTAGAACCATGATGGCAATGCAAGAAAAGTCGAAGAGTTTGACCCTGCCTGAATGTTGTAGTCTGATATGATTCTACTGTCTTCCAACTCTTACCGGCAAACGTGAGACACTGTTGCGTCAAGGGGAATGCCTTTCTCATCCTCGATTTTTGACTTCAACTTTCTAA
This sequence comes from Holothuria leucospilota, assembly GCA_029531755.1. Taxonomy (NCBI): domain Eukaryota; kingdom Metazoa; phylum Echinodermata; class Holothuroidea; order Aspidochirotida; family Holothuriidae; genus Holothuria; species Holothuria leucospilota. The sequence goes on from CM055961.1 coordinate 49,072,731, forward strand.
TGGTGTCACCTAGGTTAATATCAATCGCCATAATTTTACCAAGGATTTTCACAAACTTTTTTTAACTATCAAAAGGGGAACAACAAATTAGAAAAACTTTGGCTTCTTACGGACGTTGCAATTATCCTTTGGAAGTTATTTAAATTATCAGTACTCTTACCAGCCATAAGGACATTCTCTTTTCTACCGCACCATATTAGGCCCTCTCTGGATCTCTACAATTTCAATCGTATCATTTGTTCGATCGGAATATGCATTTCTCTTCAGTTTCACACGAAGAACTGTGTTTCTCCCAAAAGTTGATGAAACGAAGTTAGTTTTTTACTCCACCATGTTGCTTGGTAACATCCTGCGTAACGGTTCGAACTATTAGCAGTCAATGATTTGAGGGTGGCTTCTTCAAGATTGGGCTGTAGCAATGGTGCAGAATCGCGATTGACCCATGATGTATGCTTACAAAACAGACAGAAAACGAAAAAGGAAAGTGTAGGGTGTACATCCAGTTTATGTTGAAAAATAAAGGCATTATAACCCTTATTTCTACTCTATCGGTACATATTCGTGATTTATATTATTACTTTTATTTATTCTTTCACAATACTGGGAGCTTGTACGTATATTGCAACACCCCTCAGGGGGGCCGTGGGTAATCGAGGGGGGGGGCAGCTGAGTTTACCCAGGTAAGGAAAAGACAGGTCAACAGAATGAAATCTGGACGTCTAGAAAAGCCCTGCTTTCGGCCCAACTTAGATTTGAAAAAAAAAGAACAATTCAATCGGATGACTTGCCTATCACAGAAGAAAAGCTATAATACCAAAAGTTAAGTACACATCGACGTTAAGGCTAGCAGAAGGTGGCCGGCCAGCCCCCCAAAAGTAGTAACATCTTTTCTTACTAGATCCAAAGAAAAGCCACAACACTTCCCCAAAAATCAAAAAACGGTAAGTGTTCACGCATTCCACAATGTTTAGAAGGAGGAATGAAAGAGGTAGGACAGGAGGAAAACCTACTGACCACACCTTCTTGACCTTCAGACCTACACTTGGGGTATGTCATCGTTATGGCCTGTTTAGACTGGCAGAAAAGAACAGATACTAACATGGCTTTAGTTACGAGGCCAAGAAGCCTGAAGTCCGACTAAGGACTTTTACTACAGCCCATCGACTCAGTTGCCCCAAAAGGGACGTCTCTTCTTCATTAGGAAGACCATGAACGAATTAAATACGAAAACAAACCAAAGAACAATTTCAAGGTATCCGACAGTCTCTCATTATGCATGAAATACACTACAAAACCTTTTACAGTTTGCGCACAAGAATGTGCGTGATTTAATTACTACAGCATTTTGGTTTGTAATATTTAAGGGCAATCTAAAGGTTTGGACATAAAATGTTAGACATGCATTTGATGTAAAAGCATCAAAACAATGAAACAGCTCCAATTCCATGAAATCCATCAAATAATAACTATCTACATGACAAATACTGCGTTTGCACGCAAAATTAATAAACATAAGCTACATTGCCAAAGTTTTTTGTGACGTGAAAAATGTGTACTCATAAGATATGTGTTATGGTATCACCTCATTCCGAGGGAAAAGTGTAAATGTTTGGCATGCCTGAGGAGTTGGTTTGGGAAGTAGCTATTGACTTCTTGAAAATATCTACATAAAAAACCAAAGTAGAAGATTTTTGTGTTAACTCACTTAACAGATTAATTGTACAAATCGGACAACCAAAAGAATATCACCAAAGCTCGTGCAACGCTCCACATCAAATTTTTGCATTGCAAATGAGACATTTTGGTCCAGTATGGTACAATGTTGGTGACATCTTAAGTCCCAACATCTCCATATGCACGCAACATCGTGTTGCTGTATTTGATAGTACTCCTTTCCACGGGATCACCACATCAGGTACAGTCTGTAACATAGTGTCTCCACTTTTATGTATTACGGAAGGTTATTTTAGTTTAGATCAAGAGGGACGCCATTTTGTTGTTTACAACTTGTACTACCTTCACTTTGGTTCCTTGATCCCCAGGGTCCCTTCCTTGTGGACATTTTTAGGAAACTCCCACGCCGCAATGTTAGGACGTCTAGCACCGCTTCAGTGTTATGGGTGTGGTTTTTCCAAACCTTATATCTCCTCTGATTGGTCAATCCTTTCAGCCTGTCCATGTTTATATTCATATGTGCATGTGGGGAGAAAGTAAGTGCAGGGCTTTAGCCAGATGGTGAGAATCAGGGAGTCCAAACAGTAAATTCTAGTGAAGTTTGGTGTTAAAATGTATTATATATATGGGGCAAATCCAAAAATTTTGGGAGTCCAAATGGACTCCTGGACTGGTTCTCTGGGCTTAAGCCTTGGTGCAGGTGCTGGTTTGCTATGGACCAATCAGGAAGCTCTACAATTTTGTATCCCATAATCCCGTATCCCATAACCATATGTGATGCTTAGTAGTAGTCACTGTTGGGGAGTACAACTTCTACAGTGTCGGTTATCGGAAACCAGCAGTCACTTTGAGAATGAGAAGCTAAGAGAAACAAAACCCCGAAAAACATAATTAAAACACTCTCTTGCCAAGCTTAGACCGTTGGGACAAGGAAATGAAGTAGAGATAATATTAGTTGTAAATTTTAACGCGATCTAGAAGACCGGCCATATTAATTACTGACCGAATCATCCCAACACTAATGCATAAGTAGTATATTTAATTTGAGATAATCGTTACATTTAAATCAAGGACAATCACGTGAAAACCTGTTGTCCAGTTTCTTCCTGCTTTTGGATTCCTTTACGGAGCTTATCCCAAGACATTCGAAGGAGCGATTTGGCCCCAAACCGATTCCTAACATTACTTTCAGTGAAAAAATTATCAGTGCTTTTCGTGATGTGCTTACCCTAACCCGAAACGAGAAAAACTTGTGCATGCTCTAGGTTTTTTTAGTTGGGGGGGGGGACTTTAATTTATTCTTTTTTTTCCTACTCAGTTTCTCAGTATATGGTCGCCCCCTCCAATCGTGTGCAAGAATATGGCTACAATTTTAATTAATGGTGCCCTTAAATACCTTTGTAACCCTTCATGTTATAAAGTCTACACCTATTCCTCATGGTGTACAATACAAAAGATTTTTTCTAATTGGGTGTTTAACATGTGTTTAAACTGTCTTTTTTTTTTTTAGGTCCCTGGCTTGGTTGTTCTCCACTAACCCGTGCGTACCCTTCGCTCGTCTGGTGACAACCCTGGTTGGGCTACCCTCATAAACCAAACACTAAAGATGGTTACTGAGGTTTCTTTGATAACTTGCTCCATGCACTGTGGAACAAACTCCAATGATATCAGGCATTCCAACACCTTTCCTATCTTTTAAATATAACGCTCTCCATCTGATTTGCTTTTTTTTACGCTTTTCCTTTGTGTAAAGTGCCGTCCACATTACCTTACGATAGAGTTGCTGTGGTAATCATCAGCTCATCATCTGCATCATCATCATCGATCCTCATCATCATCATCATCATCCACCATGCATCATCACCATCATCAGCACCATCACCATCACCATCACCATACACCATCACCATCACCACCACCATCACCATCACCATCATCATCAGTAGTCACATATATAAGTGGTACAAATTTTAATGTAAAGCTATAATTCTTTGCAAGGACCTCTTTGAAAACATTCTTGTTTGGAAATCTCGGATACAATGTTCTACTTTTTCATAAACAAATTTCTTTTTTTAAGAAAATAGAAAAAATTCATTCACTGAAGGTGTGCTGTTATTTAACTCGTGCGAATTATATACATAATATTTACCAATGCAAAGATAAGAATTCATAGGATGGTTGATTTCCAAATTATAACCAAAAAGAAATCTCTCTTCATTCTTATAAACTTGTCTCCCAAAAACCAACTGCTCCCATTCTAACAGAAAACTAAAGGCAACTTAGCAATCCCATTAAAAAAGATGCTCTATAGTTTCTGTTTCAATTTTTACAAAAAACTTACAAAGAGAAGAATTATTGCCATTCTGTACAAAACAGCAAGTCTATTAGTTACTCAATACCCTGTGCAGGAACTTTAAACTTGAAAATACTGAAATCTTTGTTTCTTAAAGTGCTATAAAAGGGATTTTGTAAATAACACTCCAGTTCCCTTGAAAAAGAAAACGTGGCATTCCATTTGGCACAGGGCACGCGGTGGTAAAGAAATATATTGAATTAGTGGCGGATGAATCAATTTCGAAGATTCTATTGGTTTAGATAAACCTATCAATAATATGAATCATTACCATTGTCGTTATAATCCACCTGCCCAAAGTTTTTTTTTTTCCAACCGCATGAGCATTGCAGAAATACTACCAGAAAAGCAAAGTCACGTGAATTGATTGAGCTCAAATTTATCCATAAATTGGTCAAGATTAACAGTAGTACCGTCATCCGTTTAAACGGTCCTTCACGTAAATAACACGTACCGCTTGAATGAAACCTCTTATAAGGATAGTTTACGTTTTAACCTTGATTAAAGGAATTATTCACAAATAATCTGTTCACACCAGGCTGCAGCACATCTGTACCCTTTTATGTTCAGTTGAATCGGGTCAATCCCTTTACCCAGAATTTACCGCCTTTTAAAACACACCATTATAATTTTGTCAAATATACGCTCCTCAGCCTTCATTCAACCACCAAAATAAAAGCTTTTCAAAACGTTTCTGTGCTGCCACCAATGGGGGGGCGGGGGTGTAACATTGAAAATGGTTTCACAAAAACATCGAAAAATCAGTTGTTTACCATTCAAAAAATGTTCCTAAAAATTACAAAAATGCTAAAAATGCCGCATAATTTTCAAAATGTTAGTTTGTCAAAACCACTTAGAAAAGGTCACCCCTAAAAAAAACCCTTTTTTTCTGCAATGCCTTAGAACCTAAACACACACCATGGACTAGGTGATTACATGCCACCCAAGGGGTATAGGGAAATTAAGTAGATATTTTCACAGTAATGATTTTTCAAAAAATGCGTCATTTTCGGTCAAAAATCTACATTTCAATCCCAAAATACCCCGCCCAAAAAAAAAAAAACATAACTCAAGCACGTAAAGTCCGATCTTTTTCATTTAACACACCAAAGTCCTTACAAAATATTCCTTATAAAGCAATACTAAAAGATATGCGAAATGGCAAGGGGTGGTGGATTTTAGAGAGAGTTCAAAGATCCAGACAAATGTACTTTTTCAAAAATGTGTCAATTTGGTCCTTAAACTGCATTTCTGACACCAAAATCCCCTCCCCAAGTCAAAATTTATAAGCCACAACACCCTCCCCACTTTTTCCCACTCTCCACGCTGTCCATTTATGTTTGTGTGTGCTTATTTTTTAATTTCACACTCTTCTATTTAATGAATGCCAAATACTGTTTTAATACTTAGACGACAGATTCCTATGGTAGCTAGCGCTTGAGTCAAAAAATGGTCATATATGCCCGTCTTGCCTGCATTGTGGTATCGTCTGCATGTCGCAGCCTGGATTTGTGGGTATTTCCATAGAGGATTCCGGGTTTATGAAGTAATATGCACCATATGTTAGAGAGTAGGTTGCCAGTGTTGTTAAGGTCTCGGAAACTTTTCGTGAAATCATGGCAATTATTAATATGATCAACCGTAAATGGTCACAAACCTGCGTGGCTGAGCTCTCGCACTTAGCCACTATTAGACATATAACGGTTTAGTGCCAAGGACCACTTCGTAGAATCTCACTCCCCTTATCGGCACGTCGGAAGTACAGTGTCCCAATGGATAGGCGTCAATGACAGAGGCTGAGCGCAAGCTCGAGTCAAGATGTGGTCCCTGTACACTAGGCATGTACAATACATGAATGCCCCCGAAACAGTAGAATGAATTGACTTCCCACTATACGTTTCGCCATATAGATGAATCCGCGTCCTAATAAATATAGCAAGCCTAACGGCCTCGATGACGAACCCATTCTCCGCATAAGCACTTCACCACACAACAAGGTGCTGGTGCGAGCTCAAAATCACAATATGAACGTGAGGCTCTAAGTGGGGGAGGAGGGGGAAACGGCTAGCCAACACCCCACTCCCAAACCGAGCAACTATAACACATTACAAACAAGGCTCTAAGGTCACCGACTCCACAAACCACCACGTGATAAATAGGACCTAGATGTTGTTTACTCATCATGTATTTTCATAGGCGTATAAGGACCACTTTCCCGGAATGGAGGGAACACCAAGTTTTAGTAAAATCTTTTACCAGTATTTTCTCGGAATCTGCCCTCATTTTCGTTTTCAAAATTGGGAGGGGGGTTAGAGTGTCCGTGTCCCCTACTTTTCATACGCCTATCAACAGTATCCATCACAAATTATATGAACCTAGTTTTTATGATAAATTTTGTCAGCGAGGTGAGTCATAGTTAAAATAGAGGAGCGTTTAACGCCTGTTCCAACCGATTGGAGGTAAGCTGGGTTAGTTGTAAGTATTAGGATATCATAAGCATGGCGTCCAATCTGGGATGTGGACGGTGTGCCGTCTATACATTTGACACAATATCAAATGTCCCCCCCCCCCCCACACGCACACACACATACACACCCACTTCGTAAAGAGTAGTGACGGCTCATTTGACTGGCTTTTGAGTGGCATGTGGGTTTGTTGAACTGTCTCGATGAGATTCTGAATGCAGATTTTGTCAGGGAAATCTTATTTAATGAAAAATTTTCGGCGCGCTTCGCGGCGCATGCGTCCAGTTTGCATCTCTGATTCATGTCCATTAAAAAAGGTGATTATACCGGACTATTTGATCCACAACACTTCCAAAAACAGAGATACATCTCCAAACATCTGTATAGGGGCCCCGCATCAATATGTGATCATGCAATCTAATTGTAAGCATGATGTGGAAGGTGGTTGCCGCTCATACATTTTTCAAAAATTTTACCGAGCGCTTCGCGCGAAGGCCATTCTGGTACAGATGGTGATTGCTAATACACTTACGAGGAAAAAGCGAACGAACTTGTTAGTCCTTCAACCTTTGCTACACCTAGTCAGGGAGTCTAAATCACCTTATGCACTATTCGCTCCTCTGCCGATTCTCCATTGCTGACGCTGTTCGTTGGATTTCGTTCAAAACATTAGCAAAAATAGATAAGATGGAAAGTGCTTGGCGTCATAATATTACCATTTGGATGTAAGGTAAGAAGTATTACGTCATTGCCCTATTTATAATAATTGATCCAGAGCTTCCAGTGAGGCCCTTATACAGGCATTGCCAGCCTGAGATGACCTTTTATAATGAACATGAAGGAAAGAAAATTTTTCATTAAAGTCAAGAAAGTTTCTGTTGGACCAAACGCAGGTATTTTGATGAAAAAACTTGCCAGGAATTAGCCTGATGTAAGAGGATATTGTGAGTTTTATCAGCTACAGTACAATTTTAGTATTTGCTTACCCATAATGTTAAAGGGTGTGGACATGCACCAACAAAGAGCTGTTTCTACTTGTCCAGTAAAAGAATTAAGCCCTCCATCAAAGATCCGTTGAAATTATTCATTATCTTTGATTGGAGGGACTTAATTCTTTTATGACAGTAAAAAGTGAAAACAGCTCTTTTTGGTGGAATGTCACACAACTTAACATTAGAGGTTTTTTTTGTTTTTTTTTTTTAAAAAAAAAAAAAAAAAAAAAAACAAAGCAAATACTAAAAAAAAATTGTATTGTAGTGAAAAAACTAAACAAGATCCTGCTTACAGCAGGATAATTCTGGCAAAGTTTTCAGCAAAAATACCTGCGTTGAGTCAACAGAAACTTCTGGACTTAATGAAAATTTTCCTTTCCTCATTGTTCATTATAAAAGGTCATACTCAGGCTGGCAAATGCCTCTGTATAGGGCCTCCTGGAAGCTCTGGATCAATTATATAAAATAGGGCAATGACGTAATACTTCTTACCTGACATCCAATGGTATATTATGACGCCAAGCACTTACATCTATCGTATTTTGCAGAATTTTGAACGAAATCCAAACGAAAACAGCTTCCAGCAATGGAGAATCGGCAAGAGGAGAGAATAGGTGCAGTAAGGTGATATTAGACTCCCTGATAGGGTAGCAAAAGGTGAGTAAGGACTAACAAGTGCGTTTCAGCGTTTTCTCGTAAGTTTATTAGCAATCACAGCTGTACCGATAATGGCTTCGCGCGAAGCGTCTCGGTAAAATTTTTGAAAAATGTTTATAACGGCAACAAACCTTCCACATTCATGCTTACAAATTAGATTGAAAGGATCCCAGATGATGCGGGCCCCTATACAGATGGTTTGGAGATGTATCTCTGTTTTTGGAAATCAACAGTTTTGGAAATGGGGATATATTAAATTTTAAGTTCCGAGAAAAAAAAATTTTTTTTAAATTTAGGGGGGCCCCCCCCCCCCCCCCCCCCCAAAAGTGGTTTTAATAAAACCCTTAAATTTTTTTAGGGGGCCCCAATTTCTTTTAAAAAAAAAAACATCTTTTTGGGAAAATTTTTTTTTTGTTTTTTTTAAAAAAAAAAAAAAACTTTTTTTAAAAAAAAAATTTTTTCCCCCGCCCCAAAAAAATTTTTTTTAAATTTTGGGTTTTGGAGTAAAAACCGGAAAAAATTTTTCTTTATGAAAAAAACAAAGTGGCAAATCTCTTTCCCCCCTTTTTTAAAATTGGGGTTTTTTTGGAAAAAGGCCCTTTTATTTAAACAAATTATTTGCCCCCCCCAAATTTTAAAAATTTTTTTGGAAAAAAATTGGGTTTGGGGAAAAAAAAATTTTTGAAAAATTTCCCTTTTTTAAAATTTAAAACCTAAACCCCTTTTTTTCCCCCGGAAAATTTTAAAACCGGGGAAAAAAAGGGGGCCCAAAATTTGAAAAATTTTAAAGGGGAAAAAAAAAAAAACCAAAAAAATTTTTAAAAGAAGCCCCTGTTTTTTTCCCCTTTTTAAATTTTTGTAATATTTTTTAAAAAAATCTAAAAGCAAAAAAACCCCAGGGGAACCCGGGTTTTTCAAAAAACCCCCCGTTTTCATACGCTTTAAAAACCTTTTAATAAAATTTTTTTTTTCCCCTTTTTTTTTGGGGGGGGGTTTTTTCCCCCCCCGGGGGGGGGGAAAAAATTTTGGGGGAATTTTAAAAGGGGTTTCCGAAAAGGTTGCGTTTTTAAAAAAAAATTTAAAAAAATACCCCCTTTTTGGGGAAAAGGCCTTTTCCCTTTATTTAAAATTTTAAAAATACTAAAAAAACAAATTTTAATATTTTTAAAAAAAATTTTAACCCCCAAAAAAATTAAAGGAAAATAAAAATTGGCTTTTCCAAAAAGGTTTTAAAAATTTAACTGAAAATTTGGGGAAAATTTTGGCTTTTTTTGTAAATTTTGGTTTTGGTTTTTTTTGTTTTATTTGGGGGGGGTTTTTTTTTTTCCCCCCCCAAAATTTTAGAGGCAAACTTAAAAATAAAACCCTTGAAAAATTTTCCCCTTTTAGAAACCTTTAATTTTAGGGGGGGTTTTAAATTTTTTCAAAATTGTTTAAAGTTGCCCCCTTTTTTTAAACGGGGAAAAAAGAGGCCCCCTTTCCAAAAAAAACCCCCTATAAAATTTTCCCCAGAAAGAATTTCCCCGACCCCCTTTTTTTTTAAATTTTTGAAAAAATTCGGCAAATCTTTCTTCAGGAGTTTCAACCCATGTTTTAAAACCGAAAAAGGTGGAAAATTATTTACGAAGTGTGGACATGTTGCCTGGAATTCTGTGAGGGGACATATCGTAAATTGAGTTAAGAACATTTTTAAATTTGAAAAGCCTTAATGTATAATTCCAAATTCCAATTGTAACAACCTTAAACCAAATTTACAATTTCCCTAAAAATTCATATTTTTTAAATAATAGGGTGGAAGGAATATTAATTGGGTTTGAAATTAAGGGTAGGACCCACCTTTTAAAATAAAATTAGGAAGATTCCACAAATATGGTATAATAAGGGTTTAAATAATTGTGTATTTTCGGCCCTTATATTGTGGGGGAAATAAAATTGCTTTTTAAATTAAGAATGTAGGCTAAAATATTAGTATAATTTTTTGTAATGGGTTTTCCCCCGGGGGGTTTGTACTTTCCCTCCCCCTAGCTAATTCTTTCGCCGGTGTTAACCCCTTCAATGTCTCATTTTAAAATTTAAAAGATAAAAAATTTTAGGTTCTTTTAGGATCACAATTGAATCACCACTTTTTTAGTTCCCATTTTTTTACATATTACCCAAATTAAGGGAAACCAAAAATTCCTAAAATTAATTTTAATGGGGTAAGTTCAAGCAGTTTTCCCATTTAGGTTTGGTAAATTTAAATCTTTTAAAATTTTTACCCTTAAAACCATCTTCTCGTAGAGGGTTTGTTTATTAATAAAACCGAACATCCTTTTTTAAAATAAAAAAACCAATTTTAGAAGCGTACGAACCACAATGGCACAACCGAAGTTTTTAAAATTTTGAAATTTTGGTCATAGAATCGGTGAAGATAAAGATATTTGATTTAAAGGTGGGTTAAAATAAAAACCAAGAACCAACAAAGGGAAAATTTGTAAAAAATTTTTGGCTTATTTTATATTTACTACGTTGGGGCAACATTTTTACCCCAAATTGACCTTTTGCAAACACATTTTTTAAATACTTGAACCTTCTTAATTCCCCCTTTGCATTAAATTCTATTGTTTTAAGGAATCTTATTCCCAAAAATTTTGTTTAAATGAAAGAAAATTTTCTTTTTTATAATTTTTTTTGGGCGGGTTTTAAAGGGGTAAAAACTTAATTTCCAAAATGAATTTAAAATACTTAGAATTTTAATTTAATTTTTTTAAGGGCCAATCTACCACCTTCCTGTTTTTTATTCTAGGATCACAAAAAAGGGTAACCCAAAGGGAAATTTTCCTTATTTTATTAAATTTTAAATTGACTAAAATTCTTTTTTTTTTTAAATACATTTGTTTTGGAATGTAAAACTTTTTTGTGAAACTAATTTTTAAATTTAATTTTTCCCCCTTGGTTTTGCACCAATTTAAAATTTTTTTTGGGTTATAAGGGGAACTTTTTATATGAAAGGGGGGCCCATTCAAAAGGTTTTAAATTTTTCGGGGAAAAATTTAAACCAGACACAAAAAACCCCCGGGAACTTAAAAACCCGGCCCTTTTTAAAATCAATTAAATAAAACCGAAAATAAAATTTTGGGAAAATAAAAAACCCCCAAACTAACAAAAACCCCCCAAAAAAACGGGGGCTAAAAAATTTTTTTTTGAAAACCCCTTGGATACAAAATGGAATGGGAAGTTTTTTAAAAATTTATTTTTTAAAAAAATTTTTTTTAAAAAAAAAAAAACCCAAAAACTAAAGGCATTGGGGTGGGGGGGTTTTTTTAAATTTTTTTTTAGGGGGGTTTTTTCAAAAATTTTAGGAAACAAAAAATTTTAAAACCCTTTTTTGATAACTTTGAACCCTTCCAACATTGGCCATTTTCAATTTTAGTATGGTTATGGTTTCCCAACTGGGCCGCCTGGTAAAAAAAAAGAACCCTTTGATTTTAAAAATTTTTTAAAGTCCACGGGTTGGGTCACATTTCCCCCCAATTTTGAGCTCATTCCTCCCCATTTTTGAAAACCTTACTGGTGAAATGGAAACTTAATCCTTTGCCCGATAATTATCAGTCGTATTAGTTCTAGATTCAACAAAAGTAATTCTTTGCTTTTAATAAGTGTTGAATTTAAATTTTCTTAATAACCGTCAATTCTAGATTTTATTAATTTAAGGTAAATTTTAACTATTGGGGTTTTAAAACCTTTAATTAAAACCCCCCAAAATTGGTTAATTTTTTATTTAATAGTGAAATTTTTAAAATACTAAATTGAAATTTTTTTAAGGCGGTAATTGGATAAGGATTCCCAACTTAATTTAAATTTTTAAATTTTTAAATTTTCCCTTCCACTAGGTGCGGAAACTAAGAAAGGACAATTTATTTTAATTTTTAATTTATTTTAAAACAAAATAAAGGTTTTTGGTTAATGGAATTTTCGATCTTTTGTAATTGCCCAATCAGGGAATAAATTACCGCCTCAATTTTTCCGTTTACTTTCCTATTAAAAATTTTTCCTTTAATGGGTTAAAAAATTTGGATTATTTCACAAGGTTCTAGTTCTTTAGTTTTAAACTCACTCAAAAATTTAAAATTTTTAAGAAATTAAAAATTTTCCCAAAACCTAGTTTTAATTTATTTTTTTAAAAAAAAAAGGGGAAAGTTTTAAAACTTTAGATTTCAAAAAAGTTGTTTTAAATATTGACCTGAAAGGATATAGTCTAAAAATTTTTTTAAATATGCAATTCCTTAAAATTTTTTTTCCCCAAAATTGGAAACAGAAACAAATTTATTTCTTTTATGAACTATTATTTTAGGTTTTATAAATGGGTTGGTTTTTCGGGTGTTTTTTAATAATGAAGAAAATTTGGTTTATTGGTTTTTAAAAATATTTTAAATTTTTTTTTTCGAATTTTTTTAATTTTTAAGTAAATTTTTTTAAATAAACCCTAAAATTTTTTAAAATAATTTTAGAAATAAAATTTGTATGCACCAACCAGTTTGCCTTCAAAAAGGCTTTGAAGCATTTTTGTTTTAAAATTATTATTTTAAAATTGATTTCCCCCCCCCCCCCCCACCCCCCCCCCCCCCCACCCCCCCCCCCCCCCACCCCCCCCCCCCCCCACCCCCCCCCCCCCCCACCCCCCCCCCCCCCCACCCCCCCCCCGCCCCACCCCCCCCGCCCCCCACACCCCCACCGTCACCCCCACCCGACCCCCTCCCCCGCCCCCCCCCCCGCCCCCACCACCACCCCCCCCCGCCCCCCCCCCGGCCCCCAGCCGCCCCCCCCCGCCCCACACCGCCATCGCCCCCCCACCCCGCCCCCGCCCCCCCCCCCCCCGCCCCACCGACCCCACCCCCCCCCCCCCACCCCCCCCCCCCCCCACCCCCCCCCCCCCCCCCCCCCCCCCCCCCACACACCCCCCCCCCCCCACTCCCGCCGCCCACCCACCCCTCCCACCCCCCACCGCCCCCCCACCACCCCCCCCCCCCCCCACCCCCCCCCCCCCCCACAGCCTCTCATCTTTATAAACAGGTTACTTATTGGGGTTGTGGCTAAGCAGATACCACAGCGCACGGAGAGCACGGAAAATGGTTCATTGAAGAATAAAGACAGTTCCACCTATCGCCAATCCGGGCTAGGATACAGAATCTGCGCGGGCTCCTAGAGTTATTGGAAGGGCTACAACTCTCAGTACAAACTAAAACCACTTGTGTCACGAGGGAAATGAACTAGCATTTTGGGTCAAATTTTAACCCCATTTGGGTCAACTAAAGCCTTATTTGGGTCATTATTTGACCCAATAATTTTGGTCGGTTCTCTCCTAATCCAACTTTTGGTCAAATTGACCCAAGTGTTTTTACAGTGTACTACAACTCTACAACATGCGAGGCCCGACAAAAAATATGGGAACATGTTGAAATATTTCCCACTGCGAGAATGAAAACAGCGAGTAACCAGGGAGTTGCCACTAGAGTATCGAGGTGCTATGCGGAGTAAGTATTCACCGACGGTGTTGTCATGTCCTGGCCGTGACAGTGGGGCACTTACTGGAGCTTTTCCTTTAAAAATTGTAACGAAGCGGACAATTTTTAATTTCCCATGTAAAAACAAATATTAGGGGAAATTTTGAGCAGGTCTTAGCCCATGCTATTGCACTATACGCAAAGATCTGAGGATAATCCGTGTAAACGATTTTCGGCAAACACAGACCAGGTTGCTACCGAAGTAAGCCGACGAGGGGGGGGTCGCCTTCTGTGAACTAGGAGGTTCGGCTAGAAAAGCTTTTAGCCGCCCGAACGATGCCCCCTTCGATGTGGATGAAAGCCAAAATTGGAACCTGTACAACCTCTAAAAGTTAGTTAATATTGAAAGGAAATTAACCATTGATTGAGTGGATTACTGGTGCAGATTTAAATAAATCCACAATTTAGGGGGGGGGGGGAGGATTTCCCTCGTTAGTGTTGCAGACAAGTTTAGAATGCATAATTCATAGACACCGGGCGTCAAGGGAGGGATAATTTGCTAAACGGTCTCGTGCCGGCAAGTATATTATAAGTAAATGAAATAAATTCGCTCCTTTCTCTTCAGTGATGGTTACCGCAACATGACACTACCTGCACTAAAAATGTTTGTAAAAGTCCAGGGTTGGGTGAAAATTGGGGAATGGCAAGAATTGGGTAAAAAAATCGTTCCCTCCAGTTTTCGACACAACAAGTGTTTTGTGCACTTAAGTCCTCGGGACCACCTATCCCACATCGTGATACAAATATCTGTGAAAAATCTCAGCTACGCTCTATCACATTATTTGTGAACCATTAACCCCCCCCCCCCACCCTGGGTTTTTCGTGAATATGGAAACCATAAATCTGAACAGGCTTCCGTGTTTATCTCACCGCCTAGGCACGCCCTGCGCCACACCGCCCCCCCTGTCTCATTGCCACACCCCACTCCACCCACCGCGTTATGAAAATATTGGGACGGATATTCGCTCCCTCAGTACGCTCGACCAACTTAATGTAGCGCCTTGATGTCCTGTTTGTGCGAGGATGAACGCGAATTGTGAAGATACAAGTGCCATTTTGCACCTAGTAGCATCCTTCATTTTCGATGCTTCATACAAATGTTTCAAAGTGAGTCTCAACCAGGGTCAGTGGCAGCTCCAGTTGGTATCACAAAGTCTGTTTAGAGTAACTAGTCATCCAACCGCTACAACGAGGAAAAACACAGCAAAAAGGTTCTCGCGTGCACACTTGAAGAGGCCTATTACTTGTCTCACGCTATACTTATTAGCTTCACCCTGTCGAAAGGAGCAATGGACAAATAGAACGGTTTGTACTTGCCTGCGCCTATACGTCACAGATCGAAGCTAACTGAAGGATAGTATAAAACGAAGATCAACAAACGGATACAATGTCACGGCCACCGTAACACGGAGCGGCGGGGCCGCTCGAAGGTGGTTCTTTCACATGGTTCGTTTTTACGAAATCGCCCAACCTCCCTATTGGAACAACCGAACCCCTATTATGTCGAACTGGGAGTGACTGTGTTATCGTGGAAATGTCGTCACAACTTCGAAGCTATGACGCCTCTTACTTCTTCTTTGCTGATGCAGAAATCAGACATCCATCATATTCGATTACAAATTAAACCACATTATGAATATCAGGGCCAAACATAACAAGCTAGATTACGTCATTATTCCCAAACACCCCTCATTTTCCGCGCCAGCGCCCTTCGAAGGAATGCACAATATCATTGGCGTTCGCAGTATATACTCTGAGGTTATAAAAACGAGCCGCGTTAGGCTAATGCACTGCTCCAAACTTTGCTTTTCTTTTGCCACACCTCATTTTCTTTGTAATGACCTGAATACTCAATTCTGCTCACCACTTTCACCAAAGAGTCATGGTGAAGCCAGGGGTTGGAGGCGATCCTTCGCCGTCTCGCTCTGCATCCTTAAGCTAGACAGGTTGATGAACCCAACCCTGAGCCATAAGATTCGTAAATTTCTCAATCTTTTGTTGTAGACAGGGATGGCACTATATGGTATTTTTTTTTTTTTTTTTGTGTTTAGGATAGACAAGCTTGAGTGATTAAAGGGGTGATTGCGTTCACTCCTCATCCGACTCAACCCACCATTGAAGTACTAGAATTAATATCTCTATTTACACCATAACTATTGTAACAAATATCAGGTGTTTTTCATAAGCGCACTTTCCAAGCAATCTAACAGCAGCTTTGCGTGAATGCCCCCACCACCTGCTTAACATTCTGGGAAATTATGTATGATAAGACAAGGAAAGTCTGCCACAATGGCACTCTTGGTATGGTTTCGAATATAAGTCATATTCTTGCAGTCTGGGCCATATGTCTTTTTTTTTTCTTACTTGTATTATAATCAGTGCCATCATGGGTTACAAGTTCTGACTAGAAATCACTTTTTACATTCATAGACTGTATTTTCGCCAATGTTGACAGTGATCCTCATTTTCTGTATAGCACAGAAGCATTAATAATGCCCTTTCAATAAAAATGAAGTCCTTGTTTATAATTTTCCCTGATAATTGCCATAATTATGAGGTAGCTGTCCGGTAAATCCCCAGTAGAAAGACTATTATATACACAGCACATGAGGGGAGAAATAGTTTAATATTCGTCATTTTTTTTTAATAAGAATGAAAGTGGTTCCTATCTTGTAGCCGTTACTTATGGAAGCCTCTGTCATTTTTGAACTGACTGTATAATTTAATCTGTCACAATAGATTTTCAAGCTTTGAAATAACTAAATCACTTCTTATATTCATAAGCTGTGTTTTCTCCGAGGTATCTTTAGATGTAGCAAGGGTTATCCTGCCTTCCTTTACTAAAACCACAAAAATAATAATACTGCCTTTTCAGAACTTTTACTGATCATTACAGTTATCATCAGGCAACTGTAATATATAAACTGCATACCATCAGGGTGGCGTCTTATTGCAACTCAAATATTCAGACACGTTTATCCTGAGGACAACTACAGGACGGATTTTACCTTTAATTTTTGGTTAACAGAGATCGCTGCTGAATATTTTTTAGTAATGTAAGAATGTGACCCCCATTTGATTCCTAGGCCCCCCTAACAATTTCATCCTGGCTACGCCCCTGATAAAGAGGATAGGCGATAAGTGTTTTAGAAACTCATAGAAGAATCCACAACCATTGATCTGTTGAGGGGAAAATAGACATCAACAGATATTTTGTAAAAATTGGCCAAAATCGTGATCAATCCAAAGTTCAATAACGTTATTCTTGTGCAACTTTCGTCATCATGACGACCGGTGTCACGCACAACAGAGTGGCAGCCGGCATGACTCAAGGGAGATATTTTAAGCATACATTTCCATCATACTTGCATTTAGAATGGTAAGAACACCCCAATTTGAGATGGATTTAAGTTATTGAATTCTTAGAGAAGGCCTGCAAGAGTTCACTGAGATAACAACTTTCTACAATTCCGTTGTCTCCCCGTGCATGATGATGGACGCTGAATCGCACTGACAAATTTGTTTTAGCGTGCAGTTTTTTTTTTTTTTCGTCAACGTACAACTGTATAACGTTTGAGATTAAGGATGACGTCATGTGAGGAACGGGGACAGTGGCGCCAGCACTGGGGCGCATGGGGGCCATGCTCTCAAGCGATTATTGAAAATTTTACATTTTTCTTAAATGAAACCAAAAGGCTTTTAAGCTATTAATGTCTGCAGGGGTAGGCTTCGACAAATTCGTTTTGTATTACATGTCCCAGACTAGCAGCTCTAAAAATTGTCTTGCCTGCAAGGATATGTGCTTGTCCAGTTAGAATCTGCCAAATATCCAACTTAAAAGAAATGAACAATAGCTATCTCAAACACTGGTTCAACTAGTGCAAGGCATGAGGGTCATCACCTATGAACGGGAAGGGGGACATGACCTTGGTCGGACTACTTGAAGCGCAAATCAGTGAAGCCCTAGAAGCCCGGTATTCTGGTTTCACTTAGGGGCCCTGGAAAAATGTAGAGGTCAGATGATTTGTGGTGTAATCTGATGCATCTCTAACGACTTTAATCCATTAAATTGGTGTTTTCACCATTTTCGCGTTTGATTTCATTAAATCAGCTATTGCAAGCTCTTCAATAAATCAAACATTTTGCCTTATATTTTGATTATACGGTTTTGGAAAAATCGGGGTGTGAATTCGCTCCATTTTCCAAAAAGAGGGATATGCCCGCAATCCTCGACCTATCGATACCCATGGTTTACATAAAGTGAAGCCCATGCATCATGATAATGATCCATATACTGTGCATACGCCACTGATTTAAATGTGTAAATGTGCGCTGCTTTTCCGATAAATCAGTCTTCGTATTCATGGTGTTTGCAGCAAATCGGTGAGGACAGTAGCCAGACAAAGGTACTAAAAAGGGGCGAAACAGCTTCCAGGGCGAAATATTTTTAAGGGATGCCCCCTTCCTGGCTACGAGCTTGAAATAGGCATGTTCGTATCGACTTTTTCAAGATAGATTACGAATATTACCAGCTTTGTATACTGAACACTTTCTTACTCATTCATCGTTGCAGTCTCCAGAATAGCATTCACTTCATATTTGAGTACAGTGAAGGTCATAGTGATGTAGTGCACTATGGCTGCAAGGTATAGTATCAAAGACAAACGTATTCAATCTTACCTTCCATAATGATGATAGGGCCAGCTGCAGGCCCAATGGACCAGTGCTAAAAACGTTACTCAGTGTTAGTGTTAGGTATTTCCTGTGGCGCAGGGGTTGTCGGACTCCGACGTAGATGTGATTCCGACATATGCGACTTCTGAGGACATTTTCACCATTAACGGATGATTATATTGGCCTTAGTGGATTTTGAGGTTGCGAATGCAACTATTTTCACACAATTCGTATTTCAAAATTGATGTCTGAGCTGGTTCTTGCCCGCCGGGCTACGGTTCTGAGCAATGCACTTGCTCAAGTGATTTTCTTTCGTTGCCCCAGACAGCCGGGCCGTGGATTTATCAAAGTCTGAGGGTTATTTTCGTTTTCGACTCACTGATGGATTTGTTTTAATCCTGTCCTATCAAACGATCAAAATTTTTGTAAACCTTCCCAAACCATGAATGTTTTTGCTGCCTTTGCGCGTTTTATCTTTTAAGTTCTGTTTTTTTTTTCGCTTTTTATGCAATAGTGAGAATCCTAATGATCGTCAGGTTAGTGTAATATACTGCATACCCTCGGGGTGGTGTCATGTTGGAACTCACAATATTACTGGTTTATCCTGAGGAAAACTACAACCAAGGTTTTTACCTTTGGCGGTGGTTAACTTAGCTTGCTGCTAGTATTTTTAGAAATATAGTTAATTAATGTGATATATGCACAGATAAGCATGACTTGATTCTAGCCATATTCCAATATTCCATAACTGAACTCTTGTAAGAGCCGCAATATTTGGAAATATCCTCCTTTTTCAATTTTTACATATTGTTAAAATTTCTTGTTAAGCCATACTTCCTCACAATGTAAAACAAATTATTTGATACAGTACGTGTATCACTTATGTACATTTGACAGACACGTAAACAAGATTTCCAAATGGACAGGAAGGGGGAAGGGTTGCACGGATAAGATTCCTTGAAGAAATTTCTCAAAGGCTCCGTAGAACATTGGAAAAGTAAGCGAGGGAGGGGGAGGTTGCTCAGGATTTTCCCGACGATTCACAACAACCTTAAGCCCCAACACGGGTAAGGAGAACAAAGACAGTTTAGGAAATGAAAACAGTGACATGTTCAAGGCCAGACATGGGGAGTTGATTTGGATCGGGAGTAACTTTTAAACGTTGCCATTTCATCTTAATGTACATTCGGCACCACGTAGGCCTACACAGTTCTAAAACGGCGAGTTTTTCTGTGTTTTAAGGAGAAATCTAATCCACAGGGTGCATGCATAGCACGCGCAGGACGTCAAGTGATTAGAAACTCATACAAGCATTTACGCCAATTTAGGGGAAAAAGCATATGTAACATTTGGAATCTTTCTAGGATTACATACATTAGGGCGTATGCAACCGGCGGCTGGACGAAGTGGTCCGCCGAAAGCTGCATAGGCTACAATAATAACGTCATCACAACTTTGGATTGATCATGATTTTGGCCAACCTTAACAAAGCATTACTTAGGCTAAGTTAATTAGATATAGGTTCCAAGGCGTGTGAGGCGGCCGGCCTGGGGCTGAACCTCCCTTTTTCTCAATTCCGACGGAAAATCTGCCGTTTTGAGGCAAAATAACTGCTTTTATTCTGGTAAAACAAGAAATAATATTTTGGTTAAAAGTGTTGCAACTCGGCACTCCAATTATACGTAATCACTCGCCCTAATGAAGAGGTTACTAACTGCCATATTGGTCCTCGGCTGGCTACCAGTCAAAAGCTTTCACTTTTCTTTTAAGTGGCATTACACAAAGCGCAAAGCAGTCGAAAATGTTTACTGACAAATGGAAGAATCTGTGTCCGTTATAATCAGTATAGTGCTGACCGTAATAGGAATCACACGCATTTCAATTTATTGGTTTATTTGCCAGTCGAAATGAGTAGACCGTCGGAATTATTTAACATAACTACAACAAAAACAAAGAAAAAATACCAGATTCAACTGTGTCTTGACACAAACTCTTGTTGCTACGTCTGTCTAATGTGATGTTAGTAAAGTATGGTTGTTACACTTTCCTACACAAAACCAAACAATTCATGAAAGGCGACAAAACTCTATCACATCATATAGCGCTATAGTATGAATCGGCCTTTAGTCCGTTCGTTAGCTATGGTAGGTAGAACGGATAATTCATTGAATAATATAACATACATAATAATAAGGACTAAAAAAAACCTTAACAAGTTGAATAAATTGTCAGTTCATCTCATACCTTTAAAGTGGACGTGAAGTCTAGAATTTCAAGAATATATGTTCAAGAGATTAAAAAATGAATTCCATTCATCTAATTTCCATTTTCATAGCTTCCTTTGTTGGTGAGATATAAAATGTTGAAGTTTATTCACTTAATTCCAAACAGTCGATTGCGCAATAATTTGTGGTGTGCTTTTTGTACCGTACTCACATTACCTGGTTTTGTTTCCTTTTGAAATTAAGATGTTTATATGACCTTGGAACATTTACTGTTTCCTTACAAATCATGTTGTATGGAGAGAGCTTATACATGGGGATATGCATTATTATGATGGGGGATTCACATTAATCTGTTGATACTTTAATAGGCTCAAATTGGTGTTTTCTCGAAGCCCTGAAGTCATCTGTACAGGTCACAATATTATACATATTTTTTTTTTACTCTGCCTGTTTTTTACTCTGTCTGAATTATGGGGGAGGGGGAATGATATGTTTGCCTCCCCAATATTTTATTTGGAGGGGCAATTGCTCACCCTGTCCCCCAGGATCGACGCCCACTGGTTCGTTCTGTACCATAGCACGCATAAAGGTGTCAGAAAATAAGAGACGTAAGAGAAGTCGGATGTACCGCATTCGTTGTTGATACTCCCTTATATGTGAAAGTACCACGATCAAAAACTGAACGGGAAACAGCTGTTCTTAAAGTACAACGTGGCACGAAGTGGTTTTCCATTCGTAAGACTATCATGAACTCACTTGATTGGCGCCCCCACACACTCTTTCAATAAACCATGTAAGAATAGGCGTAAGTGCTGGAGTCTGTACGGCCACAGCCCCCGACCACCCATATCTCCCCTGCGTTCAGCCAGTACCAACTTCGTGGGCGTGTAATTGGTAAAACTCAAGCTTTCTTATAGGTTCATGGATAATTCTTCGGCAAAAGCGGTTTGGACAAAAATTACACTGTCGATGAGAAGTTTTCACCAAATAGCTTGTCACGTGGCCCTCCTTAAATTCCTCTACAACGGCTTGTTCGTTTGTTAAGAAAATTTTCTAAAGTCTAAAATGTCAAACTTTATCTTACAAAGCTTGAAAAGTGAATCCCAATGGACCAGACCCCGTCATTACAGAATATTCCTGTCCTGAGATATAAAATTTTGAAATTGATTCACTCAATTGTTAATGGTAGATTGCGCAATAATTTCTGATGTCACTCTTTTCCTACTCGGATTTCAGTCTTTTCATGGGTGATGGGCGAGGGGGCTTTGTTCTTCTTTATCTTTTTTTTTTTTTTTGCATCTGGTGCCAAAATGTGATCACTAATTTTCTTATACATAGTGAATTTACAAACCTCTACATACAACACATTGTGCAAGAAAACAGTGTTTTCCAAGGTCATCTAAACATTTAATTAAAAAGGATACAATAGGTAATGTAGGTAATGGGACGAGCCTAAAGCATGAGAGGCTGAGGACGTGTTTTTACCTCGGGTGGAGAATTTTCTTCGGAAATTAATCTTAAGGAGTTATCCTGCGTTCCTGAAAAGTTACTACATAGGAGTTAACTAACTTACTAATTTGTCGGGAAGAAGAAGCAGACCGCCCCTCACTCAAAGACAGGGCATTACAAGATCTACTACTACGGCCACCCCTGGGAGGACTCGCAGCAATAGTGATGCAGCGCAGGATTCAGCACGTGAGGCTGATTCTTCTGAAAACCCTAGCTGGAAAGTGGCCATTGATGCCTTCCAGGCAACATTTCTGAGGTCTATTCTATAACTGATCTTCAAAGCAGTCTACAAAAACTAGAGGAAGAACTAGGTAACTCGACTGAATTTCAAGCAAAACGTGTGGATGACCTATTCCTCAAAATGGCGGACAGAGATAAGCAGTTTGAAGACTTGTCTAAGAAAATCTCTGTTTTGGAGAATACTGTTGCATCAAAGGACTCTGAGATAAACAAGCTTGAACGCATGTCGCAAAGGAACAACTTTCGTATTGTTGGAGTCCCGCGCACAATAGAGGAGGACTGTGAGTCATTCGTCAAGACAAAGGTGTTGCCTCTATTCATAGACGGTAGTCAGGTCACTATCGAGCGATGTCACAGAGATGGGAGGGAAACTCTGGAGAGGGCGCCACATATTCTTGTTCGATGTTTGTCTTTTAAGGACAAGTTACTTATCATGAAGAACCGGAGGTCTGCTCTCAAGGAAAGGACTTTTTTATCGTCGATGACCTGACACGATCGGATCTTCTCGAAAAGAAGAAGTGGGCCGATAAAGTGAAAGATTTGTACGATAGAGGTACCAAGTTGAGATTTGCCGGCGGGAAATGGAGAGATGGAACAGGGAAACCTTATAACTTTGATTCTACCTCTCCTTCACACTCCACTTCGGTATTCCATGAGATTGCACAATTGACTAGCTTCAGTGCACGTTTTGATCTCATGAGGTGAGGACGTATTTGGCGTGCCTCTCCTCATGCTTGAATGACTCAAGTCTTATAACTTGAGTCAATGACTTATAAGTTTGAATAAATGACAGTTACCTGAAGTTTTTCCCCTGTGCAGGACTCTGATACCTTATTTTATGATATTTTCTCCTTCCTGAGGGAAATTTCCTATGGCTTCTCATACTACTCGTCGAGGTCTTTGGACCTTTTTTAGCTGGCGTGGTCTGGTGACCATGTGTTGCTTGAACTTTCCAGCTATTTTTAGATTTTTTCTCGTTATCTATCGTAGTTATAGTTCGTGCTATGTTTACTGTGTAAGTATAATTTTCTTTTACTTACGTACAAGTAATGTTCTAATTTGGCCAAGTATCGTTTACATGAATTCTCGCTATATTTATTATGGCGATTAAAATAGGAAGTTACAATGCAAGGGGGCTAAGACAACCTAGCAAAAGGCGACAACAGTTTGCTTATCTCCATAGGCATCATTCTGATATTGTTTTTATCCAAGAAACTCATAGCACATCTAGTGATGACCGGTTCTGGTGTAATGAATGGGCGGAAATATATATTTTTTTCTCATGGCACCTCATCAAGCAGAGGGGTAGCGATTTTCTTTCGTCCAGGAACTTCATTTGACATTTTGAAGATTCATTGCGACAACTCTGGTAGATTTGTTGTCGCTGATGTAGGTTACGGTGGTAGTATTTTTTACTTTGTTGTCGGTTTACGGCCCTAATCTTGATTCACCAAATTTTTATAGTAATGTTTCTACATGCATGCCTTTCCAACTTTCAATGTGATAATATGATTTGTGGCGGAGATTTTAATTTTGTTTTTAATTTGGATCTTGATAAGGAAGGAGGTGCTTGTCGCACTAACTTCAATGCTAGAAAAGATTGTTTTACCCTTATGGAAAAATATGATTTGATTGATATCTGGAGGGACAGGAACCCTTTAACAAAATATTTCACTTGGCATTCAAATATTTCCGAAATTCGTTGTAGATTAGATTTTTTCATTGTTTCTCGTCATCTGTCCTTTAAAGTTAAGAATGCTTTTTTCCAGCCTACTTTTCATACAGATCATTGTATGGTCGTTCTTTGTTTTGACCCTACTGACGTACCAAGGGGAAGAGGGTACTGGAAGTTTAATAATTCTTTACTTTCACATCCCGCCTATATCGATTTAATTAACTCGTTAATTGAAAGATATAAACAGGACCCCTCTGTGTTAAATTCAGATCCGGTTTTTATGTGGGAAAATTTAAAATTTAAGATTCGAGCTGAAACAATTTTTTATAGTAAACGTAAAGCTACTCAGTCCCGTAATTACGAGCGCTTCCTTATTTCTCATATTGGCAAACTTGAATCGGATATTTTTAATGGAATGGCTCCAAACTCTCAGGATGATTTGGAGAATGCGCGGGAAAAGCCAAAAGCTACACATGTTAATAAAAAATAAGTTAGAGGGTATTATTGTTAGATCTAGGGCTAGGTGGGTAGAGGAGGGTGAAACAAATTCAAAGTATTTTTTTTTAATTTGGAAAAACGTAATAGACGCTTGTCTACTATTTACGAATTATTGAATAAGGACGGTGTACTAATGAATGATGCTTCTCAAATTTTAGATGAAATTCGGTCTTTTTACACCTCCCTATACTCCGCCAGACACTGTAGCTCGACGCCGTTTTTTGATAACCTCCCAGGGTTCATTTTCTCGATTCTGATTTAGTATTTACTTCGTGTGAAGGTTACCTAACAATTGAAGAATGTAGGGTTGCCTTATTTTCAATGACAAACGGCAAATCGCCTGGCAGTGATGGATTTTCTATTGATTTTTATAAGTTTTTTTGGCCTTCAATTCAAAATTTTGTAGTTAGTTCAATGATTCAAGCTTTTGATAACCAAAAATTTTCAGTTAAGCAATCTCGAAGTATTATTACTTTAATTTTGAAACAGGATAAAGATCCATCACATTGAGGTAATCACCGGCCAATATCTCTCTTAAATACCGATTACAAAATTGCAGCAAAAGCAATAGCCGGTCGTTTCAGACATATGCTAGGAAATATTATCGATAACAACCAGACGGGCTTTCTTCGGAAAAGGTTTATTGGAGAAACATTCGTTTTGTTTTAGATTTAGTGGAATATAGCAGTGCAAATGATATTCCAGGTTTTATTTTTTTCTTAGATTTTGAAAAAGCGTTTGATTCTATAGATTGGGATTTTATTCACAGAACTTTGGATTATTTTAATTTTGGTGATAGTTTTAAATCTTGGATTAGAACATTTTATAATAGTTGCACTGCTGCTGTATGTAACAACGGCTTTTCTACTGAATTTTTTTCCAATTAACAGAGGGGTTCGACAAGGATGTCCGTTAAGTCCTTATTTGTTTATTTTGTGTGGCAATCTCCTTGCTAGACAAGTTTCATTAAATGATAATTTCGGGGTATAACTGTTTTTAACAAGGAGATCAAGATTCTTCAGTATGCAGATGATACTGCTCTCTTCACCGAGGCTAGCACGTGATTCGATTGTCTGAAATGTTGAAATATTTTAAATAAAATTCATTCTGAATCTGGCCTTAAAATTAATAATAAGCAAGTCGCACATCTTTCCCTCTAGGTCCATATTTATACGAACCAACCGTGTTTATCCTCTCTGAATTTTGGCATTACACCATTCTTGAGCCCTATTAAATTTCTTGGGATTAGTTTCAATCATAATGGGAATAATCTTTTCAGATTGAATTATCTTCAGAAATTGTCTTGTCTCAAAAATATTCTTAATCTGTGGTTGGTTAGAGATTTGACTCCCTATGGCAAAAATGTTATTGTTAAATCCGTTGCTCTTTCTCAGCTTGTTTTTCTTTTTCAAGTTTTGCCTGATCCACCCGATTATTTTATCAGCGAAGTTCAAACGTGTATTTTTGACTTTATTAGGTCCAGGAAACCGAATAAAATAAAAAGAAACACTATGTATAATTTTATGGAAAATGGAGGTTTGAAAGTTACTCATGTTAAAAGTTTTATATCTGCTTTGAAAATTACTTGGGTGAACAGGTATAGAGATGAAGGCAATGGAATTTGGAAAATCTTTTTCGAGTATTATTTGGATGAGTTTGGGGAACAATTTTTATTTGATTGCAATTTCAGAAGTACTGATGGACATGTGGATTATATTGGTAATACTTTTATTAGAAATATTTGTCAAGCCTATGAACTTTTATCCTCCTGAGGATCATTTTGATATTCAAATTCTTTGGAATAATGCTATTATAAAAGTAAATAATAGAACCGTGTTTTACGAAAAGCTATTTAAGGCAGGAGTTATCCACGTTAATGACATTTTCTCTGGCAATAATAAACCTTTGACTTTTAAGTTGTTTTGTGAAAAATACAGTATTACAAGGTTTCCTTTTACTCTTTACTTTGGTTTAATCTCAGTAATACCGATCGAATGGAAGACCAATTTATTTTCTGAGGCTAGAAAAGATACTAATGGTGTTACTCAAAGAGCTATCACCTCTCAATTAGCTTATTCAAAACTTATTTCTGATATTGTTTTACCTCCAACATCATTGGGGAAGTGGAATACTCAGTTTAATTTATCCAATGAAGCCTGGAAGGTGATTTTTGATTCCTTGCCGTAGGCAGGCAAGGAATCTATGCGATGGTGATGTCGTGTGTGTGTGTGTATGGGTGTTTGTGACGCTGCTTGTAATCGCGATATCTCAAGATAGGATTGACCGACACTTTTCATATTTGGTATATAGATTTGTCATGTTAAGAGAAAGAACCCTATTGTTTTTGGAGGAGGTCGAAGGTCATCGGTGGTTACCAGAGGTCAAAAACCGAAAACCTTGTAATCGCGTTAGTTATCTCGAGATAGGGATGACCGACACTTTCATATTTGGTATATATGGATTTGTCATGTATTGAACCGCGAGGGAGAAAGAACCCTATTGTTTGCGTTATGAGAGGTCAAAGGTCTTCCGAGGGTCACCATAGGGTCAAATAGCGAAAACCTCGTGAGGGGTAATGGTTTGTGTAATCGCCGCTATCTCAAAGTGGTAAGCGGAATGACCGACCACTTTTCATATTTGGTATATAGATTTCGTCATGTTGAGAGGAAGGAAGAAAGCTGTAGTGTTGATTGAGTTTGATTGAAGGTCAAAGGTCCATTTGAGTGTCACTGGAGGCAAAAAGCCGATGAAGCTCGGTAATCGCGATATCAAGATAGGGAATGACTGGACACTTTTCATATTTGAAGTAGTAGATT
Organism: Holothuria leucospilota; assembly: GCA_029531755.1. Taxonomy (NCBI): domain Eukaryota; kingdom Metazoa; phylum Echinodermata; class Holothuroidea; order Aspidochirotida; family Holothuriidae; genus Holothuria; species Holothuria leucospilota. Next base: position 49,100,052 of record CM055961.1, read on the forward strand.
TGCCGATCTTAAGAGAAAGAATCCTATATGTAAGGTATAGAAATAGATTTGGTGTAGAGGTCAAAGGGATACATTTGAGGTCACCAGAAGAGGTCAAAGACAGAAGAAACCTTGAAATTCACGATATTCGCAAGATAGGGAAACGTATGGCCTGTATGGATTCTGTCGTGCCTGTGTTGAGAGGAAGAAAACCATGTTTTTGTGCTATTGTATTGGTCAAAGGTCATCTGAGGTCACCACTAGGTCACAAAAACCAAGAAAACCTTTGTAGTTGCGATTATCTCGAGATAGGGATATGACCGACACTTTTCATATTTGGGTATGTAGAGTTGTCAATCGTTGAGAGGAAGAGAGCCTATCATTGTATATTGGTGAAGGTTCAACACAGGTCACTTTGGGGCATTCTAGACTTTACCAAGGCTTTCTCACGTGCCACGGGCGGTTGGTTTAAAGGCTTTCAAGCTGACATGAAACACTCCAACTTTCATCGGAGACGTTACCAGGAGGATAAGATTGGACATACTTTGAGTGGCCCTTGAAGCTTTATAAGTCAACACAAAGACTATCGTTAAAGTCTTGAGTGGAAGCTTTATCTGTTTTTCTTTTCATAAATTATTTTATTATCTCATTAATAGTATCACGCAGAAGAGGGATAGCAGGCAAGTTACATGATGATGTATATTCTTTTGCTGAAGAAGCAAAGATCTTTTCATTTTTCTTTAAGTAAATGTTGAAACATTCACATCGATGCTCATGAAAGTTTTTCTCTCATTATTGAAACAGGGTTGCCTTCCTGGATTCTAAAACATATGTACTTTTGCAATATCTTGCAGTATAAAGAATTAGTCCGATCAGCTAAACGCCGCGATATAGGTTTCTGGTGAATTTTCCGTGACGTCCCGAACAGATGAATCTAATACGCGATAACAATGTAAACACTGTAGTTACCGGTATCTATCGTCCTATTTACTTCGTTTTTCAGTAAATAGCACGATCGATCGCAATTTGAGAAATATGTTAAAAAGAAGGCCTTAAGTAAATATTCTGTTCCATCAAACTTCTTGCTGTATCTTTAGCAGCCGACGAAGGACTTGTTATGTATTTTTCATCATGCAAAATTGCCGCCAGCTAGAAGTTGTTAGGTATCTCTTTAGCATTGGTTCAGGCTAGCAGAAACACTGTATTCAAACGGGTACAAGAAGTTAGTCACACGACTTGTGCGTAAGTCCCAGGTTGATCACGACCAGAGTCACCAGACAAAATAAGAACATAGGCTTAAAAATCGATTACAATCCTTGCAATGTTCTTACAAATTTATGATTAGTTACAATGTTGAAATAAGTACGCATTAAAAGCAATAGGACTTTGGAAAAAGTAATTCCTATGAACCCATCCCACTCGCTTACTCGTTTTTCAAGCAAGGGTGCATCGATGGCCTTAATGAAACTTAATGCATTAGTCACATCTGTTACCAACAGAAAGGTTTGTATTCCTCCGTCGAACATAATTTTATTATGTTGTTAGTATCTGCGTTGATCTCATGATAACAGAGCTTTTAAACCCGTGTTGAGTAAAGTATACCATCCTTAGTATTTGAATAAGGATGAAACTGACTCGGTATCGGTCAAAGTCGATCCTTCAAGTGTCAATTCAAAAATATAAATAGTCTAAACTTCAGTTTCGTTTCCCCATTGGCATTATACGTTTACTGTATACACATGATATTCTGGAAGGATGACCTACAGATACATTATAGAGGACCACACATTATCAACGGTTAGAGGGCGGGCTGCTGGTAATGGATAATTTAAGTGTATTGAACTATGGTTATCAACAGCGTATAGTAAACATGTTTTCGTGTAACTATAAGCGATGAGTATTTTAATGAGAGCAAAACCTCGTTAATTTTCTTTGTTTCCATTAAAGGTACGGTAGTATTCACCACTATCACTCTTTTACTTGCATAGATGTAACTTTACACAGCAATTGACATATACTCTGGGCAAAATGTAGCAGAATATACAATAAGATTAAATAGAATACAATTACAATGTATGACTTTTGTATGGTAGAAGGTAAGCAATCCATTCTAATCTTACTCCCTACCCCTCCCCACCCTCTCCCTGGAGTTATTTGGAAATATTATCAATAGTTTGTTTGGTAAGACAGGTCACGGTGTGACATTCTTATTCACCAACATTTATCTAGCCTGTAGGCAAAAGTAAGGTGTACATTAAAGGGTTAAATGCACACTAAAAGATTGGGGGAAGAAGGGTGGTAGGGAATACACGGGGCTTTCAAAGGCTTCTGCCACTTCAGCTGTCCTACAGGTATAAATAGGGAGAAAGCCGAAATTGGCGAAAAGAAATGTTACATTTTTGAAAATATTTCAACGTTTTACGTTATAGATCATTGCAGAAGTTGTCCAATATGCTACAATTTTCTCCGATGCGTGACTTCTGTCAGTATGTCATATTTATAGACTGCAAGGAAAAACTACATTCGAGGTTAAAGTGGCCCCTATGGGACCTTTTTCACTGACACTGAAGGAAATATGAGGGTCCTTGCCAGGAAAGAAATTAAAATAAAAACTGTTAGATGAAATTTTTCGGCATCTGGGAAGGGAATATTAGACCTAGTTGTTGACTTCATCTATCTCCTTTTCATGCAACCCCATATGAGAGCTCAGATAGAGGAAAGCTTTTGACATCTTGCAATGCCCCAGTTTAAACTGAGTATCTTATTTCCTCAAACCCCTGCCTCCCTAAGCGCTCATCGCCTCCTAATTACAAAAACTCCCCCAAGAGCAATAATGCCGACGTTGGAAACCACTGGTCTAAGCAGTAGATTTTCAAATGGACTGTATTTACTAACCCGATAGTTACTGGATCCCTTTTACTTTCTTCAATAAGTAATTGAATTTGTAACAGTAAATTAATGTACCAAAAGTTTTGCAGTGTGTAGTCATGATTGATCATTGTGATAAAGATACGTTATGTGACTAGCTGCTGATATTATAACCCTAGCTGCACTACTCTTTACTGAAAGCTATCAATTTTGTAAACAGTAACGTCCGAAAAGGTGATACGTAATGGTCTCATTATTCTTGAGTATGTCACCAAATAGGTACATGTTATGTATGAAATCGTTTTACTATTTATAATGTATTAAACCACAATCGAAGTGATAAAGTTCAAGAGAGGTAAGGGGTGTGAACCTCTGGTTAAGGATCTTAGATGCAATCACTTCTTGCCCATCACCATTGAAGGTGACCATTAAAATGAAACAATTTTATGCTAAAACTAATTCAAAAAAGTTACTTGTGTGAAGTGTAAGCATTCACATGCTGTTGTTAATAATTACAAACTGCATTCTAAATCTGTACAGATTTGTTTTCTAATCAACTGATGAGTCTAGCAAAAATACTTCCCCCTCCCTCCCCATTATCAGTTCATGGGTTCTGGATTCAGATACTGAACCCTGATGACGGTCTCTAGAATCTACGGTTAAGCTATTGATCATATGCAAGACAAATCATTTTTATCCTCATGTATGACTCGTCCCCGAGTCCTTATCAAGCACAGGCGTACCCATAATTCTTTCATTGAGTTTTTATTATTTGATAATCATGATGATTCATTTAATTTAACGATTTATCAATTGATGGTATAACCACCGACTCAGATTGTGTCTCTACCGCTCTCGAGACTCGATCCGCCCATTCGTTTTGAGGTCTTGGGCCTTCTATAGCACAGATTAATCGAGTTACACCGCAAATATTACATTATATACATGTTGATATTAGTAGAAACAAACCCAGTAAAGATCTTAGCTATGACGGCAATAGCTACTGTAACAATTTTGCAAGGGGTGAGGATTGTGTAGTCCCAAGTATGTGATCGTCATATTTAAATGGCGCGGACCTACCTTGGAAGTTTAAATCACACAACCTATCACACCTTAAAGCATGGGGAGGGGGACTCAACCTTTATCCTCAGACGGGCCGTTTTGATAGTCATAATCCACTCTCAAGCCACAGACACAGAGCTTTCTCCATAGAACGCAGGCCAAGGGGGACAAGATAGGCTATGGGTAGATTGTAGGAAAAAGAACCAACGTAAGAAACTGCCGCAGATCGCCCGGAACGCCTGAAGTTTAAAGAAATTTGTAGGCAATAAAAAATATTCATCACTATCTTGAAATAACATTGAATGTTCAAGACTACAACTACCAGAAGTTTTACACTATAATGACTATTTGTTTGTTCATATATGGAATAATAATGAATGTGCACGAATAAAAAGTGTGCGCCAAGCGACACGAAAACACGTATATTTTAAAACAAACTTTCTTTTTTCTTCACTTAACGTTGCAAAATTATCCATTTTAACGTTCAATTCTCTCTCAAGGAACACTTCTACCTCCGAATCTGCGGCAAAAAAATACAGTGCCTACTGCGTATCCTACTGTAATATATAAGTGATAGTACAATCCTGTTCAATACGTTGTAGTCCTCCACGCAAAGCTTCCATTACCACCATAATTACAAGGCTTCTGTACCTGGGCTTTGTCTCACGAAATGGTGGGCGTGTTGAATTGTGCGTGGGGTACTAGTGATATGCTAATAGTTTTTCGCAGTGGTATAAATAGGATAAAAAGTATACCGTGCGCTAAAACACTAATTTATCATCAATTACTTTCAGGGGAGGCGCCAGGGTATTCCGATAGGGGGGGCAAAGCATGAGACGAGTGATCGCCGTCCCGGGGACGAAGTCTAAGGGGAGGTGTGAAATTTTTTGTTAATTTAAGGTTGCTTAGATGCAAAATGATGATGTCTTTGGTACATATTTTGAACTGATCATGTATGGCTTGAAAGTTTATAATTTAGTTACTTTAATTTTCGTTTTGAGAAAGATGCTTTTCTGGGGAGGGGTGAGAAATTTTTTATTAATTTAAGATTGCTTAAATGCAAAATGGTGATATCTTTGGTATATTTTTAAACTTATCATACAGATCAGGATAATCATGATTTGTTTTATATGACAAAGATTGATTTACTTGGAGTCAAGTGAATTGGCTCTTACCTTAAGAATTCTGGATGAGTAACGTAGTAATACCTTTCTGCTTACAATGTTTCACGTTTGAGTCAAAATCTTACAAAATTACGATCAGAATGATTGTACTGAAGGAAGTGCCCCAGTCCAGTCAGGTGAAAACATGACCGTTATGGACTATAATACACATACAAATAGGACATTGACTTATGTTTGTAGACATTTACTATGAAGGAAACAATTTACAGGGACATAATTCGCTGGGGCAGGCCCTTGGTCGGGCAATGTTTTAAAGGGGGCGAAATAGTTTCCGTGGCAGATATCTTAAAATGCTTTGAGGCAATGGTACTTCAAAAATTTTCGAAGGTGCGAAAGTTGTCTAGGGAATCGCTTCTCCATGGTTCCTCTTCGAGGCCACAGGCTTGGATGGGGACTTGGACAAACTAAGAACATTCATCCGGAATATCCCCAACGTTGATTTCCGTCGGGTGTGGGCAACATGGTACAAATCAACTTTTATAAGACAGATGTCACCTTCAGACTTTGAATGCATGGCTTTCTTCATCTGCATGTCGGGTTGAAACAGCAGGTTCTTTTTAGTTTATCCAAACGGATTCGTTGAGCAGGCAGTATAAAATCGGCGTTTTTTTGTATAATTTCATCTTATTTTACTAATTTGCAACCCTGTTCCGACCGTTGAGAGCGTGATCACAACAAACACAGTAAAACCATTCTTTGCACTTTCTCTGTTTTGGGGATGTTTAAAAATCCTTTTCGCAATTTCGACTTCACATGCACACATTTTGAACACTGGGGATAAACTAACACATCGCCGTCCCTACAACACGTGCCAAGAAACTATGCTTATTTTAGACAATGTTGACTCATATCATCTCTTTATGATCAGCTAGGAGTTTAAGAAGTGTTCATACCTGTGGTGTTGTGTCTGGAATAACATGAAGGTCTTCGTGGCGTTAAAAATTATCGTATAACCTGGCCTAGCTTACGTGTATTTTGCATACTATGTACGGCCAGCACGGTTTATTTTCATTGCATTCCACAATTCCGTGAGGCAATCGTAATCACGTAAAGGTTTATTCATGTTAATGTTTACGGTATCTCTTTTTTAGTCATTGTTGAAACAGAAACGCTGTAATGCCGTTTCATTACTGAAACGCAACAATGAGTTGTAACCACATCAGCTAATTGGATACGTTTATTATTTTGTCGAATAACACTTGAGAACACAAGACCCCTAAGAAAAGCGGCAACAAAACTGATTGAAAATTGTATCTATATTTAAGGTAATTAATACTTGTATGGAGTCATTGTGAATTGTAAGGCCAGGGGAAAAGCGAGCAATGGCCTAGTGCTTTTTCCCTATTAAATAGAGTGTAGGCCTACACATTACTACTCCATGTTATATCCCATAAACGTAGGCTACACTACTCTTTTATTCGTTGTTAAGCAGTTAAGTAAGGCTCCATTGGTGGCTTTCATCAAACGTAATACATCACTCATAGAAGATAATTATGTTACCAACAGAAAAGTGCGTGTATCGGGTACTAAACCTAGCTTGATTTACTGTATCATGATGGTTTCTGTGCATTGATTTTATGGTAAACAAGGCTATTTTCACTGTGTTAAGTAAAGTGTATCGTCCTTTAATATTATTGAATAAGAATGAAACCAGGCTCTCGATAGGGGTCAAAGTCAAAACGTCAAGTGCCAGTTCAGGATGATAATAAACGGTCTGAAGTTAAGCTTGTTTTTTCCATGAGACCTACGTGTTTACTGTATACTCATGTGCTTCTGAAATCTGGGATGATTGAAAGATATGTAACATTTACATAGCACAGATAACGAATGGTTAGAGGGCGGACTGCTGGTAATTGATATTATTATTGTATTAAGTTATAAGCAGTGACACTGGTGTTTCAAATTGGAACATACATTTCTTTAACTTTAAGTGAAATGTAATTTAATGGGGGCATAATATCGTATTCGGCACGTTGTTTATTAAAGGTACGTCAGTATTCTATGTGTTATCACTGTTATCTTGGTACGCTGAGGGTGCCATGGTATGCAACATTGTTATTTTTATTTTAAATAGGCCTATGAACACTCTTGGCACACTATAGCAGAATGTACAATAATATTCAATAAGCTGCAGTAGCAATACACAAGACTTGTTTGACAGAAGATAACAAGTCTATTCTGAAATAACCCTCCTCCCCGGAAGTAGTAATTTGGAAATATTATATATATATATTTAATTATCAAGACAGGTCAAGGTGGATATACTTCTGCACCACGATTTAGCCAACCTCAGGGCAAAAGAAGGGCATTGCAAGGGTTTAGTCTTTAATTATGTGTCTATTAATTAAACAAATCATTTGCCAACAAAAACTAAAACATCGATAATTTCTGTGCACGATGTATTTCCTGTATTGTATAGATTCAGTCTCCAGTCCTCAGTCCAGGCTTTGACTTTCGTCGAAGAGCTTCCCTGTGTTAGTGTGCTCATGTTACACCTGCAAATCATTCTAATGAGAAAAGACTCACACGACTTTCTCTTTCTGATTGTATGTGTAGACTTCCCGTATATTATGCTTCTTTGACAATGTAATGTACAGTGTGGTGTACCGTGAACCCGTATGGGGAAGAGATAACAGTAGACTTTATTCCGTCAAATAGATACTCTTGCCTTTTCTGTAGACCCATAGCCACCCCCCCCCCAAGAATGAGCAAGGTTGTTTTCAAGTATAATAACTTTTGTTTATCAGTAGGGCATACTAGATTTGGAAACTGTGTATAATGCAGTTGCTCTGATTTGAATTTAAATGCCATCATTTGGCAAACTATGACATGTAACCCAACTGAACAAAATGCCGCCCACCGTCTATGCGGGCTTTACTAACCACGTGGAAAATACTTTTTTAGTGGATGGCCAATAGCGTAGTAGGGAGCTTTAGGCTGTCATATCCCTAACTCCTGCACAAGTCAATACCAGACGAATTCTTTGGATAATTACAGTAATGTGTGATCTTACGACTACTTGATTATTAGCGAAAGTCTCGTCCCTTAGTAAATTACACACAACCCTGTATGAACCCTCACCGCCGGTGAGTGTTGTTCCCACACCCACGGAGCATTCACTGTACAGACGGTTTTGCACCTCGGGAATGATTAAACTTCTAAAGTGTCAGTCTAGGCTTACAGTTCCACAACTAACAGAGAACACACACTCACACGTACTTATTAAAACAATACCTGATTACCGGTACCATGAATAATCAGATGGTACATGAGTATATCATATCATGGTCATAAAGTATGCGTCCAATACTAGAAACAATCGTTTTCGCCTCGACGGAAGGTTGCTTGGGAAGCCTTTGAAAAAGAGGGAGGGGGGGGGGGTGAAAAAATTGCATGTGCATGAAGGTGTTTACATCGAATTCGAATACACTTTCCCTCGGGGACTCTTTTACCACGCCGAACAGGTCATGATAACCTACTTATCTGCTTCAACTTCATAGTGGGTTTGAGCGGTCTTGTAATTAGTAAACATCGATGGGTCAGTAATATCGTTTGTATACTGGGCCCCTAAGAAACCAAAATAACTAGGAGTGCCTCTCCCGTCATGACCCCTTGCCGTTGAATAGTAATGGAGTTTAAGTTTTCATTTGACTTTTACATCAGTTAGCTCACATTAAAGGAGAAATAAATGAGATGAATGGATCTATTGTTGTAATATTTCAACTCTTCCCAATGTTTCTGCTTCAAGTAACCGATGTCTTACGTCCAACCCCTCTCGTAACCGTATGCGTATTTTTGAACAAGCGCGTAGAATGTAATGTGCAAAACTGAGCAAAACTAGCGCCGTCAACATAGTAGCAAAGATTTGTGCAAAGTAGTTGTAGTCATGTATTCTTACCCCTTCACTTGTGATTTTCCCAGTGACTGTAGAGTTGATTTTAAAAGTTTTCAAAAAGTCAATTTTAAATGAGAAAATGCAATTAAAACAACAGCTTTAAAACTGAGAGTTGATGGACAAACTTTAATCCTTGTTTGGATATATGTCGTTACAGGCCCGTCGGAAGGTATTTAAAAGTGGTACGGTATTTTTCGGGGTATTTTTCGGTGTTCGAAGGGGCAGAGCCACTCGTGGGGGTTCAAGGGAGTGAAGTCCCCTTGAAGCTTTTGGATTTTGAAAAATGAAATTGCGTATTTCCATGGGAAGTTAATATACGAGTGGAATATTGATTTTAAGTGGGGATCCTTCCTTTGTCACTACATAAATGTGTCGTCTTGGGGGAGGGGTCTAAGGGGAGGGAGCTCCCCCTCTCCTTTGAGAAATTTTTGTTAATTTAAGGTTGCTTAGGTGCAAAACGGTGCTATCTTTGGAATTTTTTTGAAGCTGATCGTACATGACTGGGAAATGCCCATAATTTAGTGAATTCTAATCTTTCCGACTGGCTGGATGTTTTTACTAACTGCAATGGCGGCGCGTAAATTGCACCTTTTTTATGCACCCTGCGTTTTTGTATATAGCAGTGGGGATCCTTCCTTTGTCACTATATAAAGGTATCATCCTGAAATAGGGGTCTAAGGTGAGGGGCGTGAGAAATTTTTGTTAATTTAAGGTTGCTTAGATGCAAAATGGTGCTATCTTTGGGATATTTTTGGAGCTGATCGTAGTATAGCAAAGGTGTGAAGGACTAGCAAGGCCGTTTTCAGAATGCTTTTTAGTCGTAAGTGTATTAACAATCACCACTGCCCTCCCACCACTGCCCTTCCCCTTTTTCTTCTCCCTCTCTCTCTTTAGCTGAAAAGTGGTACGGTAAATACCGTACTTACCGGGCCTGTGTCGTTATCAGAATTCATTACAAGTAACCATACCTGACAAGGCTAATTCGTTGTTAAGACACCGATTTAGCCATTTTGTGCACCTTGGCTAAATTGTTTTTGGGTGTGTGACTATAGAATGGTTCATACTTGATAAAGTCCCGTTATGTGCAACGGTGAATACTGTTACGTAATAATGTTTTTGTGCAATACTGTAGTTCGTAGGTGTGGTTACATAATGGTAAGTGCATATAGATTCCAGGTAAATAACCTTCACTCAGACCGTTGTTTGTAAAAAAAAACATTATCCATAACAGCCTGCCTTCATTTGGACATTAGCTAAAAATAGCGAACAAACGTGGTAGGAGCACTCGACCGACATCACACTAGTGGGCTAAGATATGTAAGTAGGATGAGTCTGCAGAGGCCCAGTAGGCCCTGATTCAATATGCCATCTCTCGACACGCAACGTGGTCATAAGAATTCTCATACCCTCATAAATTTCTGTCCTGATCGTTGAAATTTTGGAGAGAAAAGTATTCCGTACGCACGAAATTTTACCATCAAGGAAAAATACTGCGCTCCACTCCCTGCACCCTGTATCACCGCTAAATGTAATAAAAACGGAAATGTAATACTAACCGTAAATGTAATAAAATTAACGCTAAATGTAATATCAATCGCAAATGTAATAAAAATTAACCCTAAATGTAATCAACGACTCACCGTAAATGTAATACAACTTTAATGATAAATGTAATTATCCTATACTTTTCTATCCTTTGCAGTGTTAAACTCACCACAAGTGCTGAAGATGATATCCCGGTGAAATGAATGATTCTCAGAGATATTATGATTTTGTCTCGGCTGCCGCCTAATCCTCCACGGTCCCTACCGCCCCACTGCCGCCTCAGCCATCACAACCACTATCTCAGCCGCTGCATTTTCACTGCATATTTGAAGCAGTTCGTAAGAACTTTGCATCTAACTCTTGGAGAGGGGTTCAACAGTTGGAACTGTGATCTGTGCTGCGAGGGATGGTTCAGCTGTGTTGTTAATCACTTTAACAAGTGAGCCCGAATGTACCCCAAAACAGCCCGTATCTAATGAAATGAGCACAAAACTCACACGGATGCACGAACGTTTCGATATGTTGCAGGTCCCTAAATAGTCTATATTAACCTACAATCATTGTCTCTATGGGGTGTGAACTTTACATGACCGGACCATCTCGACATACCTAGGTTACAAGACCAGGCGACACTCAAACATACACACTGCCGCACCAACACGTACACACATTCCCATAGCCCACCCCAGCACGAATGTATTACAAACAAGGGGTACAAAACGAGAAAAAATCACCAAGGTTCCCATTTCCCTCCTTGTATAATCCTTTAAATGACATTTCTGAGAATTTAAGAAGTAAAATCAAGCCTGTGTCACATGCAAATCCATGCCCACAAGTCGTGATTGTATAGGCTTACCTCTATTTCATCTTTACTGCGGGATAAGAATTGCAAAAAAAGTTATTACATTTAGCGTATAATGTCTTATTACATTTACGGCGAGTCCGATTATTACATTTAGCGTTAAAGTCGTTTTACATTTACGGTGAGTCGTTTACTACATTTAGTGTTAATTTTTATTACATTTACGGTTGGTATTACATTTAGCGTTAATTTTTATTACACTTACGGTTAGTATTACATTTAGCGTTTTTATTACATTTAGCGGTGATACACACCCCGACTCCAGTTTAAAAATGGTGGTGGTACCACTGATGGGTTGACATGATTCGCTTCCTCAAAAGAAGTATTGATGGATGATGTAAATAAACATACCGCTCTTCAATTATTTCACTAAAAATTTTGAGTCAATGTTTTACAAAGCATTACAATCAAAGGACTGTATAATAGTTATTTACATCGTTATAAGGGACGATAACATTACATCAAATCTGGCTACTGAGCAGATAATATCAGGAAAGTAACCGGTAACTATTTGGTTTCTAGTTTTAAGAGACACATGTCAAAATCAGTAAGAGTCTGTTAAAACCCAACACCAATTACGTGTTGCTTCACTGGAATTTTCAGCTGTTAATGCAATTACAGTGGCAGTTTTCTGATACACCACCAATACCTATTACCCTTGTCTTATTTCTACAACATTCCACTTTCCTTCAAGTTACACACTCTAAAAACAGTTGGGTAAACTTTTACCCAAGGTTGAGTCCGTATGCCACCTCCTAAACTGTTGGTTAAGAAACTACCCAAGTTGGTCAAAAATTATACCCCTTACTTGGGGAAAATTCACCCACCATGGGAATCCTTTTGACCAACTTTGGGCACTTTTTAACCCAAATTTTTAGGAGGTGACATACGGACCCAACCTTGGGTGAAAGTTTACCCAACTGTTTTTAGATTGCAGGTTGATGCTTGTGGAACTAGTAGGGGAGAATGTGTTGAACTGCATTTACATGTGTGGGGAAATCCATCTCCGGGATTTCCACCTATGCATGGCGCTAATTATCAGTTCCAAAGGACTGGCATGATTTATTCTAGACCAAGGAGTCCTCAAGTGTTTTGGGGGAATGATCCCTTTTTCCTAGGGTTTTTACTTTTAACGATCGCACCGGTAGTAGCCGAATCTGAATCGATTGCGTTGTTTTTTCTAGCATAATTCAAGGCCCCTCCAAACACACGGGGCATTCCAGTCCCTGTCATGCGCCGAAATAGGTCCAAGGGCACTCACTTGAGATTCTTGGTCTAAGACAATCGAGCCTCTTTAATTTTTAAAGTGATGACCCTGGAGAGAAGCAATAATAAATATCTGTACTTCGTGAACAGACATCAAGACCCTCGTTTCTCCATACAAATGTAAAAAACACCCACTCCCGTGACTAAACTTACTTGTTTTGTCGATTAAAGGATTCATTTTGTTTCTCTATTAACATGAGTGTAAAAAATTCATACATTTTTGTGATGAAAGAGGGGAGAATTTCTAACTTGTCTCCTATGCATGATATCAGTTCTGATCACGGGAAGCTAATCAACGCGGTTTTTATGATTACGTAGCCCCCTGTGGGCTGGGGGTTGTATAATATGCCCACGGTATTTCCCGCCTGTCGTAAGAGGCGACTAAAGGGAAGGACTTGCACGGTGTCTGAGCCGTATTTGGAACCAAACTTGAACTTGAACCGTATTTGAAACCGTATTTAAACTTTACCTTTTTATCTAGTTGACACTATATAACACTTCGTGTTGGTGTGTCGTTAAATTTTATCCACTAACTTTAAGATTTCGTAAGTTGCGGAAAAAGGGAGGTTTCATTTGAAGTAAACTCAGGGTTCTTACACTTCCGTCCATCTATATTTCCATAATTTTTCCATCCCCTTGACAATAAGAACTTCATGACTGTTCTATGACCACATGTACTCTGATGTTTGAAGGACTGAAGTGCTCTAGAATTAATTCATGGAATTTCCAAATTTTGGAAAATATCATATACTTATAAGATATTTTCTAAATTTGGAAAGTCCACGACTTTCAATGGCTTTTAAGGTAAGTACTTTTCATGACTTTCAATGCCTTAAAAGTGAAATGGAAAAGTACACCCAGTAAACTGATTACCTTTGTTCTGTACTTACAATCATTTCCTGAAAACAGCTCTGTTTTCAAGTGGTGTAGAGTTGATCTCTTCAGACTGAGCCAAGAATATTAATATCGACAGTACCTTTGATGTTTCTTGTATGAAGCTGACAGTTTCAAATATTTACAGACATCTGTATTTAGGGTATACAGTACATGTATTAAGCTTAATATAAAGGATGTAAATCTGACAAAAATTAGATCGAAATAGTAAATGCAGCTAATAATATAGTATATTTCAATATAAGCCTACTGACAAAGTAGAAAGTTGTATATGAATAGTACACATAGACTAGTGTGGTATGTGTAGAAGGTTCCGGAAGATGCGATGTCCTGTCAAGTATAATTACAAATATTTTAAGTTAAAGCAGCCTGCTATTGGTAAAATAATTATATCTTAGTAAATGATTGAAAGATATCAACTTATTAAGGCAATATATTTTTGCCTTAATATTAATATAATATATATATATATATATATATATATATATATATATATATATATATACATATATATATATATATATATATATATCATACGTCATACGTAAGAATCTACATTTATTATATAGTTCCCCTTTAATGAAAGAGGTTTTCCCAGAGAATTCAATCTTTCCAGCTTTTCGTAAGTGTAAATCATTGAAAGATCACCTTCAGATTACGAAACTTTCTGTAAGTAGTAATGTTAATGATGATATTAATTCTCAATCTGGATGTTTTAAATGTGTTAGAGGTCGTTGTGACCTGTGTACAAACTTTTTAGATGAATGCGTTTATTTTTCTAGCTCGAGAACTGGTAAAAAATACCCTATTAGAGACAATCTTACTTGTTCTAGTTGCAATGTTATTTATCTTGCTACTTGCCTAGAATGTAATGTGCAATATTTAGGTTCCACATCAACTTCTTTCAAGGTTCGTTTTCGTAATCATAAATCCGACATGGTCAATAATAAAGCAAGGTGTGAGTTAGCCGTTCATTTTAATTCCAAGCCATATATTCTCAGAAAACTTCGTTTTGTTATTATTGAAAAAATTCGTAGCACCGGTAACGTTGATTATTTGTTAAACAAACGGGAAGCATTTTGGATGGCTCAACTTTGTTCTATCCACCCTTTTGGGCTCAACAAAAGGAAGGAATTTAATTCTATGAAGAGGATTAGCTACTTACGCTAATTGCTTGCCCTCCTTCCCTTTCAGCCTATCTTCTAATCCTTTTATCTACCTTTTAACGACTGCTTTCACTCCTCTGGCCTGTTATTTTGTTCCATTGTGTAACCTTCGATGGTGCCAGACGTCAAGAATGTTTTATTCCACCGATTTATTTTGTATTTTTCAAACTTTAACCTTTTAATACCTCTCTTACTTTTACTCCTATTTGAAGTGTTGTACGCTTGATTCATTTTAAGGCTGAGGTAGGTTGAATAAACAACCGAAAGCTTCCTACTTGGTGCTGTTTTTCCATCTTTTTGCCGTTAGTTGACTCCCACCATTTTCCTTTTCAATCATATATATATATATATATATATATATATATATATATATATATATATATATATATATATATATTGTTACAAGACGACCCGTCAGGAACACCGGATTGAAATCCATCGACGAGCGAATGGAAAGTTCCAGAGAATTCAACTTCAACGCAGCCTTTCTAGAACTGTCTAGAAGTGAGAACTGTTTACGTTATGTCCCAATTATAGCAGCGACCTGGCAACACTTCGAAGAAGCTGCAATTATCGTTATTCAACTACTGTGTGTTCTAGAAGTTTCTATTAAGGAACGTTCTCGTAATTACTGGACTGTGTACACTAGAAGTTTCTGTTAAATTCTGGAGAGTTCTCGAATAAAAGCCTAGCATATAAAAGGCAGTTCAACAACTGTTTTGGGGAGAGATACCCTAATACTTCATCGAGTCCAGACGCTATTGAGAAGCCAGCCACTGACACTGTACACTTGTGATAAACTGCCTTACGCCGTTTCTAAACTGTGCATTGATATTGTTATCATCCATCATCGCCTAGCCTTGTCGTTATTCGCTCGTGGAACCAGTTCCTACGCTACAGCACGCTGCAGGTCTACTACTGTACCATCGTCAACGTGCATGCACTACCAGCCCTTGGACCAGACCAGGCAAATATTAATTAAAGGATTGTGAGTAAGTCTAATTAATTATTGTAAATTTAGGTGAGATAAGGAGATTGTAAATAATCATTAAGTTGTTGAATTTTAATCTCGTTCTTCTGTGATCTTTCGCTGTTATTGGTTTGACTTGCGACCACAAGCCGTAACAGAATTGGTGGCCTAACATCCGGGAACGAAAAATACTAGAAAATTCGAGAAATTCTGTTGTGAATCGTAAGCAACTGTGTTTGCCCAGACTTCTTATTTGTTTGTTGAATGCTTGATATATATAACTTCAAAATGCCATTCAACTTAGATGAATTCGTGGCTAGTCCCTCAGTCGAGGAACTAGATTCATTAAAGAAGTCGGAGATTGTAAAGGTCGCAAAACATTATGGCATTGAATTTCAGCCTTTAATGCGGAAGGACGAGATTAAAAAACATGTTCTAGAATATCTTGTGGATGAAAGTATTCTGCCTAGTACAGTATTGGAAACAGCTATCACTGTGCCAACTGACAACACATTTGAATTGAAAAGGCTTGAAATAGAAATGAGTAAGGAGGTTAGATTAAAAGAAATGGAGAGAGAAAGGGAAAAAGAGGAAAGAGAAATGCAAATGCAAAAGGAAAGGGAGGAAAGAGAAGAAAGAGAAAGAAGGGAGGCAAGAGAACATGAATTTAGGTTGAAGCAACTAGAGTTAGGGGTCATAAAAGCCTCAGACCCTAAAATAGGCTTGGATACTGGGGGATTCGATGTTTCTAAGCACGTAAAATTTGTCCCCAAATTTCAGGAGGATAATGTGGAGAAATTCTTTAACCATTTCGAAAAGCTGGGTGAGCAACTAAAGTGGCCAAGAGATAAATGGTCCATACTCATCCAGAGTAATTTCACTGGCAAGGCTCAAGAAGTGTATTCCGCTCTGTCAATAGAGGACAGCATGGATTACGATAAGGTTAAAAAGGCCATATTACAAGCCTATGAATTGGTGCCCGAAGCTTATCGCCAAAAGTTTAGAAAGCATCGTAAGGCGGATACACAAACATATGTAGAGTTTGCTTATCAAAAAGAAAGGCATTTCGATAGATGGTGTGCTTCCAAAAAGGTCTCCACATTTGACACTTTAAGACAACTGATGCTGGTCGAGGAATTCAAACGGTGTGTGAATGATGACATTAAGACTCACCTTGAGGAAAATAAGGCTGACAAGCTGAGTGAAGTTGCAAATTTGGCTGATCAGTATGCACTTACCCATAAATTCAGTAAAGTGGGTCAGACTCAAAACAAGGGTCAGTTTAGTAGGCCAAATAAGAAATTTGGTAACAGTAGTGGCACAACAGGTAACAGTGGATCTCAGTCTGGTTCTATCTCTCCAACAAATTCTGGCAGAAAACAACCAGAGTCAAGTCGTCAAAAGAACGACCAGGCCAGCTCAAACAAAGCTGCCTTTAAAGATATAACTTGTGGTTTCTGTCAGAAAAAGGGCCACACAATGGCAAATTGCTTCACATTGGCAAAATTAAAGGAGACTGAAACAGCCTCCAATGCCTTAGCCAATGTAGAGAACTCTTCTGAGGTAGTCGTGACTTTACGGCCTAATTCTAACGACAGAATTAAGGAAGAATACCTTCCATTCGTGTCTGAGGGGTTTATTTCCCTAGATGGAAATTCAGCTCACCAAAATTAAAATTTTGCGTGACACAGGCGCAACTCAGTCGTTGCTTCTTGATGGAGTTTTGCCATTATCGGACTCTTCTTTCACAGGGGCAAATGTACTAATTCAGGGGGTTGAGTGTGGATTTATTTCGGTCCCTCTCCACAAAATTAATTTGAAGTCAGATTTAGTTTCTGGGTCGGTCATAGTAGGGGTCAGACCTACTCTACCTGTAAAGGGGGTATCTCTGTTGCTAGGCAATGACCTAGCTGGTGGAAAGGTAGTAGCCAATGCAATTTTGACAGATAAACCATGTGATTATAACAAGACAGAGCAATTAGAAAAGGAATTTCCAAATTTATTCCCTGCCTGTGCTGTCACTAGAGCTATGTCACAAAAGCTCGCCATGGATGATAATCTTAAACATCCACCCTCCAAAAGTGAGGATACAGTTCCCAAAAGTGGAACAAGTAGGGAATCATGTAAGGATGATAATCTTAAACATCCACTCTCTAAAAATGAGGGTATGATTTCTGAAAATAAGGATGATAAACTTAATCATCCGCCCTCTAAAATTGAGGAATTAGTTCCTAAAAATGGAACAACACTCCCAAAGGAGGAGTCAGAGTCTGGAATAGATCCTAGTGAAAATATTCATGAAAATGAAGATTCTTGGTATGATCTCAGCCAATCTTTTATGACTAAGCTTAATGATAGTCAGGATTGTGAGTCTCCTGGCCCCACACATAGTGAGGGGGGTAGAACAGGAAAAATCAAAAATGTCTGACACACTCCACAGAGACCAGTTGTCAGTGCAACAAGAACATGATGAAGAGCTTCAGCCATTAATAGCTGGTGCACTCACTGAGGATGAATCGAAAGACGTCCCAGTCTGCTTTTATTTTAAGAACAATATTTTGATGCGTAAATGGCGACCACCTGATGCACCATTAGATGAAGAGTGGAGAATTTACCATCAAATTGTGGTACCTAGGACTTATAGAAGGGAAATGCTGAGTATTGCTCATGAAATGCCATTTGCAGGGCACCTAGGAGTCAATAAGACTTACCACAGAATTCTAAATCACTTTTATTGGCCAAAACTTAAAAGTGATGTGGCCAAATATTGTAAGACCTGTCACTCATGTCAAATGGTTGGGAAGCCGAATCAGAATATTCCGGCTGCACCCTTAAAGCCAATTCCTGCTTTTGAAGATCCGTTTAGTAGAGTCATCATTGATTGTGTAGGTCCCCTACCTAAGAGTAGGGCAGGGCGTCAGTATATATTAACCATCATGTGTGCTTCTGCAAGGTTTCCAGAGGCAATACCTCTGAGGAATATTAAGGCTCGGACAGTCTTACAAGCTTTACTTAAATTTTTCACATTGTTTGGGTTGCCAAAAGAGATCCAATCAGATCAAGGGTCTAATTTCATGTCAACTGTATTCCAACAGATGTTGTATGAGTTAGGTATAGACCAAATTAAGTCTTCGGCTTATCATCCTGAAAGCCAAGGGGCTTTAGAAAGGTTTCACCAAACATTGAAGAATATGTTAAAGACATATTGTCATGGTAATGAGAGAGATTGGGATGAAGGCATTCCATTTGTGATGTTTGCTGCCAGGGAATCTATACAAGAGTCACTTGGGTTCAGTCCATTTGAACTTGTCTTTGGACACACAGTTCGTGGACCATTGAAATTGTTAAAGGAAAAGTGGTTATCAGATCCAGGTGAAGACATACATCTACTTGATTATGTATCCCGCTTTAAAGATCGTCTTCATGGTGCATGTGAACTTGCTCAGGAAAATCTGAGGCACTCTCAGAAGAAAATGAAAGCGTGGTACGACAAGACCACTGTGAAAAGAGAGTTTAAGCCTGGTGATAAGGTGCTAGTGTTTTTGCCTGTTTCTGGTCAGCCACTTCCAGCTCGCTTTCAAGGACCTTATGTCATTGAGAGAAAAGTTAGTGACACAGATTACGTCATTTTGACACCTGACAAGCGTAAATCTAAAAGAGTATGTCATATTAATATGATGAAGAGATATTATGAAAGAGAAGATTGTGACATTTCTAAGGATAAAAGTGTACATGATGTAAATAGTAACACTAATGATACAGGTGATCAAGTATGTATTATCAATGCTGATCATGAGCTCAGTAATGATGAGATCAAGGCTAATAATGTTCCTGACATGTGTATTAAGTTACAAAATTCTGATGTGTTGAAAAATCTTGACCAGAAATTAAGTCATCTGGATTACAAAGAAAAGTCAGAAATGAAATCATTAATCTATGAATATGCATGCTTGTTCTCAGATGATCCTACTAGGACAAATTTGATTGAACATGATGTTGATGTGGGGGATGCCACACCAATCAAGCAGCATCCTTACCGAGTTAACCCTAGAAAACGACAACATCTCAGGGATGAGGTTCGGTACATGTTAGACCATGACATTATAGAACCTAGTAATAGTGAATGGTCTTCCCCTTGTATATTGGTCCCCAAGCCAGACGGTGGGTACAGATTTTGTACTGATTACCGAAAGGTGAATGCGGTCACGAGAACGGATTCCTATCCGATACCCCGTATCGATGATTGTATTGATAGGATTGGGAAAGCTACGTATGTATCAAAGTTTGACTTACTAAAGAGGTACTGGGAGATACCACTCACTGAGAGGGCTCGGAAAATCTCGGCATTCGTGACGCCAGATGGGTTATTTCAGTATAAGGTTATGCCGTTTGGTATGAAAAACTCACCGATGACGTTTCAGCGCTTAGTAAATAATCTTACGTCAAATTTAGAAAATTGTGAAGTATATGTTGATGACCTTATTGTGTACAGCAACTCGTGGGATGAACATGTACAACATGTTAAGGCATTATTTGACAAGCTTGCCAAAGCTAATTTGACTGTCAATTTGGTCAAAAGTGAGATTGCTTGTGCTCATGTGATATACTTAGGGCATGTGGTTGGTCAGGGCAAAGTTAGACCAATTAAGGCCAAAGTTGAGGGCATTGACAAATTCCCTGCCCCAACTGATAAAAGGCAGCTCATGCGCTTCCTAGGCATGGCTGGTTACTACAGACGTTTTTGTCCGAATTTCTCTGACATTGCTGCACCATTGACAAAATTGTTAAAGAAAAATGAAAAGTTTGATTGGACGGATAATTGCCAAGCAGCATTTGAATTATTGAAAAAGGCACTAATGAGTTCACCAGTGTTGATTGCTCCAGATTTTGAAAAACAATTTAAGTTGGCAGTAGATGCCAGTGACAATGGCATAGGAGCAGTTTTGCTTCAAGCTGATGAGCATGGTGTTGATCACCCTGTTTGTTATTATTCTAAGAAATTTGACAATCACCAAAAGAATTATTCAACAATTGAAAAAGAGACATTAGCTTTGATACTTGGTCTTCAACACTTTGATGTTTATTTGGGAACTACTAGTTTCCCTATCACTGTATACACTGATCATAACCCTTTGACATTTTTATCTAAGATGAAGAACAAAAATCAAAGATTGATGAGGTGGAGTTTATTTCTGCAATCATATAATGTAGATATTAAGCACATTAAAGGGAAAGACAATGTTGTACCAGACTCTTTGTCAAGAATTTGATTTGATGCAGTATGTTGAAGATATCACTGTAAGTTTTGAAATTTTGTGTTAACTATGGCACACTGTGTATTGATGATGTTACTGTATTCATGTATCATCACCTTGCAAGACAAATTATATGTTATAATTGTACCTTCCATTGAATATTGGACTACATAATATACATACTGTAGTTATTACTGTAAAGTTATACATTGTAAATATTGTAACTTAAGTTTTGTCCGAGACGTCTAAAACTTTTTCAAGGGGGGGGGGGAGTGTTACAAGACGACCCGTCAGGAACACCGGATTGAAATCCATCGACGAGCGAATGGAAAGTTCCAGAGAATTCAACTTCAACGCAGCCTTTCTAGAACTGTCTAGAAGTGAGAACTGTTTACGTTATGTCCCAATTATAGCAGCGACCTGGCAACACTTCGAAGAAGCTGCAATTATCGTTATTCAACTACTGTGTGTTCTAGAAGTTTCTATTAAGGAACGTTCTCGTAATTACTGGACTGTGTACACTAGAAGTTTCTGTTAAATTCTGGAGAGTTCTCGAATAAAAGCCTAGCATATAAAAGGCAGTTCAACAACTGTTTTGGGGAGAGATACCCTAATACTTCATCGAGTCCAGACGCTATTGAGAAGCCAGCCACTGACACTGTACACTTGTGATAAACTGCCTTACGCCGTTTCTACACTGTGCATTGATATTGTTATCATCCATCATCGCCTAGCCTTGTCGTTATTCGCTCGTGGAACCAGTTCCTACGCTACAGCACGCTGCAGGTCTACTACTGTACCATCGTCAACGTGCATGCACTACCAGCCCTTGGACCAGACCAGGCAAATATTAATTAAAGGATTGTGAGTAAGTCTAATTAATTATTGTAAATTTAGGTGAGATAAGGAGATTGTAAATAATCATTAAGTTGTTGAATTTTAATCTCGTTCTTCTGTGATCTTTCGCTGTTATTGGTTTGACTTGCGACCACAAGCCGTAACAATATATATATATATATATATATATATATATATATATATATATATATATATATATATATATATATATATATATATATATATATATTGGAACTGTCGGTTTGTCCTCAGTCACAGAGACCCGCTACGCAGGCTAAATACTTGATGAGTGAAAAAGGAGCGCGGCATGCACGTATAGTAAAAGTTATATCAATCCACCAGACAACTCAAATGTAGGTAAGCCAGTGCATTGTGTGTAGTATACTGTAAGTGTTGCACTTTTGGGACCAACAGTGTGCTCCAATAGGCATACCAGTACAAACAATATAGTGGTAAGTGAACGATTGCTGGCGTTTATCTGTGTAAATTGCGCAATAACCTAAATAGGCTAAATCGAGAGGTTTTTACGATTTTTGAGTTTTTTTTTTCAATAAAATGACTATCATAATTTCGAATTCCATTCTATTACGCAATGATATATTCAATTTCGTCTCGATACAAGTTGTAAGTCTTGTTCAAATGATAGACTAAAGAAATCGAAACTCACATAACATTAGAGCTTGACTCTGACTATAGTCGTTATGGTCGGGAATCATAAAATAACCTCTTTCTTCTCAACATTGGCATTGACAGACGTAGACAGAGTACCTATATCATCAATTTTGACAGCAGTTTATATCATACCGCTTGCCCCATCAGCTCACAATTCCTCCCAGAAAACTCTAAGTGATATGTATGTATTAAGTTACAATTTTTGATGAAATTGATGAAAACGTCGAAAATAATCATTTTATTTTAAATTCAAAATTTTAGGAAAATACCCCAGATTATACAACATTGAAGCATGTTTGATCTTTAATTTTCAATGCATTTTAGCAAGCCCAAATGCCAGGCCGCTAGTGCTTCGCCCAAGTTTATAAAAGCACCAGCCCATCCCCACCCCACACACACTTTTGAGAAACTGTTAACGTCCTCAAGTTGGTTTTCTATAAGTTTCTAGATCATATACAAGATCAAGGTGTCAATCTTTATTGGTAACTTACCGTACGAACAAGAATAAACACAGTAACAAAGAAACACATCCTTAGTATATCGTTAAAGTATGATTCATTGGTTGTAAGGTATAAAGATTTAAGTTATATGACATATATAGTCCCCAAAATGATGAAATTCACAAAGCCTTAGAACTGCCTTGTCTAATTACCACTGATGTTATATACATTGAGTAGATCATATTTACAGGAACTGATTACACGACAAACACGAATTTATAGCCAGGCTACTAGTTTCACTTGGGCATTGCGCAGCGAAATCGATTGGAAAAGCGCAAAATACTATCAGATTTTTAGCTGCTTTGAGGAAATATATTTATTTGCAGAAAGACGGGTGGGGTGGATTGTAAAGCATTATGAAAGTGGCATGATAAAACTACCCTACCACCTCTAGCTTTACGTTATTGAGAATTCTGCATTCTAATTTGTTAAAGACTGATCTGTTATTCCACAACACACGTTAACGTTTAAAACTAGCAATTTCAACAATTTTACGTGTACTATAAAACTAATTCAGGGGCCTTAAAGGCGGAGACTGAATACAAAGTATGAACAAGTGCAATCACACATATCCCAATATTTGCTGATTATTCTGTCACAATGGCAAATAGGATGTGTTACACCAGGAAGGTGTTAGGAAGGAGATCCAACGTTCTATAGACTCTTTGAAGCAACGTTAGCTTCCGGCAGAAATGTTGCATTTCTTCTCAAAATTATAATTTCAATGCCCAGATCAACTAGGATCAGTGATGCATTGTCAAAATGACAATTAGAAGACACACCCCTTGAACTCGTTAACTTTTCGTTCTCAGCCGTCATGCAAAAATGTGAAATTTTAACCTTTCTTCGTTATTTGTCGCAATAAATATCATTTCATTTAAAGTAAGCTAAGAATTTCTTTACAAATTACTTTTCAAATATGTTTCTTAACAATGGGGAAATTTGCTAAAAACTGAGAGAAATGTATAGGCTTGAACTATGTTTCTAGCTATTGAAGTATTAAAATCGTGGGGGCACAATTAAAGTACTTTATTAAAACGTTTGTTGCCAGTCGTTTTACTGAAAATCCTGATTAAATTTTGGTCACTGGCGGAAACAAACCTCTTTTCAAAGCACGTACAAACAATGACCAGTGTCCTGGGATTACTTGGAAAGAATCATTAAAAAGGTTTATTCAACAGAGGAACAAAGAGACCTGCCAATCAAATGACGGTACCTCATTTTGTTTTTCAAGTACAGAATATCTGACACACTTGGTCGTTGTGTCTCCTTCCTTACACCTCCCTGGTTACATATAGCTTTTTATGATAAACTCAAATGACTGATGTTCCTGCTTTTTTTAGAAGAGGGCATTATCCATCTACAAGATAAGTTCTTTATCTGGCATTGTATGTTATAAACTATTGAACGTTACTACGTAAATCATTGTACAACATTATAAAGGGTGAATCATGTATTGTGAGAAGTCTTTTGTTCAAAGGACGACTTTTGACTGGAAGTATAGTTACAAGAATGGTGATTAAAGGCAAGTTAAAAAAAACGATTACAATCGATTATTTGAAATATAAAACAGCCTTGTAAGGGTGCGGGTATATAGTGGCTGTCCAAACTCGTTATTGAAACTTTTGAAAAGAAATCGACGATACAATATTTACCTTTGGACAGAAAGTGAATAGGATGGGGATATAAATGGGTTACAGTGGTCCTAGAGCACTTAAAAAAGAATTTGAAAGTTAACAGTTCCAACAATTATAAAAGATTTCCGCTCGGCTGTGTAATGTCTCATTCATCACAAAATGGAAAAAGTAAAGGTCTCAATAGAGAGCTGTAATTCTATTGGCAGCTCCCTGGTCTGAAAACATTGTCACAACATTAAATGCGCCCCTTAAAGCCACGGTGGACCGTTAGTCGTCTTTGGTCTTTATTTAAAAATCTGTTAATCCTTAAGGTTTCTTTGGGCAGTTGGCTGATTTGTTATGCTAGATTCTAGTATATGACTGAAGAAGGTTGGAATATGATCCCACCAGGATCGCCCTTCATGGATTTCTATGGTATAAAAGTAGCAAAGCTAGGAGCAAGTGAAGAAATAATGAAAATCACATAAGAATGGAAAAAGACAAGTCATCTACTGGGAATCAAACCTTTGCTTTATATACCTGAAATATACCATCCAAGTAATCATTTTACCTAATAGTTTAAAAGTTCGCCATTTGACTAGATAGCTGTGACTTTGATCCCCTTGGTGTTTGACATCAGGTCACTTGTTTAGAAAGTAAGCCTATATATTACATAACTACTTAAATAGAAACAAAGGAAAGTAAAGTGGATAGTTCGCTTTGCTTGTGATATACTTCAAGAACCTGTCAAATTGTATCAGACAGTTGAATTTCAGACTGGTATCTGGCTAAAGAGTGGATTTTAAAATTAGCCGTTTTTACCACACCATATATAGTAGCTACTACTATAACTCAAACGTTCCGGAATAGGTAACTAAAATTATTACAATCAATCATAATGTACAAGAGATATTGAAATATGCAGTAAATAATTGTCATATTCCTATTCAGGAAGCGAAATTAGCATTTTAAATTGAAATGAAAAGTCTTGAATGTGAAAATACATTTTATGCACAATTTTGCAGTGAAGAACGTCAGTTATGCTCCCCATTTAAAATGAACCATCCTTTTACTGTGATGCTTCCATATAGTCTACGTACAGTGCTACGTTAGAAGCTCTAGTGTGATTTCATTTGATAAACTGTTCTTTTCTTTCAGATAAATTCAGCATAACGAGACAGTCCCTCTGAACAATTGGTGACTTTAGATGCACACCGTTTACAGGAACCCGTGTGTTTCGTACACAGTATAACAAACAAATACGTAATGCTCAACACAGTTAACGTTCAAATTATTTCCAAATAAGTCAACCAAAACATGTACATGTTACGTATGAAATCGTGTTACTATTTACAATGTATGAAACCACAATCGAAGTGATATGGTCCGAGACGTTCAAGGTGCATAAAACACTGAGATCTTTGAGGCGGCAACTTCTTGCCCATTCTCGTGTGAAGACGACAATTAATATACAACAGTTTCATACCACGATCAATTCACAACAGATTATTTTCGTAAAGTATTAGGCTTCATAATAGTCTTAATAATTCAAAACAGTATTCTAGACATGCCAAAAAAATTTTTAATAACGAGTCTTACTGAAATAATCCCAACCCCCTCTCGCTGTATCATGGGCACTGGACTCAAACATTGGACCTTGATGACGGTCTCTATAACCCACGGTTATCCTTTGATAATTTGTAAGACATATCGATTTTTCCCCCAAACATCTCGTCCTAGTCTTTTAGAAGGTATCGGAGTACTTATAAAGTCCCTCATTAAGTCTCTATTATATAATAATTATGACTTCTTTCAATTAAATGATTTATCAAGATACTTGCAACTACAAAACTGTTACCCCAACCACTCGTGAACATCGATCTACTTACTCGATTTGTTCCCGTTAGCGTTCTTCCACAAATCAATCGAGTTACACTGTAAATGTCATTTAGATTTTATATCATTTTAAACACAAACCCTTTGAAGTTCTTGAATAGCTAAGATAAACAGATAAACAGTCCTACGTTTTTGATCTTCAGATTTAAAAAGCGGGCTTCTAGCTAGGAAGTTAAAAATACATGACCGTCTACTCCGTAAAATGTTGTTACATATTTGCTAACACTCATCAAGGTACCAGAAAGTTTCCGGTTGCCTCTTTAACAAAACAGGTTGTCATAAACAGAAATGGTGATAGACCATCTAGGCATGAGAAAGATGCCAACAGACAATGTGGCCAGTGAATTTGAGATGCTTATTTACAAAAAAAAAAAAAACTACAAACTTGATATAATTTTAAACTGTCCGTATTACACACATTTGTCTGTTCTTAAGAGTATGTTGATTCCATCTTATTCCATTGAGTCCGTTACTGACGATTTCCCGATGCAAGTTTCCCTAATGCCTTTCCTTTGACATTCAAATGTCTGATTCCAAATTTTACAGTTCAGACGGAGTCATCTGATATCCACTTCAAGTGGTGCTGCAATTTATATAATACCTTGTAGTTTGCGCCTTGCCATGCGATCCACTGGTGCTACCAGACCTACATATCACTGTAACCTGTCTGAAAAGTAAACCGAAACCTTGAGTGACGCAATATATATACAACATCAGTTGAAAAATCTGCAACAGCTCCATTTTCGGTACAGACGTCACAGAGTAGTATGGTCATGCCATACTCATCCCGGTCACAACATGGAAAGTTAGGAAGCCTGGAGAAGATGAATAACAACAGAAGAAATTTATAATGTGTGGCGCTGTTTTGAATTTTTTGAATTTTTTCATCATATAGAATACTGACTCTATTTTGCACTGCTCAATTATTTAGCAGTCTTTCAGTCATATTATTTTGTTTTTTCCCCTCAATCTTGCCTGTTCCGATATATCAAATTTCACTTTACAACAAAATTCATAAGGCGAAAAATAAAAGTTTTAATCCTTTCCTGACAGACGGTAACAATACTATAAACATTAACATGAACAATGATAATTTTATTGCATATGATGTTGATTATCATAAGTGGGAATAATTTGTTGTGGTATATGTTACTACATACGATCAGCCTAATGTAAAATAAGATAAAACAGTGTGGGTAGTCAGTTTTAGTCGATTAATGAACACGCATATTGCATGTGCCGAGGAAATTGGTTACAATATGTCATGAGTGGGAAAGCTGGCAATATTCTCACATATAAACACAGTAACGATGAATGTTACTCTCATTCAGGAAGTTGTACTTGATAATAAGGTAATAAGTATTTTACTGATTGTAATAAATGTATTTTACCTTGTTTCTTCTAATTTCCTCTTGCTTTTGTCTAATGTACCATACCTGTTGATAAAGCATCAATTCTGTGTTTTTTATAGCTAATATATATATATATATATATATATATATATATATATATATATATATATATATATATATATATATATATATATATATATATTTCACTAATTCGGCACTTAGGGGGAAAGTTGTTGTTGAAAAGTCGACCTTAAGGGGAAAAAAATTTTCGGGTGAAATATAAGTTTCGCCTTAACGTTTCCACACACTTTTCCTATAGGAATACGTAAACTTACAAGGGCGCCCTCTTAGATTTACAAACTAGATGCCATTACTTCAAAGTTGTCAAATTTACGGACACCTAGCTGTTAACACGAACGGATGGCTGGCCATTGAAATAACGTTATTTATATGTTTAGACGTTAGGGCGAATTTATTTCTTATGTATTTTATTATCTTTTTTTCGCCCTATGTACAAGCAGATATAACAATTTCCCCTTAAGGTGGGAATTAGCGTTATATATATATATATATATATATATATATATATATATATATATATATATATATATATATATATATATATATATATATATATATATATATATATATATATATATATATATATATATATATATATATATATATATCTTGACGTGTCCTCGTTGTACACCAATATCCCAAATGAAGAAGGCATCTCCGCTTGTACAGCCGCCTTCAATCCCATTCGGGGCAAAACTCCCACCAAGAAAGACCTGGGTGAACTGATGCACCTCATTCTAACCAACAACAATCTCATCTTTGGTGATCACCACTATCTCCAAATTCATGGTACCGCCATGGGAACCAAGATGGCTCCCTCCTTTGCAAATTTGTTCATGGGCAATTTCGAGCAAAAATTTCTGTCTCGACAAAATTTGAAACCACAAATTTGGTTACGTTTCATCGACGACATCTTCATGATCTGGCCCCACGGTGAAGATTGTCTAAAAATTTTCATTGAGAACATCAATTCGTTCCATCTCACCATCAAATTTACGGCCGACTATTCTAAAGTCAGTGTCCACTTCCTGGACACCACGGTAACCATAGAAAATGGTTCACTAAAAACAGACTTGTTCAACAAACCCACGGACAAACACAACTACCTTCTACCGAGCAGTTGCCATCTCCCGCACTGCACTAGAAACATTCCGTACAGTCAAGCATTGCGGATCAAACGCATCTGTTCCTCTGAAACAGATTTCTCAATTCGCACAAACGAACTGTCTGGCTACCTCCGCAACCGACAGTATTTCCGGGGTTCTGTTGAAAATGCCATCAAAAAGGCAAAAGATATCCCTCGTTCCCAGACTCTGACGTACAAAACTCGTCAGTGCAATTCCGACAGAGTGCCACTGGTTACTGAGTACCATCCTGGTCTACCACCACTTGCCAAATTCATCAAGAAACATCTGCCCACCCTGAGAGTACGGTTCACCTAAGGTCTATCTCCCCCCCCCCCCCCCCTCCGTTGTTGCCTTTTCGCGTCCTTCCAATTTAAGGGACATTTTGGTTCGGGCAAGATTTCAGGACAAAGCCTCAGTCGAGGAAAACAACGAGAATTTTGGTTGTTCACCTTGCCCTTCCAACTGCAAGACGTGCGCTCTGGTTGACTCTACAAAGAGTTTCCAGAGCAATCAAAATGCACGCACCTTCAAAATTAGACAATCAATTAATTGTCTTTCCGAAAATGTCATTTATCTCATATACTGCAATTTATGTGGAGTGCAGTATGTTGGGGAATCAAAAAATTCCCTGAGAAAGAGAATGACACAGCACAGGTCAGCAATTAAAACCAAAAAGGTTGAACAGCCTGTGGCAAACCATTTCAATTAACCTCATCATTCGATCACTAATTTACGTGTCATTGCTATCGACCAAAACGATGCATGGACCGACACAACGAGGAAAGCCAAAGAAAATTTTTGGGAACTTAATCTCAAAACCACAGTGCCCTTCGGCCTGAATATCAGAAGCGACTTACCAGCTCACTGATGTGTCACACCCTAGTAATCCGATTAGACCTCTTCGGTCTCTCAATTTGCCCTATTGAATTGTAAGGGATTATCTTGTTTTGGGGGACTACACCCAAGTAATCCGATTAGACCCTCCCGGTCAACACCATTGATTAATTGCTTTGAAAAGCAATGGGTGGGACCATTGTCGCCACCTATTAAAAGCTTCCAAAATTTCAAACTCTTTGTCAGTCTCTGACCTTGCACTGAAGAAGAGCTAGTATTGCTCGAAAGCTCTGCAAAAAACAATTTCTGGCTGTTTTATTTACCGAATTTCAAGCCTTCCGCTAATTTGTATCTCTTCCGAGATCCAGCCATTCAATTTTGTAGCACTGTTGTTTTACAGTTTCTCCTTTACCGATTATATATATATATATATATATATATATATATATATATATATATATATATATATATATATATATATATATATATATATATATATATATATATATTGGTGTATATCCAAGGCTGTGATTATCAACACAGCCATGTGCCTATGCTGTGTGTGCCCATTTTTTTTTTCAAAATGGTTAACCCCCACTGTGTCCCATGGAAGATGGTTTCAATTAGTTAAACCTGTGTTTTTTTTTCTTAAAGACTAATGCTGGCTACCTCCTACTGCAAGCGAAAACCTGAAACTACACCTACAAGGAGTTACGACCCGGACTTCGTGATAAACTGCAGTTCAGAAGACAGTTCTTGCGATCTGGAAATTTTATAGGGTCGTGTCCTTTATAGAAAGAAAGGTTCTTTTATCAAGCTTTTTAATACCTGAATAATATATCTAGAACTGTTTTTTTCACCCGCAATATACTACACGGGCTATAGTTATGTTTTTCTCATTTGTACGGGAGATGCTTTAAGAAGAACGTTGCAATATTTTAGCTCCCGAGGAGTACTGACCTTTAGCAGCAAAACACATGCTCAACCAAAGGGTGCGTTACTTTTATCTAATATCATACTACCGTCGTTCATTGAATTTCTTCCTTATATGGCAGCTACGGAAAAAGTACAACTTAAACTCTGGATGGGTTACTGATTGGCCGTCATGCATTGTGCACAACACACACACACAGTACACACCTGCAACATAGTGATATTACACTTGTGGTTTCTTTTGTGTTTTGGACCTTTATTTCATAATTTACCCGAACTACACCAAAGGGCAAAGCTTTGGTACCATCGCGCTCTTTTCAATATAGGCAAGGGACTCTATAGATGTATCAGAATCCGTGGGGTTTCATGAAAACGAAGTATGGGATAAATTTGCTTCCAATCAAACCATTGTGCATGGCTATTTTTTCAGAGTTTAAATTAATGTCAAAAACACCTATTCAACAGGTCGTATAAGCAATTTGTTACTGGTTATGATGGCTATCCATAGTTGCCGAAGATATTTCTAACTTGAATACATGTTGCCTGATGTACTTTTTCAGGCTAAATAACACAGACATTTTATTTCCAATACCATGCTATTTTTCATTGGAGTCGTGTTAGCTTTAGAGTTGTTCACTTACTCCCATCGTACCCTCTGGTTAACTTAAAACTTCATATTCCCCCTTGACACGTTGCAGCCCAATCGTTAAACAAAGTGTAAACCCCTTGTAATCGTTTCCATTTATTGAGTAACCCAACTTCATGAATTCTTCGTTAAGTTAAGATAAAACTTACATTTGAAGGCAAACCGGTACCCCCCTACCCCCGTCATTATGGTTAAACCTGCCAAAGTAATCATTCTACCAAAAAAAAAAAAACGTTCCTTATAATCACATTATCAGCATCAGGAATCTTACAGATTAATAAATCGTCAAATTTAATCCTGCCCGTTTAATATACGACCAAAAATAACAAAATTTCTATGCTGAATGACTGGAGGACATTATTACTATATTTTTCTTTCATAGATACACGCAAGATGTTTAGGGTCAATTGGGGTGACTGAAAATCGGTAACGTCGTCAAAATCGAAAAGGGACAGGTGAAGGTCACGGAAGATGGAAAATAGGACAAGAACATCTACGGATTTTGGGGTCAACCTTCAACAAGTGCACTTGACCCCCCCTCCCTCACACTTTTTCCAGTCCTTAAAAATAATAAAAAATATGAACGAAAAGAAGCGAGAAGAGCAAAATCATGAGGGAACTTTTAATATTATGGTAAATTTTGTAATGTAAAATAAAGGAACATGATAACAAATAAATTAACAATGCAAGAAAAGCTTTTGGGGCGTTTCGCAATGAAAACTAACTAAACAGTGGCAGAGCTTAAAGGTGGGAGAGGCAAGGGGTACAGCTGTTGATAAAAAACTTTGTTTGGTGCTTATACAATTTCTGTCAAGGAAATTAATGTGCTTCGGATTCTCGCCACACTTTTAAGAATTAAATCCCTGAAATAATGGCAACTGACAGTACTAAAGTAATTAATTACACGCACATGGTCCTTGCCATAATAATTCAGAAACCAACCCATGTATAGGGAATCAAGATTTTCAACAAATGTTTCAGCGTGAACTCCGTATAAATTGGTGCAACGTTTGGACTGCTGTCAGCAGGAAAACGTAACTTTGTAGAGTTGCCTCGTTATTACACTTGTCATTCTACAACTTGAGTAAATTACTATTTTTAGAACCCTTGCACCCTCCTCTGCTGTTTACTTTCCCCTTTAACTACTGCACCATCATCAAATTGGCTGACAGTTACTGAATTAAATTTGCAATCATCATAAGAACAATATGTCAGTAGCTTTCAATTACACCTTGGACAGTAGGATTATCTCTAGAAATTATCCAGAATGCCGCAAAAGACATCAAATACAATACGAAAATGCTCGGAGACTACCCAAGGTCCCCGACCTTTGGCTTCGCTCCTTCGCCTGCAATAAAAGTTGCTTCCCTGGCATTCCTACCGCTCACGTCCATGGCAATGTCTCTGTAAGAACTATACCCATAACGGCATTTCATTGATTTTGGAAAGTATCATGTACCGATAACCCTCAAACCCTCAACTCTAATACTTTAACGTTCCTTTTCACGGTAATAAGTTAAACAAACTTGAGAATTCCTAAGTTGTTTCCAATCATCGACAAAAATAAAACACAGAGGACAGACTAGAATGTTAGGGAATGCAGGAAAACTTTTTGCGTAATTGATAATATTGCATTTATTAAAAAATAAAGAAAAACGCTAGACTAGAATAAAATGTCGTAACTAAACGTTGTTTCCTTTGGCGGGTTTCGCGCGCATCTGCTTTAAATATCGTTCTGTGTGTGGTTGCTTCCTGTAGGACGTATTACGTGCTTTATGTATAGCTTTATAGAAAGTTCTTTTGTTATCATTGCGACCACCCACAAGCCCAATTATCTTCATCATAAAAATAACCTGTTATCCTGAGTAAGATTATTACCAATATGGTCAAAATGTGATCTTTGTGGTCTCATTAGTGCACAGCCGACGTGTTTCAAGATAGGCAAATGCTTTATTTTTGATTAGTCTTTAAATACGCCAGTGCCTCCGGGAGCAACGGCCCGGACCTCACCAGAGGCCCTAGGGCGGCATTTGAACCCCACGTCTTTCAAGTTCGCTTGGCGCTTCTGCGGCACCTTCGACGCCGTTTGGTTTTCTGCCGGGGTTTGTCCTTCCACTTCCAGACATCAAATCCAGCCCCTGATATTCTGACATTCTGTTCTGAGTTATTATTCCCAGTATTTTATTATCTGCCCTATCTAGTAGGCAGGCCCGCCGACAGGAACCTCGTCACAGATAGGAAGAACGCTTACGTGTTAAGGGAGGGGGCACTAATTAATCTTATTCTTTATAGCGAACGGCATCCACAGAATGAGCTGATTTAGGGGAGCCATGGGAGAATGTTAGTGCAAGTTCACTTGAAATATCTTCAGGAAATCGCGATTAAGTGTTAATTTTCCCCTCTCTTAGGAGCAGTTTCATCTTCCGTTACAATACATAAGCGTGACATCTAGGTGAAATTAGGAGAGTCCTCCGTGGCTCCAGAAGTATTTAGTGGAAAACGGGTACACCAGCACTGAACTTTCACCTGCCCCCTTGACAATGAGATTACACTTATTACTTCACCGTTACCGATTTTCGCACGGGCAGTATTGAAAGGAAATGTACGAAATGAGAGTAGGATAAAGTTCAAGAGGATTCATCATCATCATATAATATGTTTAAAGCTTTGTAAATGCTGGCTTTAAATTAATGTACTGTTATACAGGACCGAGAAATAATGGTCGTGAACAGACTTGTTTAACTAGGGGAGCTTCAAATCATGTATACAGTGACGGATTTAGACGGGGGCGCACCCGGCGCGCGCCCCCCTAAAATTTTCCAAGGTTTGTTTTTTTACCTTCGTAGAACGGATCATTTCGCCTACTTGATTCTTCATCATGTTGTATTGTCTTATAATTGCTACAAAATAATAGCAGTTTAAAAGTATACAGTTCAAGTTTTCCGATGGAATGGCAACAGGGTGACATCGAAGATCTCGACCGTATCACGCAACTTATAGGGCATGGGAAGGGCCATTTCCTGCAATCTGGGAGGCTCATTTTGCAAAATTTCACTCTTACGCTACGCGCGAACCAATGATCGCTTACGGCTTACAGATACTGGGAAAGTCGAACTCCAAACTGGTCATTTGTCAAATAGGCGTACAAGGCAGGGGCAGAGGGCAGACTGTCCCCAAATTTCCACAAGATCTTAATTTCTGGCATGGGTTTGCACAGCCATTTGCGTCTTCAAAAATCTCGCATGTTTTAATTCCACTCAAAATTCCTATCGTGCCCGAATTCTTCCAAAGATTTTCCAGAAAAATTAAAAAGCGTCAAAAAAACTTTTATTCCTCAGCCTCTTTTTATAGTCTTGCGCAACACTTTGCCCGAAAAGTCCGAATCTCCCAATTCTTTGAAACATTTGCCCGAAACATAAAAAAGCATCATAGTCAAAGTAAAACTTTCATGACGAAACGAAAAGAACACAAAAATTCGCGACACATCCGGGTCGCTTAGTCTCACTTCATAGTCCCGTCAAACTAAACTTTGCCCCCAAATGGTAGAATATTCCCGCGAAAGTTGTAAAAAAGTTCTGGGATGTTTTCAATTGCTAGATTACACTGACAGACGGGAGGGTGTATAGGTGTATACAAAGCCCAAAATTTTGCCCAAAGAAATTAATCAAAGACCGTTTTTGACGTGTCATATTTCTTTATGACAATACTACCAGTAGTCATCATAAGGCGAAGATTCGGTTTAGTCGGGACGTATTCGGGCAGCTATGTGTGGTCACGATTTTGCATTTTTCAATGTGAGCCACCGTCAATTGTTCAAAACTTGCTACTTTTACGCTGCAGTGCTTTTAACCCCAAATCGGGCAACGGTAAAAGTATCTTTTTCTTCAATTTCACATATGAATTTAGTGTGAGAAAATCTTCCCATAAGTCGGCCTGAAAAATCTTTAAAGCCATCTTGGAACGTGACATACCGGTTTTTCTCAGAAGGTGTTAGTAGTAAACTCAGTAGCGTGCGCATTGGGGGGGGGGGGTTGACTGGTGGGCCATGGGCCCCACCTCTAAAAGTTGTCGGAGGAAAATCAACTGGTCGGGGGAAATCGGGAGCAGTCTGACCTATTCTGGCGGAGCAACAGGCGCGCTCTCCCATGTGTGTTTTAACATGCTTCAAAATGTTTCAAATATAGCACCATTTTGCATCTCAGCTCTCTTTCTTAGGCAAAAGTTTCTAGACCCCTCCCCAGGACAGCAAAGAATCAAACCTTGCGCACCTCTGTTAAAACTTGTTTTACCTTCCAAAGGTTTACCACTAAATGAATAGCAGTTCTGAAAAAAAAAACGGTAAATCATCTATTAATCTATAATTTGACGAGTATGATTTTTTTAATTAATCATCTAATTAATCATCTATTATAAGCCAAGGAGGAGGGGCGAAAGAGACAGTCCCACCTTATTTCTAGTATTCTATGTTTATTTTTTACAATATTGCTAGTGTTTCCCCAAATTTATTGCGGTAAATAGGCCTGGGAAGTGCCATTTCCAGCTATCTGGGAGGCATTTTGAGCCAAAATTTCCTTGCGCTCCGCGCCAAACGAAGGTGGCGCGGAGCGCTGAGAGTCTGTCTATGGGCTTCGTCTCCCCCTCTCCTCAAATTCCTGCGCACGCCACTGAGTAAACTCATCTATAGTCGGGAGTTCGGGCAGCAATATAGACAGTGGCATAAATTCAGTGGACCTTCAGTTCGGACAAGTGTCGTAAAAGATACGCAGTCATAAGCATGTTTTCAATTCCGTTGTATGGTTTTTTGTCCCGGAAAGGTACAAGACCATTTCATCCAATGGTAGTGGTACATGTTTTCACTGACCTAGCCAGCAGGGGGCAGAATGCCCGCACAGAAATTTTAGGGACGCGGTCGACGATGTTGAAAAAATGAAGGGGATCAAAAATAAAACGGCGAGAGGAGGGACGGATGGGATGTTGTTTGGGTGGAAGGGTGAGGGTTAGAGGCCTAGAGCTAGAGGGAGGGTAATTGGGAAATATTTCCTTCACAACTGTGATCTTTTTATGATATTGAAAACTGTGACGAAACAGATTAACAGAATAATGTAGGCGTCCACATCGTATTTCGTTTTTCGTAAAAATAATGAATAATATTATTCATTGATAGAATGAAAATCAAGACATTTTCAGCACATGGATCTAGTGTGAAAAGAAGCAAAATATAGCACGATTTTTTAAGCCCTTCGGGACAGCAAAAAAATTCCAAAAGGAAAGGGGACACTCCATGACGGCAGACTTTGCCCCTGCATTTTATTTGGTAATTTTCTAATCATTTTGCAATTTTCTCATTTTTAATTGAAGGGAAAATTTTTTGGCAAACAAAAGCTCAGAATATCGACTGCTTAGACTCTACTTACAAGCCTGGGAAATGCCATTTCCGGCTATCTGAGGGGTCGCGATTTTTCAAAATTTTCTGTACGCTCCGCGCCAACGGATGGTGGCGCTCCGCTTAGATAGTCGTTCGGGCGGATGTTTGGTCGTCAGCGCGCCCCCCTAACGAAAAATCCTAGATCCGCCCCTGGTATATAGTCATTACTTTACAAATCTGATCAAAGTTTGGGCTAGAATAGTTCACGTGAGAAAATTCGATGGATAACGAAAAAAAGTTACCTAATACCCGGCCTTCCCTGTGAAACTTGCGTAGCTTAAAAATCTTTTTAGATCATCTTAAATTAATTTATGTAATCGCTTGGTAGCATGCTCCAATTTCCACGTGACAGCACCACTTTTCACAGATGGTAAGATTTTATATTTCGATATATTTTCCAAAAGTGAGAGCACAGTAGTCCCCGTCGTGGCCCTGGGTACGAGCCTGCCAGCAGGTGAGACAGCAAAGAAGATAGGCATAAAAGAAACAAACTACATTTACGTACAAAATGTGCAGCAAAATAAACGCAGCACAGTTATGTTCAACAAACGCACTCTATTGTGTCCAAGACATGCAACTAAAGCAAGCCAAGGAAAGTTTTCCAGGTACCGTCATATTTTTTCATCTTTTTCAATTGCAGCATGTAATCAGGGTAACGCCGATACATCGTTTCTCCATGGATGTCTTTATATTGCAATTTAAGTCCGTTTATTACCTTCCATGGGCAGTTCACTAGTGCACTCATGGTGTTGGCGAGCATAAAGTCCGAGTTTGCATGGCATAGCCTAAGTTGTATTTGGGCAGTACTTTGAGACACTTCAGTTTCCCAACTAGAGGGGTCTGTTAGGAAGATTAGTCTGATTCAACAATATTTGGTAACCCTCTGGAGGACACTAGTTTCCTAAAATATGTTATCTTTTCAAAAGATAACGCTAAAAGAATAGTTTCTTTTCAAAACGCTAAAAGAATAGTTTCTTTTCAAAACGCTAAAAGAATTTTTCTTTACAAAACTAGTCGAAGGTGTGTTATGCTAATGTACTAGTTACAAACCTTGCTTTTGCATTTAATCACACATTAAAGGCAATAACGTAACACACTGGTTGTTGAATGAAGCAAAAACGTTGAAGATGGTAATGAACAAGACAATGAAAAATAATTAAATGTAAAGGCAAACAAATTTAGATACTAGTTGATGAAAATTTAATGTAAAAAACGAATGATTCATTCCTACGGCCATTTCACTGCATCCCCCCGTAGAAATATTTTGCTTAAATTCTTTCAGATCATTTTAAATTTCGACTGGAAACCGTTAAGCTCCCATGTCACACGTGCTAGTATATTCTTGGCAAGAGTTTTGTTAAATCGAGGACATACACAGTAGTTGGACCGTGGTACTCCCCTTGCCAGCCTGGCGTCTTTAAACATCGTGAAGGGTCTCTCTCGAGAAAATTCATTATGTTAATCCTCCTACATTGCCAGGTCAAGGTAGTTTATGGCTGTATCGTAAATTCATATTGACATTATGTTTGCTTTCGATCAAGGTATTGTATATTATTTTGGTTCCTAGTTTAAATTAATGTCAAAAACACAAATTCATCCTGTAACATATGAAACTTCCGATTGGCCATTAACAGTGTTTATATAGTCTCCCTCTCCCTCCACCTCAAACAAAAAGAGTAAACTCTGCTTGGGGCTGTATTA
Source organism: Holothuria leucospilota (assembly GCA_029531755.1). Classification (NCBI taxonomy): domain Eukaryota; kingdom Metazoa; phylum Echinodermata; class Holothuroidea; order Aspidochirotida; family Holothuriidae; genus Holothuria; species Holothuria leucospilota. Next base: position 49,138,639 of record CM055961.1, read on the forward strand.
TTTCCAATGTCATAATATTGTTCATTAGACTCATGTACAGTTTTCAAGTTGCTGATGTATTCCCTTTCTATAACACACAGTTACATTAATCTTCATCCTTCCGTGATACGATCTAATCGTTAAACAAAGTGTTGAATTTAAATTGTCGTCTACATCCATGTATTGAGCATTTTGTTGTTCTCTCAACCTCAAGAATGCTTCGGAAATTTAAGATAAGGGCACACTAGTGACAGCCTCCAAATTATTAATTAAACTTGCCAAAGTCATTTTACTATCAGAAGTATATCTTTCTCAATAATAAAATTATCATCTTCACCATGGGTACTTTGCAAATTACCAAATCATGACATTTAATTCCCTTCGTGTAACATAAAATGAAAGGGATTACAGTTTGGTAATGCTAAAGGGGTGCATAACATATTGTCTCTATTTGCCAGGGTAAAAACAAGATTTTTACATGCAGCAGGGGTCACTCAGAATTAGGGATGTCAATCCGAATGAAAAGAGAAAAGAGACAGAAGATAAAACGATTCAGGACAATATGTGGATTTAGTCTTCAACCTTTAGCAAGTGGGTTTATATATATATATATATATATATATATATATATATATATATATATATATATATATATATATATATATATATATATATATATATATATATATGTATATATATATATATATATATATATATATATATATATATATTTCTCTAATTCGGCACTAAGGGGGAAAGTTGTTGTTGAAAAGTCGACCTTAAGGGGAAAAAAAAATTCGGGTGAAATATAAGTTTCGCCTTAACGTTTCCACACACTTTTTCTATAGGAATACGTAAACTTACAAGGGCGCCCTCTTAGATTTGCAAACTAGATGCCATTACTTCAAAGTTGTCAAATTTACGGACACCTAGCTGTTAACACGGACGGATGGCTGGCCATTGAAATAACGTTAATTTATATGTTTAGACGTTAGGGCGAATTTATTTCTTATGTATTTTATTATCTTTTTTTCGCCCTATGTACAAGCAGATATAACAATTTCCCCTTAAGGTGGGAATTAGCGTTATATATATATATATATATATATATATATATATATATATATATATATATATATATATATATATATATATATATACCACCTCCTGCAGGGGTTATATTCCTTCCTCACATTGATGAGAAATGCATTGTTTCCTTTAGTTTTTCAGTCTGGTGTGTTGACCTTAAAGTTAGTAGGGATCTAGGAGTGTGAATGTAGGGGATGTGAAGTTTGTGAAATTTCCATACCTCTCACATTTCGATAACAGGGGATAATTGAGGAGAAAATTGGTTGTAAAGTTTGAAGAAAAACGAAATGTTGCCCATTAACGTGAGATTATGACAGCATATGTGCTTGCTTCAAGTGCATTTTGTGTTTAAAATTGGCTAATATCTTGAGAACCACATATCGGATCCAATGCAATTTTCACCAAAATGCTTAGAATAAGTACTCCTCTAACATGTCAAACCTTAATTTGAGCTGAGACCCTTCTTTTAACTTATTTTTTCTCCAGGAGGAAATATATAATACCCCTAAATTTGAAATGTCAACCAACCTTTTAATTTTTTTCCCTAACCAGAATGAAAAAAGGCATTGTGGTTTCGATGAATATAGCACTTAATGTGTAATCCCAAATCACGCCAAGATCTCCTGTTTCTTTCAGTCATTGGATGAATGTGATCTTAAAGAGCTGGAAAATTAGAGTTTCATGTTCATATTTGACCTTGGGAAGTCTGGGGAATTTTTGGTTAATGGCCTTTGGTGATATCAGCTGGCCTCTGATTTCTGACAAAACTCATAGGGGTTTTCTCATGGATTAAATCCAACACCATGGGAAGTATCCAGCCTTCCTAACTTGAACTATCTTGTAAACAAGGTTTTCAGAGTTTGGCCCCTCGTGACCTCAAATGACCTTTGACCTTCACCAAAATCAACAGGGTTCTTTCCCTCACCATAATGCATCCACACACCAAGTATGAAATCTATCCAAGCTTCCTACCTTGAGATATCTCGTAAACAAGGTTTTCAGAGTTTGACCCTGTGACCCCAAATGACCTTTGACCTCCACCAAAGAACAATAGGGTTCTTTCTCTTACATAATGCATTCACACACCAAGTATGAAATCTATCCAAGCTTCCTTCCTTGATATATCGTGTAAACAAGGCTTTCAGACTTTGACCCCTGGTGACCCTAAATGACCTTTGAACTACACCGAAAACAGTGGGATCCTTTCTCTTATCATTATGCATCCACACACCAAGTATGAAATCTATCCAAGCTTCCTATCTTGAGATATCTCTTAAACAAGGCTTTCAGAGTTTGACCCCTGCTGACCGCAAATAACCTTTGACCTCCACCAAAAACAATAGGGTTCTTTCTCCTACCATAATGCATCCACACACCAAGTATGAGATCTATCCATGCTTCCTACTTTGAGATATTGTGTAAACAAGGCTTTCAGACTTTGACCCCTGGTGACCCTAAATGACCTTTGACCTCCACCGAAAACAGTGGCGTTCTTTCTCTTATCATTATGCATCAACACACCAAGTATGAAATTTATCCAAACTTCCTAACTTGAGAAATCGTGTAAACAGTTTTCAGATTTTGACCCCTGGTGACCCCAAATGACCTTTGACCTCCCAAAAACATAGAGTTCTTTCTCTTACCATAATACATTCACACACCAAGTATGAAATCTATCCAAGCTTCCTACTTTAAGATATCGTGTAAACAAGATTTTCAGAGTTTGACCCCTGGTGACCCCAGATGACCTTTGACCTCCACCAAAAACAACAGGGTTCTTTCTCTTAATACCAACTTTGAGAACTGTCAGAGTTTCCCTTTTTGAGATATCGTGTAAACAAGAAAAGTGTCACAAACACACCCACATTCTCACCCATACACACACGTACACACCCTCATACATACACACGCACGGCATCATGACTGCATAGGTTTCTCTTTTCATCGAAACCAAAAAAACCCATGTTCTAAAATTTGATGGCTAACAACCCAAAGCTTTCATATTTTTTTCTTAAATAAGACTCAGATATTTGACGCGCCCCTCTCGACATAAAAATTGGCTGCCCCATTTTTCCGGTAACCCGTCGCCCTTATCAAGGAACTCCTCCCCCTCCCTCTGCCGGTGAGTTTGGCCCCTGCCCGCAAAGTATATATCCGCCACTGGCCTATCGTTAGCTTTAGGTTTGTTCAAAATCTGGGTAGTAACAATCCAGTCGACGCACCGATGATGGATCTCATCACGCAAAATTTTGCTTTCTTCAGGTAAACGCATCGATTGCGGGCTCCCCTACAGAAAGTTTACCTTTGAAAAGAAAACTTCCATTTGACTGTAGATACATTAAAATATGAACAAAGGAGATTCTAAAATTGAATCAGACGGGAATTCAATCTGATTTGATTATTGTTTCTTTTACTGCCCACTGTAAAACTCCATTATCTAGGTATAGGTAAGGACAGAATCCTCTACTGGCTATGGATTTGAAACAGGTGTGTAAAAATTTCAGAGGTCCTCAGGTGTGTATGATACAACTGGTGGGCTTATATTATATTGCCAATATAGTGGACTTAGGAGATATATGTGACTTCCCAATTGGTGTGTATAGCGCCCTCTAGCGGGTAGTAATACAATGCATGTGTTCATTTGTCAACCTCATAGTTGTATGTGCTGGTCCGCAGGTGAATATGAATACATGAAAACATGCACAGGTCCTCGGTTTGTGATGAATACCAGTAGGGGTGTGTGTGTGGGAGGGGGTCCCTCCTTTAGACACGCTTCTGATAAGACTAAAATAACTATATCTTCAATAAATACAACTCAAGATGTCAGTGTATCATCAAATAAGCTTTAATCTAAATTTTATTTAACCTCACTTCATTCAGTAACATTTCATTCAGTAACTTAAAACACTCACCTCTATTTCACAAGGCTAAAATGTTCAAATGTTAACACATTCTCCGTAAATTTAGAACTTCAGAAATGAAAACGATGCTTGCTATTTTGTCGGAAATTTCTCACATAATTTTTGGACGTTATAAAACAAATCACCTTCAAACTGAAATTATTTCAGACTGCAGTGCAGCCCCAGGACCCCCACCCCGCTATTCTGATGATTCCCTTTGCTATTAAACTTAAAGAGAAAATTTCGTCATACGTGATAATTCCATTTCTCCCACCTATAGTACTTCTAGCCTCCCCAAACTGTCTTAGTTCCTCCTTGTGTGGACACAAACTTAGTTTATTGCTTAAAGGTTTGTCCTGATGAGCACACAAGGCAGTAAATGTGTAATCAGAGCACTCTCAAAGCATTGTGATATGTTAGGTACTACACTTTGTTTGAATTTCAGACTTTTGTGTCAATCAAAAGAAAACACTCACCAACTGAGAATTTTTTTTATCCCAACCAAAAATGTACTTTGGGATGATCCCTGCCAGTCGTTTTAGACATAAAACAGAGTTTAGTATGTAGTGATACAATACACAGTTGGCCTTACCTCCTCCTGGTAGTCATCGTCTGTCATCACTCTTATTACACTTCGTGAGATGATGTCTATGCGCTGTAAACAGAACATACCAAGATATGATTGGTTATAGCAATATGCTGTCGTAAATCGGTTTTCTGTTTATATTCAACATCGTCGAAAATAACAATTATCAAAAGGATTGGAATGTTAAAGAAATCATAATAAACTTATAAGGAGGATGTGTTCTTCATTTTGTAGTGTTTACTTTTCTTTAATCTTTTAATACTGTCAGTGGTTACCGCAGGTCCTGCCCCCAGTTACTGATTGAAGAGAGTGACTTGCATTGATTCATCAACAGTTAAGTTAAAGCAAAGCTTTTGGGGTTGAGGGATAAGTAAACATTGCCTCCACCCTACCCCGAGGAGACTGCAGTGGTCATACTGTAAAACATTTTGTCTATCGTGCTTAATTACGGTGATGCGTATATAACATTTATTTTGTTGCATTTTTTTTTACGACAGACAGCATAAATATAACACACAAATCCAGTGAAACAAGATGTAAACCGCTTATTAGATTTTCCTTTGGCGATATTTTGGAAAACTAGCTTATCCATTCCAATAAAATCACACACACAGACACAAACACACACATAAACACACCCACACACACACACACACACACATACCCGTTTACGGCGCCGATCGGGGACATACACAAATAATGTGCAAAGTGGGGACATCCTCTTCCTCCTAGTGAATCGGGGACAATTACAGGTTTACACACCAGGAAACTGGGGATACCGAAAAAAACTACACACACATTTACACATGAATGAAGACTCAAAACATGCAACTGGGGTATTACCTCAGATCAATCTGTAAAGTTGTAGGCACATATCTGACACCCCACTCTGCATTATTTTAGAAATTCTAGTAACGGGGATGTCCCCATTTCGCGGCGTATCCCTATTTCACTAGCATTTTTTCCTGTGTGTATCCCCGATTCACGCCCTAAACAGACCCCCCACACACACACCCGTGATGATGTTGTATTAAAATTATACCTCACTGCTAATACTGCTTACACAGCAGCCGTTATTAATAATTAATCGTAGAGAAGAAGAGTACATCGTCCTATGTTCACATATTTTAGTTTCTCCTAAATACAAGCTACCATGTACTAAATCTTAATATTTTCACCGGATGAGAACCATAATATTCGTTCAATATCCAAGCGATTTTCTATAGGCCGATTATAGTCTAGTTTAATGTGGTTTACGATAAAACGAATCCTTGTCCGGACGAGACTTTTTTTTCGTAGGATAGGGAGTCGAAAATATGAACTTTTCAAATTATCGGAGTCTTTACAGTTATTATTCAAAGCGTCTTCCTACATTGACTTCTTGAATAGTTTAAATAGTGGTCACAAAGAACAGTTACACTACAGAGTCGATTGCAATTAACTCGCGATGTGATAGGACTACAAAATGACTCTGAGACTTTGAATACCACCTGCCATTTGCTTTGCATGAGTCATTTGAATCCTTAGTGTATGGGAAAGATTAACGTCACAGGCGGAAATCCCAAGGAGGATAGAAGGGGCAAGGGGATATTTTTCCTCACTGTTTGGGAATGCTTCCGTTAACTTTCACTTTTTCTCACAGTAACTTTGGCCTTGAGGCATTATTCCCCCCCCCCCCGCACACACACACACACACACACACTTTTTAACACAAATTTCCCCTGGCGATTATTATAACAACTCAACAAACATCCCCAGTGTCCCCCAGGTGAATTTGCACTGGTTTCCCTGGGATTCGACCAGAGGAGGGCTTTGATGTCTGTGGGGTATGAAAAACATGGAGAAGAGGAATTATAAATATGAGGCCTTTATTGGTGTAATATGGTGTCAGTTGTACCCCCTTCTCTCGTCTTTTCATTCCTGCCACTAGGAATGTATATATATATTCCGAAGGCCACCGTATAGGGACACATTACAGCCTTACAATCAATTGGTGAAGGGGCAATTTACGCTCTTTATTTTCTCGTAACCGTCACGGTCGGTATTAAGGGTTAACTCAACGATGGATCACTCTCCCACTGATGTATGATCCCCAAGTGACAGTGAAATAATGTTGGTCACCAACCCGTACAACACCCAGTTTCTAGTTCAATCCCCGACCCAGGGGGAAACCACGTGGTCTTGAGTTTTATGATGCCACAGTCACTGCAAGCTATCACTCCGAAGTTCTCAGTTTACGTGTTTATATGTTTATCATATTGTCATCTTGACAGAAAAAGTAGATCTGATAAACAACAATAAGCTGCAGTTTTGTGTCAATTCCCAGTGACCCCTCCCCCCTTTGGTTTGAAATGTGACATTGAATAGGCTTCACAAATCTTTGCAGTATGCACTGAGAATTCTTGTGCACAAGGACCTCGACCATGGGAGTTAAAGTATTATACCTAGGACGTGTAGTATACATGAACAGACTAACTGTACACGCACACGCACTACCATACAAAGTCGCTAAGAAACAGATCTAATTTATCGCCAGGGAATCAAGCATGAGCAGTCGATAGTATTATCTACTCAATCCACTCAGTCTGCGTTACATATGGATAATCTGGGACTTCCCCCTAGCTATCCTATGAAAAAATCACTTCTGGGAGAGTAACTGAAGGTAGCCACTTATTATTGCCCCATTGACTTTCACACTAAATCATGCTACTTCCCGGGTCCATAGATCCTTGTAAAAGTTTTCAACGTGGATATACCAACCCTCTGGTTAAAGCTCACAAGTGGGCTCTTATGGCATTTTCAGATTTTTATACCATGGCCATTGAAATTTGGGTCTAGAAGGGTATGAATGATAGTTACATGTTTCCAGCCCTGATCTCTTCTCAAAGACGACATTTCACAGAGCGGAGTATAGTACAATCCAAAAATGGGACTAAAATTGGACAAATTAGTTGAATTTTGCGCAGTCTACATTTCAACGTATTGCCTACAAAAACCATATGAAAAATTGATCACATTTTATAAGTAATACGGTAAGAAGCAAGCTCTCATAACAAACTTAAGGAACTAATTTTGTCAGGAAACATTCTTCGGCGTAAGGTCATTTGAATTAGTGGCCCGCTCTGAAGTTTGGTTTAATGGGGCTGCCCGGCGTTTTCGTCTTACCGATAGAGGGCGCTCTCATATGGTTCCTACTAGAGTCCCTTTATACGATATACTATATAGGAACCTTAGTTCCTACAAAGATATTACAAACATAGATCACCCAATCCGGACAGTATATCATGTAAAAAAAGTTATATTATGCATGAGATGCAAGTCTCGAGACGCGGATGTGATACAAAACGGAACAAAACGTAAGGATTTGGTGCATACGTACCATTAAACTCCTACACCTACACTGTAACGCGCCGACTCTGCATGGAAGCTCAATTACCGGGGCGGAAATGTGGATTTGATATGTGCGTCGTTCTGTTCGATGATCTGCGTACAAAACTAAGGGCGCGTTACAGAAAATTCGATTGTTAAAAGAATAACCGTGTGTGCACATTAACAACGCGTTCTGTACGCGCATAATACATTTCTCTGTGTATTTTCCGGAATAATTGACTCACACTACTGCGCTCTTGGAAAACGAACGCTTTGGTTGCTTTTCCGTTGTTAGCGAGTAAGAATTTAATGTATGTATTATGAAGTGCGCTAGTGCAGATACCATAGAAACAGACCAATCAGTAGGTTCATGACTTCAAACCAGTCACTGTGCGCTAATATTCAAAAGTACTGGAAGAAGAGAAAAGTGTTCCATGTAAGTGGGATTAATTGAGGAATGATGCTTCTTAGTACAACTACCGGCTATAGCCGAGCGACCTATCTTTGACTCGTGCTGCCGTGACTGTTGGCTACTAGGCCGCTTCTGATACTAGATCCATATTAGGGATGTAGTCTTCTTTTCTTCTGGGTATGTTAACACTCCTGATAATTATCCCTTGCTTACCTTTGGGTACTACCCAGGTACAATGCTTTGCGGCGTACTAAAACCAGGGAGCTCTTTAACATTCAGCTTCAACAGCAACTTATGAGAGAGTACGTAGGCCTAGACGTAATAAGCGATGTTTTGTTTACAAACTTCGCCGTCGCGATGACGTTTCGCGCAACTGGTAGGAACCATGTGAGAGCGCCCTCTGTTGATTTTTACTCGGCTGGGCAGCCCCATTCAGTAAACGAACAGTTGTTGGCGCTACATAGAAATTGGTATCAGTTGTTTGTTAGACAGCTCACTCCAGTATACGCAACGTAATATTTAAGAATTTGTGTATTTAACCGGGATTTATGTAGAGCTGTATGAACATATTATAATCGTCGGGTACTGGTTGATAAAAGCATCAAACTGGTGGAGAAGGAAGGCTCCAGAATGAGGAAGATGGAACTACTGAGAAATTAGTATTGTGTTACCATGGTAACACAGTTACAGAACGTGAGTTTTGTTAGCTTTACAGGGACATTCCTGCTGTTCGTACATGACCAGACACCAGAGAAGGTCACGGATGTCAGAAAACAAGAAATGCGAAACAAGTTTATTGTGTCCCATTTGTTTTGCGTCTTTGTTGCAACCAATGTACATAGATAGGTTAACATGCGCTTTAAAAATAAAAAAAAATCTCAGCTGTTCGAAAAGTGAACAATTTACACACACCATATGCTCTTTCGCAAGAATATTATGAAGTCAAGATGGTATCCTGCAAGGAGGACCTCAGTCCGAGCCCCCCCGCACCCCCCCCCCCCCCCCCCCACCCCCACCCCCCCCCACCCCACCCCCCCCCCACCCCCCACCCCCCCCCCCCGCCCCCACCCCCCCCCCCCCCCACCCCCCCAACCCCCCCCCTAACCCCCCCCCTCCACCCCCCCCCCCCCCCCCCCCCCCCCCCCCCCCCCACCCCCCCCCCCCCCCACCCCCCCCCCCCCCCACCCCCCCCCCGCCCCACCCCCCCCCCCCCCCACACCCCCACCCCCCCCCCCCCCCCCCCCACACCCCCCCCGCCCCACCACCCCCCCCCCCCCCCCCCCCCCCCCCCCCACCACCCCCCCCCCCCCCCCCCCCCCCCTCACCCACCCCCCCCCCCCACCCCCCCCCCCCCCCACCACCACCCCCCCCCCCCCCCCCCCCACCCACCCCCCCCCCCCCGGCCCCCCCGCCCCCCCGCAACCCCCACCACCCCCGCCCCCCCCCCCGCCATCCCCCCCCCCCCCCCACCCCCCCCCCCCCTTTCATCTAGTGTACTGCTTTGATTTCGTGAACCACCTTCAGACTAATGGGTGTATATATATCCCTGTTGTTTGTGCTTCCAGTGGCTGCCCTCATCCTCGTCTGGAGCGTGTCCCCCATCCCCTGTCCGTTGGGCAAATCCTGGCACTATAGTGACCACCACGTTTCCCCCCTGCTGTGTGAACCACCTCTGTGCGGGAAACGCCGCGTTTCCCGCGGTTTTGGTGTGAACCATAGAAATAAAAGTAAGGGAGTGTATTCATGGTGCATCCCCTGCATGTTTAGCCGGTGAAGCCACGAAAATTGTGAGGGCGCTTACGTTGTACGACAAAAGACCGGTTGATTGGTGTGTCTCCGTACGTACAGTGTGCATTCTGCTGCAGAAGTTATAGCTTATTCTCAGGGGCGTAGCGAAGATGTTATCTTTGGGGGGGGGGGGGTGGAGATTATGTTTTGCCGACGGATCTGGTAATGTGTAGTGCGAATACGAGCTTTAGCGGGTGGGGTCCAGGGCCCCGCCTAAGGACCCCTAGTGGGGTCCAGGGGCGCAGCACCCGGAAGCTCTGAGGTTTAAGTATATCTCTGGGTGAAAAATTAAGTCTCAGGATGGATATATTTTTGTTAATAATGCGTTATCAAATACAAAATAGTTCCCCACTAATTTTAATGTATTAGCCTAGGCTATTCCTCTCGTCAGGTCCCTATAGTTTTAAGCGTTTGGGATCCAGAGGCGGGCGCCAGTGCTTTAGCTAGGACGTTTTCTCAATGCGACTTTTACTGATCTGTAGCCTGGGGGAGGGGTCTAAGGGGAGGGGGTGTCCCCCTCCCCTTTGGTAATTTTTGGAATTTAAAAGGTGCCTAGATCGCAAATGGTGCAATATTTGAGTGGATTTCTGCCCTAATGAGGAACCTCAAAATTTACACCCGGGTAGAAATTGCGTGTCAGACTTTTTTGTGAGACATTTGTCGCCGTTAATGCGACATTGTCCCACAAGTAGGGGCTGGCTAAAAGACTGATCCGGCCTTAGGGCCCCTGGTGGAGGTCCGAGGGGCCTCGCCCCCGGACGCTCTGAGATTTTTAGCATAATCTCTCGTTAAAAAATTAAGTCTCATGCATGGGCGTCAATCCTGGGGGGGACGGGGGGACACGTCCCCCCCACATTTCGATGGGTGGGGGACACAATATCAAATGTCCCCCCCACACATTTGCGTGAAAGAGTAGTGTCGTGGCTCTATTTGACTGGCTTTTTGAATGACATGTAGGTTTGTTGGGCAATTGTTAAGTGCCTCGATGCGGATTCTGAATGTAGATTTCGTCAGGGAAATCTTATTTAATGGCAAAATTTCGGCGCGCTTCGCGCGCATGCGTCACGGTTTGCACTCCTTCTCATGACCATTAAGAAGGTAATTATATATGGAACTTTTCTGGTCACAACACTTTCCGAAAACAGACATACATCTCCAAACATCTGTAGGGGCCTCGCATGAATATGGGATCATTCAATTAGTGGGGAGGGCCATTCGACCATGCCCACCCTCACTGATTCCGATTTTTTTAAGTTTCTAAAAATACGTAAATTTTTTAACACAAATTTACTACACCAGATTGGCACCAGATTGCATGTAAGGACACCGAATTTTTCAAAATTTTCAAAAGGGATGGGGACATCCCATTGGGCCACGCCCCCCTCACTGATGCCTATTTTTTTAGTTTCTAAAAATACGTAAATTTTTTAACACAAATTTTACTTCAAAAGGTAACATATGTGGCACCAGATTGCAGGTAAGGACATCTAATTTTTCAAAAAATTTCAAAGGGGAGGGGCACCCCTCCCCAGGCCAGCGGTCACACAACATACTGCATGCCCCCCCCCCCCTTGTGGAAGGTTGAAAGTACGTTGTTGCCATTAAACATTTTTTAAAAAATTTTACCGAGCGCTTCGCCGAAGCCATTATCGGTATAGATGGTGCAGGCGCGAATCCAGGGGGGGACCTGGGGGCCCGTCCCCTCGCCACGGAAAAAAAAACGAAAGGAGAAAAAAGGAAGAAAAAGAAAAAAAAGAAAAGGAGAAAGAAAACTTAAGAGCAAAAACTTAATATAATTGTCTATAAGAACGTAGGGGTTGGGTGGAGCCAGAGCTGGATTATCTCTTTAGATATCTTTCACAGTGGTTGGCAACGAAAGGAGAGCTACCAGGCTACTATGTTCGAAAACAGGTGAATAGCTGAGTAATGATTCTTGACTTAAGATCTAGATAAGTAAACATCGTGACATATGCAGTATGGGCCCTGCTAGCTGCACTGAAATTAGTGACAATTTTGTGTTAAAGAGTGAAAGTTTTTGTAATCTAGAGGGATTGAGAGGCAAAGATTTCGCCAAAGAACTTGCAGAGTGAATACAAAAGACAAGCTGTCAGGTGACGTGCTATTGTGCACAGTGGCACCAACTGTTGCGGGCAAAGTAGCGGCGTGCATACCCTATTCGATTTCGAAACTGTCTGAAAAGTTTTAAAATGAACTCAAAGGCTTTTAAGCTACAGACAGTGGCGTCGGCACAGTGGGCAATGGTTGACGTGTGTCCCCCTCCCCCATCGAATCTTGAAAATTTTTAAAATGGTCCCAAAGTCATTTTATAAGCTACAGATTTCTGTGGAGGGTGGAGGGTGAGATGTAGTTTTGATGATTGGTTTATTTATTCTTACCATTTTCTTTCACAAACTGTTCTCAAACTATCATAAGTTTTGGAAATTCTTGACAAATTCCAAAGTTTTGCACGCTCCGCTAGCGTCAAGCCTTGTGTCAGAGTTGTCCTTATTATCAATAGCTTTCGGTAACTACTCACGGGGGAACAAAGGAGCAAAAGTGCTTTTAAAGAATTCTCAGTCAGAAGATTCGTTTCTGAATAGAATAGGTTGGTGGGAAAGTGATAGTGTCCGATGCAGGTTCTGAATGCAGGTTTTGTCATGGACTAATATTTTATTCAAAATTTCGGCGCGCTTTGCGCGCATACGACGGGGTTTACACCCGATTTCATATACCATTGACAAAGCTATGACGCAAGAAATTATTCCAATGGAAACATTTTCCTAAAAAGTACGTTCTCCTTCTCTGTATGGCTCTCATCATTATGGGATCTTTGACTAATCTAGTCTAGCACATGGTTTGAAAGATTGAAATTACGTAATTGCCGTTGCTTATTTTCCAAACATTTTACCGCGACGTTCAATAACGACGAAAATCTTTTTTGAAACGAATTTTGCCTGTCCACCATCCTTCTTGCTATACCTATAAAGACAAGGTGATATATCATCTCTCCTCCGATATGGATGTCAGGTTGTGAGAGTCCTGTTGGTCCCCCTTTTCAGGGTACAATTAATGCAGAGCTCCCGGGAGGCTCCATACCGAAAATTTTTGCGCGCTTCGCGCGCAATTGTTTACGCTTACTGAGAGAGGTACGTTTTTATTGAGTGATGGATTTATTTTTATCACTTTTTACCAAAAATCATTTGAAATCTTTCACGATTTTTGCAAAGTATTCTCAATATTTCTTGATTTTCGCTTGATCTGGGCACTTTTAGCCTTGAATTTCTCCTTTTACTATCAATAAAGACCAAAAAGTATTCGCATTACTCATCGGTGGGGTTCTACCTTAAGCCAATTATTTGTGTGCATAGACGTGATTTCAGAGTTTCAGAGTATAATAAGGATGTAAAGCAACCGATATACATTTCTTCACCCTCCTCTTCTTATGAGAACTGAAAACTTAGTATCGAAGCCACCTTCTAATTGATAGACACACATAAAGGGAATTGACACCGTTTGTAATAGCAATGGTTTTAAATGTAAATTCAAATTTTCACGGGCAATTGTTTCATCTGACGTCCTATACCTGAATACCGTATAACGAAAATAAAACACTCATTATGGCAAAAATCATTTCAAGTTACCTGCATGGGTTCATAATGTTGGCGTGTAAGTTTTAAGATAACTTAGATTCTTCGGACCTTCTGCAGGTACATATAGTAACTTATACTGAGCCATACACATCAATTTCCATGCAATATGAAAAGGTATAAAATCTCACTGACATAAGAACTGGAGCCGATTTCTGTGCTCTCAAAATAAAATACTGCGAGAGCTTCTGGGGGCTTCGCCCCCTGGACCCCGCAGGGGCCCTATCGCGGGCCCCTGGACACCACGCATAGGAACTCGTGCTTTGCGCTCGTGGTGCACCTTCGGTGCACATGAGATTTTCCATCTTGGCCCCCCTCAAAATTTCTGGATCCGCACCTGCAGATGGTGATTATTAATATACTTACGACTACAAAGTATTCTGAAAACGCCCTTGCTAATCCTTCACACCTTTGCCATACTACGATCAGCTCCAAAAATATCCCAAAGATATCCATTTTGCATCTAAGCAACCTTAAATAAACAAAAATTTCTCAAAGGGGAGGGCTACGCTCCCTTCCCTTAGACCCCTCCCCCAGGATGACACCTTTATATAGTGACAAAGGAAGGATCCCCACTGCTGTATACAAACGCAGGGTGAATAAAAAGGTGCAGTTTACACGCCGCCACTGCAGTTAGTAAAAACATCCAGCCTGTCGGAAAATTAGAATTCACTACATTATGGACATTTTCCAGCCATGTACGATCAGCTCTAAAAATATCTCAAAGATAGCACCGTTTTGCACCTAAGCAGCCTTAAATTAACAAAAATTTTTCAAAGGGGATGGGGATTCCAGCTACCCTTAGATCCCTCCCCCAGGACGACTCATTTATGTATTGACAAAGGAAGGATCCCCACTGCTGTATACAAAACGCAGAACGCATAACAAAGTGCAATTTAAACGCCTCCACTCAGTTGGAAAATACATCCAGCTGGTTGGAATTTGGGACCTTCACACCCCCAAATATATCACCCTAGCAACGGGCCTGGTCGGGTCCATGGTCTCCGACAATGATCCACGCTGCGAAGCGTTGTTTCAGATATTTTGGGACATGGTGAAAATAACATCTTGATGTAATCCCGTGGACTCCGTGTATTTCACCTGGCAGATCATCTATGATGGTTATGTTAACTTTGAAATGATAATTCTTATTAGAATAGGACAACGTCAGCCATCATAAGGCGGGGGGGGGGGGGGGGGAGGGCCTATTGGATGTCGCGCCCGCTTCAAAACCAAAGGGATTGGTTTGTGCTACGTCATGTATGGCCCCCGTCCCCCCCCCCCCCCCACATCTGAATACGGATTGACGCCCCTGGTCTCATGCAGGATTGGTATATTTTGGTTCATAATGCATTATCCAATGCAAAGATTCCGGTTAATTCTAATGTGTTAGGCTATTCCTCCCGTCATATAGTTCAGGAGCTGAACCTGTCGTTCAGAATTGGAACACTGTATTCAGCATTTGAACACCAAACGCGTCAGGCGTTGGCGTCCGACGTTCAAAAAGGGAGAAAAAGTGTTCAGAATCTTAACACAAGCGTTCAAAATATGCTTTGAAGGCAAGGATCTGAAGATGGGTCCTGGATCTGTATCATTTCGGTGTTCAAAAGTTAAAAGCCTGAGACTGCAGGGCTAAGGATGCCCTCTCCATGGGTAATCGGGTGCTGCTCCCCATGGTGATGATAAAAGTGAGGAATAATGTGCAGAAAGTGGTTTTTCAAGAATGTCATATGATCCTAAATAGTACGCATATACGGAAGCCTTTAATTCCCTTTCTTTCCCCGAGGTGCCGACTGGACTTAGTCACTCGTCCAATTACACCGACGGCCCTTGATACGGCTGTATACGGCCGTCACATGCATAATCAACTTGCCGACGGGCCTTCAACTTGAATGGGCCAATTAGATGAAGAGCCAAAAATCGAAATAGCCGATAACAGACTTGCCCGTTCTCTCTTTCTCTTTTATCTTTTCATTCTACCTCTTCCCTTTCCCTCCCTTCCTTTCCCTTTCTTTTCTCTTCTTCTCTCTTCTTTTCCTCCTCTCCTCTTTTCCTCTTCTTTTCCTTTCCCTCTCCTCTTTTTGCCGACAGACCGAAAATTTGCCGACGGACGACCAAATATTGGGGGGTGTGACACCCCACACCCCCCGCTCGCTACGACCCTGCTTATTCTATCCGTTTTTCGAAAGATTAGGAGTAGTTTCCACAACATAACATAACAGGTTAAAGGGCAAAGGAGGGCTTAGGCCCCATAGAATGCCCTGAAGTTCATAGCGCCCCTTAACTAATAAAAACAAACAACCAACCAACACCAAACAAACCCAGTTCAATTAGATTCTACCACGGTCATGGAAGAACTTGTCAATGTTAACTGTTAGCAGTGCACTGATGTGGAGTTAACTACTGATCGGGCAGACTATTCCACTCGTTGACAACTTGAACTCTATGAGAGAAGCTGAATTTCAGGCTATAATGCCAATTAGTTAGTTAGATGAGATTTAACGACACACCAACACGAATGTGCCACATAGTGTCAACTAGATAAATACGGTTCAAGTCCGGTTTCAAATATTGTTCAAACACAGTGCAAGTCCTCCTCTTCAGTCGAACCTTACGACAGGCGGGGAATACCGTGGGCATATTCTACAACCCCCAGCCCACAGGGGATTTCCTAATGTCAAGCCTTGCAAAACACTTTACTAGCTTCTTACAACAGGAATAAGTCATGGTACCTTAATTGTTTTGTTTCATACTCCTAACCTGAAAACCTGTAGTTTCTCCACCAATATACTTGGGGCAAAGTAATGACGTGATATTTGTATTACGCGCCGTTGCTCTGTTGCCGTACAGCCTGGCCAAATCAATGGCTACAGTCCAGATCTCCAGACGTCGTTCTCCCTTTAATTTCTATGGTGTGAACGCACTTATTAACATTACTTGTGATTAAGCCAGAATGAGGTGCACGGCTGGCGTAGTTTTTTTCCCAGGACGAATGGGGGGATCTTTTTTACCTTAATCATAGACTGAGCATCATGTTTCATTTTTTCATGATTTCAATGGAAATCTCCAAATATCGCCTCCATCCGTCCTGGGAAAAAAATCCGCGCACGGGCACTCTGGGCTTGTGGATACGCAGAAAACAGGTGTGTGTACAGAGAAAATTGGAAACCGTCTAGCTTTACCTTCCGAAAGCCTGTCTAACCAGCGCACCGATTCTGATCATAACGTGGCTTTCAAATATGGGTATCGAGTATGGGCTTACTGAACACGTTAGCAGCTACGATACCGCGATACATCGTTATAGATTTTCGGTGTATCGTTAATAGTTTGTGATACCCTGTGATACCCTAACACAAACGAAGTTTTTAGAGCAGTGCGTATTTGGACTGAATTGAAGAGTCAAAATTGTACATATTATAACGTGTTGAATGTGATTCGAAATTTGGAAAATTTTTTAACATGTTGATTTCTGTTTTAACATGCTAAATTTAGTTTGAACATGCTGAATTTATTTTCGATGTGCTGGATTTGTTTTTGATATATTGAAATTATTTTCGATGTGCTAATATATTTTTCGACATTTATGATACACTTGGCACTCCGTACTTATTCCCTTTGATGTCAATAATCACGAATTGTTTCAAATTGGCATCGTATCTGGCGTAATTGATGCGACGCCCTCACTCTTGGGATTAGACAGTGCCAAGTAGAAGCAGGGAGCTGTTATACGGATAGCTCCCTGGTAAAATACACATACCACATACCAATTTTTCTAGAAGGCTGTTAGGGTCTTTGCAATACACTACAGTGTGATTTGCGTGTAAAGGTTGAAATTCTGCGTGAGAGTGGTCCAAGCATAAGTGCTAGGGACAATTTAATGATCCTCAAAAGCTGTCATTTAGAAAAGCAGGAGGCTGGCAAGACCGTCGTTATACCTTGACAAACGAATTCCTTAAACAGTTCTCTCCTCTTTTAAATATTTCCTGTTATGCTAGTCAGGGGCCGACACAGGATTTTACAAAAGCAGGGAGAAGTGGGCTACTTTCATTAACGGCAAGTCCAAACCTGTGGGCGTCGAACCTTCGAACGAAGCCTCTATGGAAGGCGGCTGGGGGTGGTTTGGGAAAATTTTGCAATTAGCCATTGTTACATGGTACTTCCTGACATCTAAAAATCAAGAGAAATACGCAAACAAATACCATTTTGTGCTTTACCGGTGCTTTAAAGTGCGACACTGCAATATCGGAATAGACTGAATAGTCTTACAGCAGACTAATTGTAATATAATGTTAACGTGGTGAGGACAGGGAGGGAGGCGGAGGAGTCTGGAATATTTTTTTGTTTAAATCAAACAATGCTTGATGCGATTTCCTGACATCTGAGAATCGATTTTAGTGCTAAATATACAAAAAACCAAAATGTTCTGAATGGAATACCATTATTATGCATTGTCACCAGTGTTGCAATTGAGGATAAACAGCAGGCACACCCAGCAAAAATGCCAGGAAATAGGGTCGGGAGCTCTTTCCCAGGAGCATCTTAACTACTCAACTATCAGACTTACTTTTCTGATAACTGGTATATCTGTTATCAGTGGGACAAATTGGTAAGTAACTGGGACGAGTTGTAAGACTGCCCTCTAAGTCATCATGAAAGATGAAAGGCGAATGGGAGTAATTTATATAATTCTTATTCGATCCCGATAACTAAACTGTGCAGTAGCGGAGATTTTTTGTAAAAAGTCGGGGTTAGGGGGATGATGGACCCTGGAGGCCAAAGTTACTGTGTGAAAAAGTAAGGGTCGGTGAGGGTTTTTCCAAAAAGCGGGGGAGGGGATATTTCGCCTATTTTCCCCGGGATTTCCGCCTATGTAAGTTTACTAAGTCACCAGACATTTTCAACTGTCGAGAAAAGCTATGCCTCCCCTTAGCTACCCCCAGAACTGTCAACCAATTTGTCATAAAAATAGGAAGTTTGCAACTTTCGGAGCCTAAATATAGGGAGGTTTAAAGCAAAATAGGGAGTTTAGCTCAATTTTCAACTGCAATTTAAAGTACAAATCAAATATTTAGGTCTAATACTCATTCGATCAATGCTTCTTGTTACGTCTTATATTGGCACGTTTTGCATATGTGAACTTTGGCAATTTGAAAGCAATTCTGGGAATGCAATGTAGTGGCCATTCTAAGTAACGAGTTGCACTAGCCCGAATATAAACCAGACTAACATGAATAAGTTGTTGTACAATGGCTTACTTTGGTCCCAGGGCCTGTGATGGAATTTTGGAGTGCACGTAAGTTATCAATACTTTTCAAATTGGCAAAAAGAGGAGGATGGAGCAGGTAATAGGGAGGCTGGAGGTTTTGATGAAGTCAGTGAGTCTGCCGGTAAAACCGGAAGAGTTGAAAGGTCTGTACTTAGTCTATTTGAAAGATGTGTATTTGAGGCAGATTTCACCAGTGGGAGTCTGTAATACCACAGAGAAATTTGTGTTAGGGTATGGTTGTAACCAGGGATTTGTTTGGACATCCCTGCTTGCACTGGGCACATAAGTGCGGGCAAAACTGCATTGTGTACATTTTGCAACTGTGTGCTACTGGGACTCGAGAAGTATCAGACAACAATATATTCCCAGATTCAGCACTTTTGAAAAGGAAATTAGTAAGTCCCACCAGGTCAACACATGAGGTCTACGTTCCCTAAAAGAAAATTTTGGAATTAAGCACTGTTAGATGTATTTACTGGCATCTCACAATCAAAATAAGTGGTGCAGCTTTGGGGTCTTCTCAAAAAGAAAATGGTGCCAAAAAAGGAGGATAGAGCCGGAAAAGCAGATCTCCTAGACATATTACTATAATCAGAAAAGTAGATCTTAAAAAGTGTGTTAACATGCTCCTAGGAGTCTCCTTAACGTACACAAAGAAACAGTTTGTGCGGAAATGAGCACTGTAATGGTACGTGATCACCAAACAATTTCAGAAAAGGCTAACTACCACGATCATTTACCTTTCAAAAAGGGCAACTCAAGGGATCAAAGGTCCTCTCAAGAAAATTTCGAAATTATTCACTGTTAGAAATGATTTTCTTGCATCTGACCAACAAAAAAGTATACATATACAATAGAAATGGTAATTTAGTCAAGCTACAGGTAGTAATGACGAGGCAATTCCACCTAAGTTTTCCTACGCACAATAGAAAAAACCCGGTGTGCTTCGCATGAGCCTTATGCAGTACTAATGAGACATCGATTTGAATAAGGCTCATGCGAAGCACGCCGGGTTTTTTCTTTTTTTTTTTCTTTGAGAATAATGCGATTTCTAATACATGGGTAGGGTGTGAGATCTTGTTTGCAAGGACCATGGTGCATTTAATGACGTACATAAGTGCTTTCAGTGACTCTTATTTTAGAGCTTCCAGTCACAATAGTGTGGCGCGTAGGACGACAGAAATTTTACGTTGGCAGACAAAAGTTTCAATTGTATTAGTTAGTTTTATCTGGAGGTGCTCGTGAAGCGCGCCGAGAAAACTTATCCTAGAAATTTTATGAATTTTGACACTAATATTTTCTTTCATTAAACATTGCAAAATTTAATCATAATAGGCTACTGAAACTTCTCTTATAATTTCTTTGGTCTCGCATAATTTCGCTTATTTTTTATTATTTTTAGGCTCTGGAAAAAAGGGTGGAGGGGCAGTGCCCCCCTTGCCCCCCGTAACCCCGCCTATGTTCACTCACGCTGTACAATGAATGGAATCAAGGAATTAAGTTACAAGGATGAAATTCCGGAAATGAAGGTCATCCATCGTTCGGTGATGCTGCGGGAATTCTGTGACAGTTGGCAGGCCGACTCGTACACACAACTAACTTCAATTAATAAATCTGCAGCCTGGATTAACTGTATCTTGCTGTCTCTCCCTCTTTTAGTAATTCCCAGTTTTACACTTCTTTCACAGGCGTAGGAAGAGGGGTAATGAGTCCCAGTCAAAATGTCGGGGGGTAAGAAAATTTCCGCCCTCCTACTTTTTGAGAACGAAATATCGAGTTTTTCAGTACATTTACTTTCAAAACTGCACTAAATGCAACAATCAATCGAATTTATAAACCCTCAAATCTTCATTTTATCTAAGGTGGACCCCTCCTTAGTGGTCTTTTCAGTACACTGCAATACCATTTGAAGATAGTTAAATGATTCATTGCTATGGAAGCAACGTTGTAATTACCAAGCGATTCCGTGGTTTCCTGAACACGTTTCTCTACGGCGAGCCCCTTGACCTCACGCTCGTAGACTTATACTCCGCTCTTTCAATGTCTTTTCGGCCTTACATGCAGAGGCGTAGGAAGATGTTTGACATGGAGGGGGGGGGGCAGACCAGATGCGATTTCTCGACCTTGATACCCCTTCCCACACCAAAGCATAATATTTGTTCATTATAAATTTTCCGATTTTAATTTAAGCAAAATACAAATATTCAAAGAAAAATGAAACAACTACAACATCAACACCATGCAGCCGTGGTTTAGCTAAGATTTTTTTGTTTGGGAGGCTCTGGAGAACTGGAGTTATTTTTTGTGGGGGGAGGGGGTACTCCAGTTTACTATCTAAGCGGAGTACCACCATAGGTTGGCGCGGAGCGTAACAAGAAAATTTGAGATTGAATACATCCCAGATGGCCGGAAATGGCACTTGCCAGGCTTGATAGCAGCCATCAAGATGTGCATTTTTGTGAAAAAATGTAAAGCTTGATTTGATTTTATTCTAAAACACATTTCTGTAAGGCCGGATTAGCTGAGCTGGCCGGACTTAGGGTCCGAGGATTGCAAGTTTGAATCCCTTTATTATCTAAGCGGAGCGCTACCATAGGAGAAAGTTTGAGGTTTTAATACATCCCAGATCGCCGGAAATGGCACTTGCAAGGCTTGATAGCAGCCAACAAGATGTGCAATTGTTGTGAAAATTTTTTAAAGGTTGATTTGAATTTGTTCTAAAACACATTAAGTTTGTCACAATCTATCCCACTTTATTCAAAATTATTCAGAGTGGAGTTATCCCCATGGATTTCGGTGGATTGATTGGAATGGAGATTTTCCACAGCCAGAGTCTACTATTATTAAGTTGGTGGCGCCAAGATTTGCCCGACGGGGGCCACCGACCCGAATCCCCGACAGTCCCAATGCCGTCGGGTATAAGTGGGATTTGAAGAAAACCTGTGTACTAGACCATTTCATGCGGGGCATATATTGCATAAAATTTGTACATACTAGAGAAGCATAGTTCCCCGTTGATTAAATGTTTTCCCCGGAATCTAAGCTGTAAAAAATTGCAAAGCGCGCGAAGCGCGAAAATTTTTGGTAGGTTTTCACAAAAAACATTTGTAAACATTAAGAAAAAAAAGAAAGAAAATCTGTAGAGGTTCTAGACAGTATAGGAGATAATATGCAATATATCGAAACTACCTTACCTATGTGATGAAATAGCCAAATATTGCTCCGTGAGTCCTCAACAACTGACAGTCCCGCTTGGCACGCACAAGAGAACTGTTACTAGGCTTTACGATATGGGATGAAATTTGCGACCTCTACATAAACTGTGTTCTTTTCCTACATGTTACTTGGTAAGGTGGAAAGGACTTGCGCTTTCTAGCGATGTAGGATGGAACTATTGAAGAAAGTAGAGTAGCTCTTCTGCGCGTCTAGCGCGCCGAAAATTTGCGTTCTTATTAGAGAAATTGTCCTCTTGTGGGCAAAAACAGGCAAAACGAAACTGTCGCAATATTGGGGGGGGGGGCAAAATGACATTTGCCCCCCCCCCCACAAACCATATGGGGGCCATGGTCCCCTTGGCCCCCGGTTCCTACGCCCTGACATGTCGGCAAGCCTCGTGGTATAACTCTGTGCTTCTCTAGCGCCCCACCTACACTGTAATAAGTCTGGCAACTCCATGGTCCAAAACATAAATTATGGACATAATACGGGCTAGTTACTTCACAAATGTTCAATCTTTGCGTACGGAGATCGTCTACTTTTATTAAACAACTCTACTGTTGTAAATCACGTTGTTCAGAATCGTTTGGTACTTTTTTCGATATAATTGGTGCCCTAATACGTTCTACTAAATTACCAGAAAAACGCTCAGCAGGCAAACTATCCCAAAGAGCACACTTCAGGTAAACTATTGAATAACTGATATTTACCTGTATCTGCTAGTGACATTGGTCAAAGGCAATTATTAATCAATATTGTAGACACTGGGAAAAAATAGGATTTCAACAGCAAGGGGAAATATGGGAGACAAGAAAAGTTAAGGTGTGCAGCAGCTCTTTACCCAGTGGAAATTCCTCTGGAGGGACGTTTGGTTCCTCAGACGGGGATGGGGATTGTGATCTTCCCCAAGTCAAAATATTTGCTTTTGATAACTCGGGGGACTGACATCGGGTTTCATGAACTGTGATTTTTTATCGTCTTTCATACAGGCACAATTCAGGTGTGCCTCACAAGGCTTGACCCTATCCTGAAGCACGCAGTTACTATGTGTTTTGAAAATTTCTTTGTCTTGGATATACCCAGTCAGATTTTCATTTATTTCAGATGACAGTACTAAATGCAACTGTCCTGATCATGACTTTTAGACTATTTAAACCTGGCACAATGATGTAGAACATATTCTTTGACTGCCTTGAACTCAACAGGAATATAAAATCCAATAATTTCATAATTCAAAATAATAGACATGAACAACCAGGCTACATTTTCAACGACCAAGAAAAACTATATTTCTTTTTCTTTAAGTAGAACGTTCTAATTTCTCGCTATTATCTTCATCACATCGCCCCCTTTTACTCCCGAATTCAAGCTCATTGTCCAAGTTTTCACTAAACTGTTTAATAATACATCTGACCTCCTCTATGGATAATTCTAGTTGAAATAATTTTTTTTTCTAAGTAAGTATAAAAGTCGTTGCTTCGAGCAAAAACAACAATTTCAGTCACTCAAAGTCATGTTTCGATAGTAGATCGCCAAGTCACATCTTTACGAAACGCATATTTTTCTACGCAAAATGGCACAGACATAGCTCAATCTATGTGCAGTATTGAACCAAACAAATCTGGGAATGTACCATTCTTTTTCAAGATAGTTGGCCAGTCCATCCGACTAACACCAGGGCCGTAACCTGGGCTTCATCTCTAGAGGGCAGTTTATGATAGTGAAACGGACATAGCCCATTTTAATTCACTTTCCTGATATCTTTCTGAAAAAACATGAATATTCAGTTATTTGATGAATATTTAATGCAACATGAATATGCAGTTCTTTTGTTTAGGCCAAATTAGTAAGTACTGAAAGTTTAATTATTCTTGTAATTCCTTCGCAAAATGTCTTACTATAATTTGATTGTAAATTGTACAAGCTTTCTTTATTGATCTCAACCACCGAATATTTTGAAGGTATTCCGAAGTTCAATGCAATAATTCTTTCCACAGCACCGAAATGCTTGATGTACTCAGGGAGCTGTCTGATGTACTGTATTCACTGTTTAATCGTGGTCTGCTCGGTAGGTTAACAGTTCATATTCTGATTTCAAGTCGCCGAAGAGAGCGGGCGTGCTTGATGCTTGTGCTCACCGGGCTCGTTCGATCTATTCAGGACTTTGGTTGGTTTTGTTGGGTGTAATAGTGTACATATACTGTAAATAGTTTGAAACTGAGGTGGTCCATTAGTTTTTCCTTCGGGGTTTGGTCTTTCTGGGAGTTTGGAGTTTGGAGTTTCTGGTAGTTTGGCCTCGTATCCTTTCGTTTAGGGTGTCTGTGGCTATTCGGGAGCAGTGTTGGTTGTTTTGTTTTGTTTGTGGGGTGTTGTTCAGGCGCGGTTTAACGGGGGGGGGGGGGCTTTGGGGGCTCAAGCCCCCCAAAATTCGCTCAAGCCCCCCCCCCCCAAATTTTCAGAGGTTGTGTTATGCTATTTGCGTGTACTGAGAAAAACAAAATTGTCCAGTTCACTTGTGCACATCTTGGTCCAGTGGATTTAGTTTGTCAAGGGAAACTGCCGTCTGTGTCTCGAAATCACATATTAGGTTCACGATTTCATACAATGGAAGTTGGGTCAGATAAGTAACATCTATGATAGTAGGTACGTACATGTTAATCAAGTTAACGGATTAATCATCTGTTGGAAGTTCAAAACGAGTCATTTCGTCGCTGATCTCGTCAAGCTATACTAGCAGTCCTTTTAAGTCAAATCTACAGGCCGAATCGTTATTCCCATTAATGTGAATAGGTCCAGTTGCTCGTATTTCTCAGTTACGTACTTTGCTACATTCTTCCAAATAAAAAAAATATATGCCTGCATATACGTTACATCTATGTTATGGTCAGGGGCGGTACCACTCGGGGGAAGGGAAGCCTACCCCCCTGTCATTTGCAGGAAAAGAGAAAAAGAGTAGGAAAAGAAGACGGAAAGGAGAAGAAAAGAGGAGGGCGGGGTAGGCCTATATCTGATCCATATAGTTAATCCAGAGCTTCCAAGAGGCCATATTCCGGTTTCTACCAGCCTTTAGATACGATTTTATAATGCACAAATGAAGCAAGGCAAATTTTCTTAATAGTTCGAGAATGTTTCTGTGGACTCCACGCACGTATTTTGCGTGAAAACTTTCCCCGACTAGAAGGCAGTAATGTGTCCAAAAGGGGACTTCAGAGGTTTGTTGATACATACCCTTAGACAAAAAAGGCTCCTCTTTCACCTAACCAAAAATATTAAGAATGTTTTGAAGCCATATAATCGGGTCCAAAAATATCCCAAAGACAACACCATTTTTGCATCTAAGTGACCTTCAAGTAACCAAAATTTCTCAAAACCCCCTTCCCTTAGACCTATCTCCTAGAACAGCCCTCTTTTACCCAACCAAAAATTAGAATTCACGAAGTTATGAACATTTCCCAGCCATATATCAGTCAAAACTGTCCCGAAGACCGCACCATCTTGCATCTAAGCAACCTTAAAGTAACCAAAATTTCTCACAGGAGAGGGGAACACCCCTCCCTTTAGACCTCTCCTCTAGGACCGCCCTCCTTCCCCCAACCAAAAATTAGAATTCACAAAATTATGAACATTTTCCAGCCATATATATCAGTCAAAAATAACCCAAAGACCGCACCATTTTGCATATTAGTACCCTTAAATTAGCAAAAATTTCTCAAAGGGAGGGGAACACCCTTCCCCTTAGATCTCTCTTCTAAGAAAGCCCTCTTTCCCCCAACCAAAAATTAGAATTCACAAAGTTATGAACATTTTCCAGTCATATAGTCTAAAAATTACCCAAAGAACGCACCATTTTGCATCTTTAGCCTTAAATTAGCAAAAATTTCTCAGAGGAAGGGGACGACCCCTCCCCTTAGACCCCTCCCCCAGGACGGTGATCACTCAACCCATGTCCCCTATCAAAATAACCTTGCGCCGCCCCTGGTTATGGTACTGTTTTTATTATCATTGGTTTCAGCGTGCGCATGGCCGATTTACATATTTGAGAGAAAATTTTATGATTTTTCCGTTTCAAGCCCCCCTAAACCCCCCCAAGAGTCTCGATCTAGAACCGCGCCTGGTGTTGTTATAGCCTGTTTATGGGTTTGCCATATGTATTCCTTTTGCCGGTCTGGCCGTGTCCGTTTTTCAGCACGTAAAAAGCACTATTCTGATTTTTCCGGCCATTTTGAGTGGGAGCTGTTATCGGACTTAGCAAATAAAGAATCTCAATGAGTAAATCATAAACTTCCCTGTGTAGTGTTTTCTTTGTCCCTGCCTCTGTGTTACGTTACAATAGCACCCAGTAATGTACCTAGGATAGGTGGCTTCCAAGCGGACCCTCATTTTTTCACCCACCGGCGCCACGAGGGAGGGGCTAAGTGAAGGGGTCTAATGTAAGGACGTAACATTTGTATAAGGTCTCTTATTGACGCTTTCTTTAGCAAAGCTTCGAACTGATCATTCTTTGTATTTCTTCTTTCTATCCTTTTTTTTTTGGGGGGGGGGGTGTAAGGTACCGAGTGACACACCTTGGCGTTGAGGAATTCTTGCGTATACATAACATAACAAAGGTGCAAAACAGAAGACTTTGACGTGGTTACATGTTTAAACATCATTTTTGGGTGTGTTTTTCTATTTTCCTTTTGGGTGAGTATTAGGGATAGAGTGCTATATGAGCCCCTCCCCCCCCCCCCCGCCCTTTGAGAAAGTTTTTCTTTTGTAAGGTTGCTTGAATGCAAACTGTTTCCTACATTGACAAAGCTTTGAATTCATTAAATATTTTAGAATTTTGCATTAGTTATTTTTTCCGCTGTGGGGCAGAGTGCTATACCACAGCTGGTGACGACCTTTCCCCTCCGACTGTGCTACTTGGAGAGCCACCATCGATTGGTGCGTTGCGTAGCCTGTCGATTGTTTGTCCAAAATGCTTCCTGCAGATGGAAAGGAGCGGTCATTTCTAAACCTCCAAAGTAACCTTTAACTTTTTTGAGAGCTCATGCTTTATGAACGAATACTTTATAAAAAATATGTAAAAATCGTGACAAACTTATTCAGTAAGATCACTTTGTAGGAGAAAACAGGCCTTGAAGGTACCTCATACGCGCATTACTTGTAGCATCTTATTATCTATAAGCATGCTAAGGCAACACGAGAAAAACTGACATTCCTAACGTTTATCATAGCCTATAGATTCCAGCTGTGTTATGTGTATCATGTATGAGAATGGAGGTTCGTTCGTCGAGTTACCTGCATAAAAGTCCGTCTAAGTCAGGGGTCCGAGGACCTCCCCTGGAATATTTTGGAAACATGAACCTTTATGTGTTTTCCCAGTTCCTGCGGGCCTGAAACATATACAACGTTAAATACAACGAAAGTTTAAGTATTTTCAGTATTTTTTTTTTTTTTTTTTTGATGCAGACGATTTTTCATTTAGGGTTTTGAAATCTCATGGGGGAGGGGAGGGTGATGAAAATACCAAAAAATGGGTATTCAAAACAAAGTCACAATGACTCCTTATTCACCCGAATTATGGCGTAATTCCACTGTGACAATGAATTCCTCTCTTTCGAAGCCCTCTATAAATTTAGAAGAAATTAGGCTTGGTATCAGCCTACCCTACCAAGGTTTTGTCTCTCTCTGACCTCCAGTTGTACGCCCTTTCAGTTAAGTTTGTTCGTCGTCACCCTTTCTCGGTCAGCATTTGACGCTAATTCTAGTGTCGCTCATGGTGAAGGTGGGACTTCGAAAGTAAACACATATTCATTAGGCTTTTTCTGCTCGGCTATTGGACACCTGAGTTAAACCCATATCTTTGACATATTTGAATATACGTTTATTAAGTGACGTAAAACTTCGCCCGCAGCTCACTACTCAGGAATATTTTTTACACTTTAACCAGTTACTAGATTTTATGAGCTTTTCGTGAAGTAATAAAGAATGGAATCTTCCATAAGTGTTTAAATACCTTTTTTAAAGAGTTTTAATAAAACCATAATGTTATTTTGGTTCAAGTGAAGTTTGTTTCTATTCACAAATTGCATTTGCTTCCCATATAAACATTCCTCAATCGTCATTTCCGTTTGGCCCTCATAAGTACGCTCACTTTAATTAATTACCATGTTAAATTCATTTTGTCTGACTAAAAGAAGCATGCTTTAAAGGGAAATATTGCGTTTGTCTAGCTTTTAATTGAATCTATCCTCGTTTACTTGCGATCGGGTCCCGTTCGATGAAAGAGAGGTAACTAAGAAAAACATTCCACCTTCCGAGCACTAATTAACGAGTAATTAACCTTTCTGTAACAACTAATAGATTTGTTTACCCAAACAATTATTCATGCAAAACCACACCTTCATCAACCCTGATTTGAAATCCACCAATCAAATCATTTCTATCACATAACGTCAGACAATAAAAAACGCCTTCTACAGCACTGTACAAAAATTTCGGAAAATACGAACTAAGTACAGTACAGTACTTCAGTGGGAATTATTACTGAACCAGGAAGTTTCTGTTTGACAACCTAATTGTTACACAACAGTAGGTGGTCTTATCCTCTCTGGTATACTATACACAAAGTTACAGTTATTCCGTAATTCGAATTGCAGCCCTTGGGCCTTAGCAGGTTTGATTTACTTTCGAAACAGCAGGATGTAAAAGAGACTGTGGGTGCTTCGAGAGTGGTACAAAATGAAAATTTTACGAACCTGTGATGCCAGTGGTTGCACTTGTCCAAAAACAAAAGAAATACGCAGGGCCTACAAGTCTTTTGCAGATAAATTAACACATTTGTAGTGACTCTCCTGTAACGACTAATAACGCACACTCACGATGAACCAGGGAGATGACACTGGTCTCCATGTGTGAGTTTTGAATTTCAACGTACAGCACGGGGTGGTACAGAAACTGTGGTGTTAGTTTGATGTGAGCATGCAGGGTCGTTGGAATGACGGTGAGCAAGGTCAACACGTATTGCGTAATGGGCGCATACATGTCCTGACATGACCACTCTTCCTAAATGAATATGCAGCAGTACAAACGTTGCATAGTGTGGGAGAGGCTTATCGTTCTATAATGAGCCCGTTAGATACAAAAATTGTTGCTTCTGTCTTTCCATATTTCTTGAGATTAGTTTTGATCTGCTGCAAGTTATTTGTGTTCCATGTTTGGAAAGGGTAAAAGACCACAGTGGGATTAAATTAGAGTCACGTTGTGGTACTTTTTCAAACGCAATATTTCCCTTTAAATCAAAGTAGAAGAAATATTTCAAGGTAGACCTACTTATTATCATTTAAAAGGTTAGAACCTGTAGATTTCTTATGACGTTATTTACGCTCATTATTTTGCAAATTTTGTCTTATTACTACACTGTAAAAACAGTGTTTAGGTATTAAACACTTTTCTAAACACTTCTTTGCCCCCCCCCCCCACTTTGGAAACACGTTTACACTCTAAACACGTTTAGGAATTAAACACACAATGTTGAGGAATTAAACACATAATGTTTAGGAATTAAACGTGTGTGTTTATGAATTAAACATGTGTGTTTATGAATTAAACATGTTTCTAAAGTGGGGGCAAAAATTGTGTTTAATTCCTAAACACGTTTTCAGAGTGTATGCAATTTAAGGCGGGTGACGTCATTTCGAGTGTATTCTTTGCCTTTTTTCTAATCATTTTCTTTCTTATTTTAGTTAGGTACACAAGGACTTAACACGTTTTTTACGTACTTACAAACGGACACAATCAAACCGATATAAAAAGTTCCTTTTACTGACAATCAAACTAACAAACACAAACCTCTCACGAGCTTTTTGCAACTGCTATAACGACGGCAGGAAAACAAACTTATAAAACCACTGAACAGTATGCAGATTTTGTGCCTCAAGCACAGTATAGACAATAAGACTATTATAAAATTACTTTACATTCTGCTCATTTCGGAATTACAGAAGCACCGGATTTTTTCGTAGATGAAACAGACGAGTTTGAACGAAATGATTGTAACACTCCCGCACAACCAGAAAGCACAACTCAAAAAAATCCTCCCCGACGAGATCGAACTAGCGAGGTGAAAAACATCGGAGGCCTGAACTAAACAACCTAACATGATTTTGTTTAGTATTAAAGTCCCTTCGGCTGGGTAACGGAAGACGAAAATCAAATTTAACCCTCAAAATGTCTGTGCTCGCCAAAGGAGGTATGTCCCCTAAAAGGACATATGCGTTAACACACGGCCCTTGGTAAGCCGTCAGATGTAATGCCTGGCACCGTTAGTCTATGAACAGTTAGTCCACAAGGTTCAGCTACAGTTAAAAGTTGAATAAAGTACTAAAGGCGCAGTCCTACTTTAAAGCCAACTTAACCAGATTCTAACCAGTCCTTACGTAAATATATTGCCGTATGGTTCCTATTTAGACGTTGGTCTATATTTAACTCTATATTTAGTATACTTCATTTTGAGAAATATTTCATTTTCATTCCTAAGACCCCCCTCGCTTACAAAAAAAAGAAAAGATGGGCCAGTACAACATTATATACACCCATGTTATGTATTCTGCAGGCTCGTTCCATAAGGGACCCTATACACCAGCACAAACAATACTCTCATGCAATAGCCAATGCTTTCCTACATGGAATCCATACATTCCGGACCACACATAGGCTATCCCGCACGCGGCCGTTTCCTACTTTATGAAACCTTGTTTTCTAAAAGGAGTAAAAACTAATTCAAACGTTATCGTCGAAGTAGGTCTGCTCCTAGAAGCAGCTAAGTCTCTGGTGGGAGACTAAGACTAAATATGACTGCATCTAAGCACGTTAGATCCTTTCATTCTAAGTGCGTCTGCATGCAGACCCGCTGAAGACTTCACACCAGAAAAAGTATGGCTGTACTAAGCAGGGCAGTCTGCTACGAAGTCAATTATTCATTGCGAAGTTTCAGACTAGCTAAATGGAGCAGATACTATGCATGCCCAGATACCTTCTATTGGTACAGGTTTTTCCTAGATTTCTTGCATAATAAGCAGAGTCATCAAGATTCGACTTAGCATACTAATCCGAAATATTTTCACAATATATAGTTTCTTCTTTCCTTTTTCTTTCTTTTCTTTTCTTTTTTGTTTTACCAAAAAAATGAGAGGACAAGGAATAATTCCCGCCCCCAAAAATGGACTTGAGTTTTACCGTACTAACCGTACTAGGTCAATGAACAAATATTAAAACATTTAATGTAGGATGACAATTGTTACGACAGTGTAAGATCTGCTCTCTTCCCCTTCACCTTGCACCATAATTTCACCAAATATGTAAAGCTGAATGAGAAAACGCCCTCAAATTGTACGATTTGGGTTAATTACTATGAAAAAGCCACTTTGATGGAGTAATCTTTATTGAAAGGTTGACTTGATTAATGAAGTACAGCCATTTGTTCGCGAGGGGCAAACATGATGTAAATTTTGGGCAGAAATGTTGCAGCACCCACAGCACACATTTAACTATCACCAGTTAAAGCCTGCACACACATGCCTCCTGGTTCCTTAACAATGCAATCAACCCTTTGCGGAAGAGCCTGCGTAGCCAGCTAGAGATATGCATTTAACCTCAAAGTAGTAAGTTAGTAAGGTAGATGAGGTTTAAGGTCCCAGTTTCCAACCAATTGATTCAAGTGGAGACGACCACGGCCTTTTTTCCAGTTGTGGCTCACTGGCTTGTTTTCCCTACTCCATTGCTTATGCTGACCTCAAAGTAAGACGTGCAGCATGAACATACCAGGCTATCTCAGGCGTATGACGAATGCGACACAAAAACATGAAATCTTTCCTCTTTACATTGTGCCTATTGCATCGGTAACCCTGGTCGGTTACAATGTGTAAATTGTATCTTTTTGTTTTTTACATTTGAATATTTCCGTATAAATTTACGCAAAATGAAGAGAACACTAATACTAGTAATTGTAAAGGGCGTAGAAAGGGGAGAAGGTGGGGAGGGTAAAAACCCATTTAAAAGTCAGAAGTCTATCTTCAAGTAATCACTCATTTAGTTACTTCAGGGAGAGAAAAATAGCTGTTAATTGGAAGAAATTTAGTATGTTATTAAAACGTTTGCAACGTTTAACCATGTAAAACCAGGGAGTTGCAAACAGACATAACAAAGTGTCTTCAGAGATGCATTTTTCAGCACTTGTCGTTGATGCTTAACCCATCAATACTTCTTGCCGTTCCAGTGGAAGTATCACTGCAGAGACCCATGAGACCCCTACCATCATTCATCCCCCATCAACAAGTACCCTGTGTTCGCAACTCAAATACCCATTTTTCTGATAAATCAAATAAAAATAAATAAACAAAAAGGCTCCTCCGTAGAAAAAGTGTCATTTGGTTTAATATTTTGGTATGCTTAGCGCACTTCTAATGTCATTTGAGGATAGTGATTGTTTCATTCTAATTTCCAGAATTTCATAACAACCTCAGACCAATGTACAAAAGTGTAAAACAACCGTCTGCAAACGATGGGTCTTAAATCAATATTGCGGTCATGAAGGGTATACAGAGGGTCGCGAGATCGTTTCAGAAATTATGGAAAATCAACATATTGAAAGTTTCGCCCCTTCCAACTTTACGTAACAGGAACCAAACAACCGCAGGATTTTCGCCTGTAAACAGCGGCTGTCTTCTTTGTATTACCTATATATTACGGTGGCTTGGATATTCCATTTAACGTCTTCGTTATTCAATTATCTTATTTCTAATCACTGCCAAGGCTATAATGTTCACGTTTCCTCTTCAAATGGGACTGACACTACACAAGCAGGCCCAAATATACGCGCGAGTACTGGTTTTGAATCGTACACTGCCCTCTGACTGTCACGTAATAAGAGTCACATGGAGGCTATTTTTTTCTTAGCATTTTGCAGAGGAGGACCTCCGACCACAACCGTAGACGTAACTTCAGTCTGTCCTTTTACAGGTATGTGAGTATATGCAACGATGCTGTGAGCCAAGGGTCTAATCGTGTCAAACTCAATTTTTGCTGCCAAATTTTCCTCTCTTCCAATCATTCAGTTTTCAGATTGTTATTTTCCAAATTTATTGTTGTACAGATAAAAAGTGTGAAAATTCCTTTGTCAAGATTTTACATGATAAGGTCCCCAGAAACCCCTGAAACCACGTGAAGGGTGTCTTAGCCTCAGATTGCCAGGGAGAACGCCGCTTTTAATGTTTTCTTATACATGTGAGGGCTTCGTCCTAGATAAATAAACTGCCCTGTCTCCCAATTCTGACAAATAATGACATTTGCAGAGGACTAAGATATTTGCAGTTATGGCTGGATGCCTCCTTGGGTTATATAGTTCATAAAGATTGCCAATCACAGATGTAAAACATGACTAAAATGTATTTAAAACGTCATTTACAGCCATCTCTTCGCACGCACAAAACCAAGGAATTCCAGGGGCGTAGCTAGGGTGAAATTTTTAGGGGGCTTAGGCATCAAATAGGGGTCACGGCATTGATCACCGTCCTTAAATTCTTATACATTTCATTAGGACACAAACAGTTTTGGGGCCTAAAAAACATCTGGAGGCCGATACCCCCCCCCCCCCGTAGCTGAGCGCCTGCAGAATGTCTCAGTATTATTTCCCTCAGCATGGGTAAATTATCACTCCAAAGCCATGTACCACCCCTCCCATCATCTATCGTACAAACCTTGTACAGTTGTAAGGAACCCTTTCTTTTCGTGTCTTTGTCACTGTTTCTATATTTAGTCACCAATTATTCCCTTTGACACTTCACCTCCTTCATTATAGTGTATGTATAACTGTAAAGTAAGTAAAGCCACCAACTATGATTATAGGACCGCCTGCATTTCAGACTTGCATCAAAACATCATTTATCTTTCGTAGACTAGTATTACTACATTGCTCTACCCCAGAATTCAACAACTGTGACCGGAATTGTCTTGCCTTCAGTGGAAATCTTGTTTATAGCTTCAAAAGAATTGTTTGTGGTACGTACTTTGATACAAAGCAGAAAGTAAATGTAAAATATGATATGGCATATAATGTACCGGGACTCTGTAAGTATTACGAACTATTTATTACTTAAACGACACTAAATAACACAAGGCAAGAAATTGATTTGAAAAACGGAATCACATCATTCCTTTGTCACCAACACGAATTGAAGGGATCCGCCAAATGAGGGAGGGACATAGCGCCCCGGTCTGGAAAAGCTCCGAACTACCCCCACCCCGTCGGGGAAGAATATCTAATTGTTTCAACTTTCTTGTCTCAGCTGAGATGTCATGTTCATGTATAGATCAAGTTCATAGCTATTGCTTTCAATAAAAAGCTACCCTAGAAATCTTCTCAGTCCGTATGTAAAGTAAAGTAACCATGGTACGAATACTACTAAATATGTGCCGCATTTCCCCACGACGCCCGCCCAGACGATTTACCGAATTTTCCTCTCAAGTAGGGAAGATTTTTACAGCAAACCCTCAAATTTTCGAAAATTCTCCATTAGTAGCTCCAACTTTTTCAATTTTTCTTCAATTTAAGACCAACATTGTTTATTTTTCTCCATTAATTTAAAGGTGATCAGTCGTCTTGAAATATTCTTTGTGACGTCAGCCTTTTCTTGACATGTTTCTGCAGTCGTCACTGTTCAAGGATACACCGTACAAGTAGCTATGATGACATCGGTATAGCTAGTAGGTATACAGCTACAAGCCGTCTCTTCTTGCTTACCGATTAGCTATACCATGCTTGTACGGTGTATCCTTGAACAGTGACGACTGCAGAAACATGTCAAGAAAAGGCTGACGTCACAAAGAATATTTCAAGACGACTGATCACCTTTAAGACTGAACCCAAGTTTATCAGATTTTCTTTTGTAGAAAATCCCAAGTTTTTCAAATTTTCTCCAATACGGTTTTTGAATTTCAGCTCAAATATTTTGCGTTAATCGTCCCTTTCAGCAACCCACCGCCTTTGTCAGAGCTTCGTGATGCCACCCCCACGTAGGGTAGCGTAGATCCCCTACCGGGCCAACTCTTGGTTCCACCCAATACATGGGCGTCAATCCTGGGGGACGGGGGGACAAGTCCCCCTCACATTTTGATGGGTGGGGACACAATATCAAATGTCCCCTCCCTCACATTTGCGTAAAAGAGTAGTGTCGTGGCTCCATTTGACTGGCTTTTTGAGTGGCACGTAGATTTGTTGGGCAATTGTTAAGTGTCTCGATGCAGATTCTGAATGTAGATTTCGTCAGGGAAATCTTATTTAATGACAAAATTTCGGCGCGCTTCGCGCGCATGCGTCACCGTTTGCACTCCTTCTCATGACCATTAATAAGGTAATTATATATGGAACTATTCGGATTACAACACTTTCCGAACACAGACATACATATCCAGACATCTTTAGGGGCCTCGCATCAAAATGGGATCATTCAATCAGTGGCGTACGCAGAGGGGAGGGCCATTCGGCCATGTCCACCCTCACTGGTATCGATTTTTTTTTTAAGTTCCTAAAAATACGTAAGTCTTTTAACACAAATTTACTCCAAAAGGTAACATATTTGGCACCAGATTGCATGTAAGGACACCGAATTTTTCAAAGGGGAGAAGGACACCCCATTGGGCAATGCCCCCCTCACTGATTCCGAATTTTTTTAAGTTCCTAAAAAGACGTAAATTTTTAAACACAAATTTACTTCAAAAGGTAGCATATTTGGCACCAGGATGCATGAAAGGACACCGAATTTGTCAAAATTTTTCAAAGGGGATGGGGACACCCCATTGGGCCAAGCCCCCCTCACTGATGCCTATTTTTAGTTCCTAAAAATACGTACATTTTTCAGCACAAGTTTTACTTCAAAAGGTAGCATATTTAGCACCAGATTACATGTAAGGACACCAAATTTTTCAAAATTTTTCAAAGGGGATGTGGACACCCCATTAGGCCATGCCCCCCTTACAGATGCCTACTTTTTTATTTCCTAAAAATACGTAAATTTTTTAACACAAATTTTACTTCAAAAGGTAACATATGTGGCACTAGATTGCATGTAAGGACACCTAACTTTTCAAAAAATTTCAAAGAGGAGGGAGACGGGGACACCCCCTCCCCTTAGACCCCTCCCCCAGGCCAGCGGTCACAAGGTCACACATCTTGGTATGCCACTGCATTCAATCTAATTTGTTGCATGATGTGGAAGGGTGAAAGTACGTTGTTGCCGTTAAACACTTTTCAAAAATTTTTACCGAGTGCTTCGCCGAAGCCACTTACGACTACAAAGCATTATGAAAAAGCCCTTGCTAATCCTTCACACCTTTGCTATACTACGACCAGCTCCAAAAATATCCCAAAGATAGCACCATTTTGCATCTAAGCAACCTTAAATTAACAAAAATTTCTCAAAGGGGAGGGCTACGCCCCCTCCCCTTAGACTCCTCCCCCAGGATGACACCTTTATATAGTGACAAAGGAAGGCTCCCACTGCTGTATAAAAACGCAGGGTGAATAAAAAAGGTGCAGTTTACGCACCGCCACTGCAGTTAGTAAAAACATCCAGCCAGTCGTAAAAATTAGAATTCACTAAATTATATATATATTTTCCAGCCATGTACGATCAGCTCCAAAAAATATCCCAAACATAGCACCGTTTTGCACCTAAGCAGCCTTAAATTAACAGAAATTTCTCAAAGGGGAGGGGGACGCCCCCTCCCTCTTACACCCCTCACCAGGACAACACATTTATGTAGTGACAAAGGAAGAATCCCCACTGATGTATACAAAACGCAGGGTGCATAACAAAGTGCAATTTAAACGCCTCCACTCAGTTGGAAAAAACATCCAGCCGGTCGGAATGTGGGACCTTCACAACCCCAAATATATCACCCTAGCAAGGGGCCTGTTCGGGTCCATGATCTCCGACAATGATCCACGCTGCGAAGCGTTGATTCAGCTATTTTGAGACATGATGAAAGAAACATCTTGAAGTAATTCCGTAGGTTCCGTGGATTTCACCTGACAGATCATCTATGATGGTCATTTTAACTTTGAAATGATAACTCTCATTAGAATAGGACAATTAACGTCAGTCATCATAACGGGGGGGGGGGGGGGGGGGTAGGAAGACGGAAAGGGCCTATAGGAAGACGCCCCCTCTTCAAAACCAAAGGAACTGGTTTGTGGTCATGTATGTCCCCCCCCCCCACATCTGAATACGGATTGACGCCCCTGACCCACTATGATAACTGCTCTCTTTATGTTCACTTTTGATGAGAAACATGACAACTTCAGCCTCCCATATCTCGTGAACCGAACGAAGGAATATGAGAAAGTGTCTCAAGAATGGCGCCAAGATGTGTCTGAAACGTTATGGTTTATTTTAACTTTTACTGAATAACAATATATTATTGATAGGTACCTGATGTAAAAAAACACAGTGACTGTTATAAAAGAAGGTGGAGTAACAAGTTTGCATTATTAACATTAAAAGTGTACTGGAAAATTTGCACAATTGACACTTGGCAGGCAGACGATACACTTATGAGGTAGCTCTTGTTCACTCAATTGATAGTTAAATGGTGCCACTTGTATGAACGTAGATCAGTTTACTTACTTTCATATTTTTTTCTGAGAGAAATGGATAATCAAAGGTTCACAAGCAATAGATGATATTCTCATCCGTAACAACTTTAACAACCGTGCTACAATCACCGTGTACTTAAAAATACTCTGAGCACGGCCGAATTGAAATGAACTATAGTCCCGGGTCCATAGGGAAACAGGTCAACTAAAATATCGTGAAAAATGTTTTAAAGCCTACATTTTGTTTTTCCTGTTTCTTTGAAATTCCATTTCCTTAGGCAGAGTAGGCAAGAAATCCATCAACAAGATAAGCATTCAGTGGGTACGTTCATATATTTTTGGGGGCACTCTTGCCAAAAACTGTGCAATCAACATGCTGGCTGAGGGCAGCAGCTCTGTATGACCCTCAGTCCCATTTTTTAGACTAGCGTTCCGGTAGGCTGAACGTAAGTGACATTGATCAGTGCTGGATGCCTTTAAACGAACTTTCCAGTGGCTACAATAAATATATGGGGTAGAACATTCAATTTGTGGTAGTGTATCCATGATGTCTCCAGCCTCCGTCCCCCAAAATGTCTTCCGATTTCTTTAAATGCCCCTACTCATCTGAGATGCATGTACATTTTTTTTTAAAATTCACGTGTTATAGGAATTACCATTGTGAAAAAAGTGGTGAACTGTAAACAAAAATTGACAACTGTTGTGACAAACCTCGTGACCTCCATTGTGCAAAAGTCAGTGGGCGGTAATTGTGACAAAAGTGGTTGGTGTGACACAATTCGTTGTTGTGACAAAAGTAGTTGTTTCAAACGTGTTTACATTTGGTGTTATCACTTATCCCTCGACGTTAAGGATCATATTGCCCTTATTTCTACTCACAGAGAAGATGGACTGCTTCGAGTCTACTTTTTTAAAGTTCCATCATCGACTTTCTAATGAAGAACCAAAGGGCGAAATCAAAACGTCACAACCTTAAGATCTGTGCTCCCCAAAGGAGTTACTTCGACAAGAGACAACAAGGCTTACCGGTAAACGTGACCACCCTCTTGTCAATGCCCTTCAGACGGCTATATCATGGGTCTGTCTAGACTGGCTGAAAAGAACAGATACCTTTTTTCAATTTTATTGTCGGGCTTTAGAAAAATAAGCAAAACAAGTTAGAAAACCGTAGCCAAAAGGTAGAGAAGCTAAAAAAAAAAAAAAAAAAAAATACGGTACTCTTTCTCAAGTCCTTTGTATTCTCTGGCGAATAGCTGAAGGGTTAAACCAGGGAGCTGCCAATAGAGCAGCTCCCTGTTGAAACGAAACCAATGTTACTCTCGAAGGAGTTTTGCTCCCCAAAGCAGGGAGCTGCCACTAGAAGCAGCTCCTTGCCCAAAAGAGCTACGTCCCCGAAAAGGCAACACATTTAATTTGAGTCGGCTTTTTCTAAAGCCCCCTCGATTCTCTGGCGAGAACCAAGCGGCGAAACTAAACAATTCCCAAAGGAGTTCTGCTCCCCAAAGGAACTAAGTCTCCGAAAAGACAACAAACTTGACTAACCAACCTCTCGACCCTCAGACCCTCGGGCAAACTTAATTTACTTTTTCTAAAGTCTTCCTGACTCTCTGGCGAAGAGCCGAAGGGCAAAAACCAAACGTTGACTCCCAAAAGAATTCTGCTCCCTTAACTTGAGTCTTAAGTTGATATACCTGCTCACTAGAGAATCTTCGCTGTATCGCTATTGGTCTTTGGAAGAGTTCAACCACGATTACAGTGATATTGTCCAAAGAAATAGTGAAAGTGACGTCAAGGTTGGGCGGTAGCATGCTTACCCGGAACATCTTCAATATTTATCCACGGTGATCAGGGGGCCTTAATATTTCAGTAAGGTAAAGTAAATGCTATCTTTATTTCATGTGCTTGACTTCACGCGTAAGACTTGGACTCGAGGAAAGAGTTACGCCATTTCGGTTTAAGAAAAGCTTCTTTTCCATCCACGTTTTTCATTGGCTTTAAACTCACAACTTTTGGATATTCGTAAAAGTAAGCGTTCTTATCTTAGCTCCTTTTTTCTTCTTCTTGTTGGAGAGTGAGTTTCTTTGCGGTTTGCTCACTGACTTCGAGGGATAAGTGAAAAGAAAAGATTAATGTAAGCACTTTACTCCTCGGCAGGGTAACCCTGACTACTTTTGATGGATGATTATTTTTACCATTCTGTGTGAATAATGTCAGGCGGTTATACATTAAAGATTTAAAATTTAAAATAGATAGGACAAATGTAAGAGGAAAGGTGGATATAAGAAAAACAAACAAAGATATATATATATCATGCAAAATATTTCTTAAGGTTGAAGGAAAAAGGAAGATATATGTGAGATTTATATATTTCTCAATATCTTCGGGATCATTACTTATGCCATGCAATTTGCCTCTAACTCTGCAAAATCTCACAATCCTAACTTCTCATCCAATCCGACTTATATATAGCTTCTAATCACCGTGGATGATAATTACGTAATTTACTGTGAGGGTTTTGCTTTGGCAATTATAAGGGTACTGAAGTTGGCTGCTGCCACAGAATGGGTGTAATAGACTCGAAGAAAACCAAACCAACCCTTTTTATTACGAGCGAATAGCAAAGCATAGCTGTCGTGTTCTAGACTCGCCACAGTCATTAAATCCCATATGATGACATTTCTCTTGTCTTGTTCTATCCTGTACTTCGTGCACAATATAGCAATTTTTTAAATCAACTTCTATGCAAGTTAAGTGACAAAAATAAAA
The DNA here is from genome assembly GCA_029531755.1 of Holothuria leucospilota. NCBI lineage: Eukaryota > Metazoa > Echinodermata > Holothuroidea > Aspidochirotida > Holothuriidae > Holothuria > Holothuria leucospilota. Next base: position 49,179,294 of record CM055961.1, read on the forward strand.
TTTTAAATAAGTTAAAGAAAAACATTTTATGCTCTTCTTTCTCCTGAGCGACTGGCTTGAGCCTAGTTTGACGCTTCCAGGCCTCTCTGTGGTTTTCCAGACTACTGTTCTAAACAAATTGCTCACTCTCCGCCAACAGTAACATTTTAGATTGAGAACTAAGCAATAATATCAGGCAACTGGTTTCAAAGGATCCAGTGAACACGAATATAAGTTAATTTAAAATGAAATCACAGTAATCGCAAAATGCGGTTTTGGTTAAGAGTATTTCGTACAAAAATAGAAATTCCTAAGCTGTAAGTTAATGTATCCGTAATGGTAATTACATATTCATATCAGTCTTACCGACTACAGTGGCCAAATGGTTAGAGCATCCGACTTGCAGCCGGAAGGTCTAGGGTTCAAATCCTGGCCTGGTCATACCAAAGACTTTAAAAATGGAACCTACTGCCTTTGTGCTTGGTACTCAGCATAAGCAATGGAGTAGGGAAAACAAGCTAGTGAGCCACAACTGGAAAAGGCCGTGGTCGTCTCGACTTGAACCAATTGGTTGGAAACTGGGACGTAAAACCTAACTAACATATCAGTCATAGCAGCGCTTGGGAATTTTTCCAAGATTGTGGGAATCTACAGATTGACTTGATAAACGAGAATTGGAGTAGATAACTTGGAAAAGTGGAGAAATTACAGTGAATTTAGACAGAATATCTCCGGCATATATGCCAATTTCAAATATTTTGCCCTTGTAGAACCTCCTTCATTACATCATAAGTTAACAGGTAATTGTCATGCAGACGGAGTTTAATGGCCCTCTTTAAACTTGAATGAAATTTCTTCTCTTTGATTGCTACATAATGCGTGTACATAGTTCCAATGCACGTAGTTCGGGTACGCTTTAGTCAACCTTGGAAAATTTTGGAACTTTTAGGCAGATGATCGTGGGAATTTTGAAAAACATGCTTGCACCCATAATGCATAATGAAGGTCTAAACGACGCAAAGTGCGAGAGCTCAACTGATTGCTTCAGACAGTACCGTATCTTACACCATGACTGTGATACGGTACGGCACAGAGCAGGTTCGTGTATCCTGCTTTCCAGTGCTGTAGTACCCGTACCCGTACCCGTACTCGAGTACAAGTTTCCGTACTCGTACCCGTACCCGTACTCGTGACCTGGTACCCGTACCCGTACCTGTACTCATGACCTGGTACCCGTACCCATACCTGTACTCATGACCTGGTACCCGTACCCGTACGCGTACTCATGGTCCCGTACTCACACTACAACACTGTTATGTGTAAGGTAGATTTAATCAGTTGTAAAATTTTGATCATATTTTTTTATCTGGATGATAATTGGATAGTATACTATATACCCCATGGGGGAGAAGAGTTGTTCATGCTGCAGTAGTATACATGATGATGGGTATATACTTCATGTAAGACTACCTCAAACTGAGGTGAATAGACAGCCGAAGGGAGATGAATAGTCTGAATAGCCTGAATGATGAACTCATTAGAACTGAACCATAAAACTGTACCAGTCAATTCTAGCAGAATTGGTACCACATTTACAAATCTATAGTCTTGACTTACTATAGGTCAGGGGCGTAGCTAGAATGAAATATTTTAAGGGGGGGGGGGCTAGGTATCAAATGGGGGGTGTCACAGCATCGATTGCCGCCCTTAATTCTTACACATTTTATTAGGATGCACAATTTTGGGGACCCTGGGACCCCCGTAGCTACGCGCCTGCTACAGGTGCATTCTACTAATACCGTATGATACAGCATACACTGTGGTTAATACTATTTCAGATCATGTAGGTCTATAGTGCAACTGGGGTCAGATTTGAGGAGCCAAGATTTGTGATGTTGGCAATATCATATAGGCCTAAGCCTACAGGCCTACAGCCTACTCTCCCAGTTGATCCCCATCCACTACCTGCCCTCATAGACCCTCATCAAATTATAGTACAAAAGTCCTTGAACTAATTAAGTTTACTGAATTTAAGCTCCATTCATGTACATGACTGATCTGTACAGTTAGTACTGCAAAATTCATCTTAACATTAGCAGAAGCTATTGATCTAGGCCATGCTGTTGTTTGTTTACATCTGATTTGGATAAAACTTTTATGCAAGAATTACCCCCTTTGTAGCAGTTTAATACTAAGACTTCCTAGTCTACACAGCTAGTATAGCCTTTTTGTAAAATTTGTTAAAGAGACAGGGTGCAAAAAAGTATCACCTCCTTCAGAGCCCGTAATAACTTTATGGTTTGAAAAGGAGGATATTAGGAAGTTCACTGACAATGTACTGCAATTAGGCAAGGCACAGACCTATGTTCATTGTTTGCATTGTGCAAGGCGTGTAACAATCAATAGACACATATTGTACCAGTGAATGGATTAGGCTAAACTTTTTATCATATACAAAGTGTAGTTTGTATTTTCCTTGAATCTTCCAGTGCTTTGGAGATTTGTATAGTCTCCTCTTAAACTCTCAGACCCAGCAAATCTGACTGCTTTTGTTGTAAAAACTTAATTGGCTTTGATTGCACTGTAAATAGATAGGTGGTTGCTCCAACACATCCTTGGTTCATACATCAGGCCCTTGGTTCAAGTTGATTAAGCTATTCAAGTATTGCATGACCATCAGCCTTTAGGATGACAAGGTGTGAAGTCCAATCACACAAAATGGCAGTGAATTAGCTATATATGTTTATAGGCATCAGAAAATAATCAATACTAATTTGCCAAAGTTATAAGTAAGTTTTGTGTACTTGAAATCAAGTAGTGTAACAGGTATGAAAATTGCACTAAATTTACTTCAAACCATAGAGATGATGACGTGTCTAGTACAGGCATAAGCAGGCGCAATTGTAAGGATGTATGGAAATATTTTTTACTGGGGGGGGGGGTGGGGGTGGGGCTACAATATGTAGATATAATTTGCAGCCGGCTGGGCTTTAATATGTTTTAAGCTAACATTTCTGGGGATATCTATGTCTTCACTACTAGCTTTTATGAAATTTGTGCAATTTTTGAGGGGCTATGAAAAATTTGGGGTAACCCCCAGAGAAGGGCACCTGAGTACCAGACATATTGCAGTGGTTGTGTTTTAGAACTTTGTACATATTCCAGATACTGTATATGATATTCACAGAGTGGCTGCCAAACTCATTACTAAGTACACCTAATTATTCTTGTACTCATGATAGTAGCTGGTGGTGCCTATAAATTATAATTATTCTCATGACCATGTACCTGCACCCATACCACCTGGTCAAATCCTGTACCCATGCTCATTAAATTTCTTGAAGTTTGAACTTTCATACCCACACTTGGGTATGAAAGTTTCTCGTGACCTGGTATCTATACTCATCAGTGGCGTAGCTAGAGGGGGCAGGGGGGCGGTCGTTCCGGCCCAGATAGCACACCACGTTGGACCAACATTGGAAAATGGTTGGCAAATGTTGGCGAGCGTTGGCAATATGTTGTGTTGGTAAAAGAATATTGGCCCAGCGTAAGACCAACATTTACCCACCACCAGTAGGACGTAACAATGTTTCACCAACGTTGGGGTAATGTAAGCTAGCCAACTGTTGGCCCCAATATATCTAACCAACGTTAGCTGAATATTGGTCAGCCAAATGTTAATTTAAATTCCTCTCTCCAACGTTGAGCCAACGTTGAACAGCCATCTGTTGGGGTGTTTTAAGTAAACCAACATTGGGCTTACATAGTACATCCAGCAGTTGGCTTGCATTTCTTTTAACTAACGCAAGATCAACGTGAGTAAGCCAACCGTTGGGCCTAATTTATAAAATCAACGTTGCGCCAACGTTACTCAGTCAAATGTTGGGCCCGATTTATTTAACCAACGTTGGGTTAATATTGGCCATCCAACTATTGGCTTAAATTTCTATATCTAACGTTGAGCCAACGTTAAACAACCAACTGTTGAAATTCATATAATAAACCAACATTGGGCTAACATGAGACATCTAAAAGTTGGTTTGCATTCCTTTAGCTAACGTAAGACCAACTTGAGTCGGCCAGCCGTTGGGCCTAATTTATAAAATCAACATTGGGCCAACGTTAGTCAGTCAAATGTTGTGTCCAATTTATTTAACCGACGTTGGGTTAATATTGGCCAGCCAACTATTGGTTTAAATTTCTATATCTAACGTTGGGCCAACGTTAAACAACCAACTGTTGGGATTCATTTACTAAACCAAGGTCGGGCTAACATGAGACATCCAACAGTTGGTTCGTAATCCTTTAATGACGTAAGACCAACGTGAGTCAGCCAACCGTTGGGCCTACCCAGATAGCACACTATGTTGGACCAACGTTGGCAAATGGTCGGCAAATGTCGGCAAGCCTTGGCAATAAGGTGTGTTGGCACATAAATGCTGGACCAACACAAGACCAACCTATGTTATGTTGGGCCAACATATACCAGCCAACTGTTGGGCCACTTACATTGAACCAACGTTGGGCGAACATTAGTTAGACCAACTGTTAGGCCTTACTCGTTGAATCAACGATTTACAAAGTGTACATTTTGGGCCTCACTCGTTAAACCAATGTGGGCCAACATGTACCAACCAAGTGTGGGGCCACATTCCTTTAACATACGTTGGGCGAACATTACTATCATACAGTAATAAAACAGTGTTAGAGAATTTATGTATAGGCCTGTCAAAGCAGTAAATCGAGGTTCGAAATTCATCAGTGGCACTTATCTGTGATATTATCATGTTAAGTATAAAGGATCGATAGTGTATGTAGCAATTTGAAAGGGTTAAATTAAAAGTCATCCCTCGACTGAGGTGCTGAATCTAGGAGACACTTAAAAGTCCGTCTACAACCTATGGTTGTCGCAACCCGAACACTGGATTTCGATGATGTATTGCTAAAGGTCCACATTGGTTTCGGTTGGCCAATGGTAAGCGGCCCAGCATTGGCCCAACAATGTGCCACCGAAAAAATACTGAGCTGGTCATTTTGGTATCAACCCAACCTACAATTGTTTTAATAGCAGTTATTTCTAAATTTCACATTCACAGTGAATATTTTACAAAACGTTCATTAACAAAGTGGGAATTTTTGCTGAGGTAATTTGAGAAAATGCTTAAAATGCTGCAAATTCTAGTGGAACACCAGGTTTATATACCTTTCGTCTGAATGGAGCATTCCTAATTTTTTAAATGAGATTTGTCTTTATCACTTAATGGTAGGTCTAATTAAAATAAATTGTGGCTGGCAATGGTGAATTCTTGCAGGAAATCATGTTTCTCGGTTGTGCAATAGAACATAAAGAAGGAAACATTGAAATATCGAAGAAAATTGTATTAGTAATCGTTAATACTAACACGCAAGTCTCAATGAATATATAATACCTAAACCAATCTTCTCATTTCATATATGAATTTTCAATGAAAATCCTACTACATTTAAAAGTGGCAGGTAAGATACTTACCTGGCGCAGGAGTGTCCGTGATCACGACGGCGGAGCTCCCAGGTGGGACCTATTCTATTCAGCCAGTCTAGAACGGGACCACTGTCAGGTGGTGTCAGTTAAGTCAAAGTTTGTCCCTTGGGGACGTTGTTACTCCTTCGGGGAGCAGAACTCTTTCGGGAGTATTGTTTGGTTTTCGCCCCTGGCTCTTCGCCAGAGAGTCAGGGGACTTTTGGAAAAAAAAGGCTAGTAAGGCAATACTAGTAGCTTTTAAAACTTGTAGAAGGTAGCTTCTCTGACATACTTCTTTATGGATTCCCATAATGAGCAGTTAATTAAGGAGAAGTTTTAGACAAAACGAGACATAGTTTAGTTGGTACAACATTGTGCCAACCATTCTTCGCACTGAGCACCCAACCATCACATAACATTAACCCAACCGCTGGAACAACAGTGGCCCTTTGCTACAACAATGTACCGGAGTAAATGTTGGCATAATTATGGCCGATTGCTTCTACAACATGTTGGGCAAACGTTGGCGTTACGCTGGCCCTTGGTTTAGACAACACGCTGGATAAATATTGGCATAATGATGGCCCATTGCTGCAACAACACGTTGGGAAAACAATGACGTGACGTTGGTCCATTGGTAAGCCATCATGTTGGGCCAACGGATAGACAATGAGCAGCCAACTTTCAAACTACATTTTCCCAATGTGGTTCCAACAAATTTTGCAAATTTCCTCCAACATTGGCTAAACGTTATTGTGCAAATGTTGGCACATTGTAACAACAACATATTAGACAAATGTTGTTTTAACGTTGGCCCAGAGTAACAACAACTTGCAGGTAAACGTTGGTGCAACGTTAAACCGTTGCTGTTTCAGCATGTTGGGTAAACAGTGGCATAACGTTGGTACATTGATAAGCCAACATATTGGACCGACATTTTTACAATGCGCAGCCGACCTTCAAACTACATTTGCCCAATGTGGTTCCAACAAATTTTGCAACCTTCTTCCAACGTTGGCCCAACATTCTTGTGCTATCTGCCCCCCCCCCACAACCCCCCCCTCCCCACAAAGCCTCCGAAGGCCTCTGTCAGAAATTTCTAGTCTCTTTCGGAAATAAATAAATACAATTGATTTGAAACACTTACAACGCTTCTTATGTTTTTAAGCAGTATCACACATCGGTATGTCAACGTGAAAATCAAAAGTCTGCCTCAAAATTGCCCGGAAAGCAAAAAAAAAAAAAAAAAAAAATTCGAGTCGTACAACCATCAAGATAATAATCTGTCGGAATTTTTTTGCTTTGCGCCCCCACAAAAATATCTAGCTACGCCACTGATACTCATGTTGTGATACCCCTAGTCTGTTCTCAAGTTCATGACCTGAAACTTGCATCCATACCAGCTAGCTTATCACGACCTGGCACACATACCATACCCAAACTCAAAACCACGTACTCAAAACCAGTACCCGTGTCCGGGCTCATGACCTGTTACCCGTACCTGTACCAGCCCCCACCTGTACTCATATGGCCCGGTTCCCATACCCGTACCCAGACCCATGACTTGGTACCCGTACCCGTACTCAATCATGACCAGCTGGTACCTGTACCTGCACTCATGCACCTGTTTTCACACTACAGCGCTGCCAATTTCCAAGGGTTTTACTGCACATTTATACTTATAGGATGGACTCGGACTTGGCTCGGACTCGGGTCCTCTGGACTCGGACTCGGCTTGGACGGGGGGGGGGGGGGGTACCGGACTCGGAATTGGCCCGGAATTGGGGTCACTGGAATCGGAATTGGCTCGGACTCGGATTAGGTGGACTCTGTTACAGCCCTGAGCATTTCACCATAGAACTAACTGGCCCCGACAGTTAATTGGTATTAATAATACTTAGCCCTGCAATCACGCTCCATTAGACTACTACACGGCACAAAGTCCTATTGGAGTATTGAGCTTAGTGTGTAGGGCCTGATTGAGGACTAGGTAATACTGTACTGTACCACCTATACTACACTGCATAACAGCATAACATGCAGACTAAAATTTATGACTGCAGTTCATTCCCTTTAGCTCAAACTATAGGCTAGATCATTCCAGTCCCCTTCGTGGAAATACTGTTTACAAAATTACAGTGACTATAATGTTAGGCTAATGTTAAACAAAATGAGTCGTACATGCACGTACTGGTGTAGGGCTACTTTATGCACCTAGCTTGTTGACAAATTAAATTAATTGACGCTCTCGATGTGCTTGCACAGTTTCTTTTATTTCAAGAAATAATGATCCATTCCCTAAAGATGGATCTTGAATAATAAAAACAGCTTACCGCAAACCAAGCAGATAGCACATCAGCTGAAAAAGTGAGCTGTAGGACCCACAGTACGTAGACATAGCACAAAGTCACTCTGTTCTGTGCATGTGGTACATACACTTACAGTGTGTAGCGCGATGAATATGTGTGCAGACGACTGTGGTCTTGCCAACCACAAGCAGCTAGTCGCAATTGAGTGACGTCATTTGTTTGTTTACATGTGCATATTTGTGTTGCAATTTCTCAAGCTACTACACTTAAATGTATTGCCTACGTAGCAGGCTGAGCGGCATATTTCTTGGCAGCCTGGTTTGCGAAACCTAAAAAGGAGATTGAGCCAACAGAGTCCGCTCTGCAGGAAAATTTGAGTCGTGCGTTAGCTGGCTGGTGTTTTAGCATAGTCAGCAGTTTCTAATGGTAACTAGATGGTTCCCCAGATACACGATTTTAGCATGGGCCACTCCCCACCTCACAATATCCATCCACCCAATTTACCAAACCTGAAAAACATCTCGACTGAGAATTAAATCCTACCATCAATCCTTATATCCTCTAGATTTGGCTCCCACTTAAATAGGCTTTATAGGTCATTCTGTGTGGTAATTTTGGATTGTCCATGGAGAAAGTTGCTCTGGGGTTAAATACACTGGGTGGCGGCCAGGTTCGTTCACGGGGCATTGGCTTGATGGGAAACTTTTCAAGGATGGAATTTTCTAGGAAGGAGAGCAATATGATGGGGGTTTGAGTCTGTCAAATATCCAGTAATAAGTAGTAATGGAGTAAAGGCTTGGTACCATGCATATTAAAAACTGCACTCATAAGTTGGTACCCCTACCCATACTCATGAATTGTACCCGTACCCGTACCCATGATTACTTTTTCCTCGGACCCGGCCCCATACCCGTACTCATGACTTGGTACCCGTACCCATACTCGTACTCATGACCTGGTACCCGTACCCATACCCGTATTCATGACATGGTACCCGTACCCGTGCCCGTACTCATGGTCCCGTACTCACACTACAACACTGCTGCTTTCTCTGCTACCACACAGGAATATTTTTTTTTCAGAAGGAGAAAAGCCTCAATACCACCTTAGCCTACATCCATGCCATCCATTTTGCTGCCGGAGACTCCTCCACACTGTGTCGTTCGTGACCACCAAACGGGTATTGCTGACCTGGTGAACGATTCCCAGTTAAAGCATAGAAGTAGGCCTACTACCTTCGAGTGAGCACTTGTCATGGTTAAAGACAGGAGCGTCAATCCGTATTAAAGTGTGGGGGGGGGGGCACACATGACTTAGCACAAACTATCAAGCCCTTTGTTTTTGAAAAGGGCGTGTCTTTCTATAGCCCTTTCCCTGTGTCCCCTCTTGTGATGACTAACGTTATCCTGTTCTAAAAGAGTTAGGATTCCAAACACTAGCGTAGCTAAGATTCTTGTTTGGAGGGGCCAACTGCAGGGCGGAATCGCCGGCCTGGGGAGGTGTCTAAGGGGGAGGGGTGTCCCCCTCCCCTTTGAGAAATTTTTGAATATTTAAGTACCCTCAGATGCAATCTGGTGAAACATTTAGCATCACCTGAAGCCAATTTTTGCGTTCCATTATCAATTTTTTTCAGATTTCGATGGGGGCGGGCATGGTGCCCTGTCCCTCCTCTGGCTACGCCAATGATTCCAAAGTTAACATGACCATCATAGAAAATCTGCCAGTTGAAATACACGGAGTCCACGGAGTTACTTCAAAATGTTACGTTAATCATGTCCCAAATAGCTGAAACCACGCTCCGCTACGTAGATCATTGTCGGAGATCATGGAACCCAACCACGCCCGTAGCTAGGGTCATATGTTTTGGGGTGTGAAGACTGCAATTCGGACTGGTTGGATGTTTTTCCAACAGAGTGGCGGCGTGAAAATTGCACTTTGTTATGCGCTCTGCGTTTTGTATACAGCTGTGGTGATCTTTCCTTTGTCACTACATAAAGGTGTCGTCCTGGGGAAGGGGTCTAAGTGAGAAATTTTGTTAATTTAAGGTTGCTTAGGAGCAAAATGGTGCTATCTTTAGGATATTTTGGAGCTGATCGTATATGGCTGGAAGATGTCCATAACTGAGTGAATTCTAATTTTCCGGCTGGCTGGATGCTTTTACTAACTGCAATGGCGACGCGTAAATTGCACCTTTTTTATGCCCCCCCCCCACCCTGCGTTTACAGCAGTGGTAATCCTTCCTTTGTCACTACATGAAGGTGTCGCCCTGGGGGAGGGGTCTAAGGGGAGGGGTTGTCACCCTCCCCTTTGAGACATTTTCCTAAAGTTAAGGTTGCTTAGATGCAAAATGGTAGTATCTTTGGTTTACTTTTGGAACTGATCGTATATGGCTGGAAAATGTCCATAATTTAGTGAACTCAAAGTTTTCGTTGGGTGAAAGAAGGGAGTATGTTATCTAAGAGAAGAACACGTTTTCAACAACCTTCCTGAAGCCCCCCCCCCCCCCCCCCCCCATTTGGTTACTCTACTGCTTCTATTCTGGCAAAGTTTTTGCGCAAAAAAATACCTGCGTTGAGTCAACAGAAACTTTCTGGGACTATTATGAAATTTTTCCTTTCCTTTATTGTGCATTATAAAAGGGCATCTAAGGCTGGCAAATGCCTGTATAGGGCCTCCTGGAAGCTCTGGATCAATTATATAAAATGGGGTAATGGCGTAATGCTCATTACCTTACATCCACGTGGTAATATAGATTATGACGTCAAGCACTTTACATCTGTCGTATTTTAACTAACAATAACGAAAATCCAAACCAACAGCTTCCAGCAATGGAGATTCGACAAAGGGGAGAGAATAGCTGCAGTAAGGTGGTGTAAGACCTCCCTGATGTAACAAAAGGTGTAAAGGACAAACAAGGGCGTTTCAGCTTTTTCTTCGTAAGACGTGTATTAGCAATCACTATCTATACCGATAGTGGCTTCGAGCGAAGCGCCCGGTAAAAGGTTTTGAAATATGTATAAGGGTAACAACGTGCTTTAAAGTTTCAACCTTCCACATCATACTTACAAATTAGATTGAAGGATCCCATATCGATGCGAGGCCCCTATACAGATGTTTGGAGATGTATCTCTGTTTTCGGAAAGTGTTGTGATCAGAATAGTTCCTTGTTTAATCACCTTTTAATGGTCATGATATGGAGCACAAACTGTGACGCATGCGAAGCGCGCCGAAATTTTCCATTAAATAACATCTCCCTGACAAAATCTGCATTCAGAATCTGCTCTTTCATCAAACCTAAATGCCACTCAAAAAGCCAGTCAAATATAGCCACGACACTACTCTTTACTAAGTGTGTGGGGCATTTCATATTGTGTCCCCCACCCATCGGAATGTGGGGGGCGTGTCCCCCGCCCCCAGGATTGACGCCCATGGTTAAAGAATAAAATAACCCTCCAGATGCAAAATTACATTACATTTGTTACCATTACTATACTGATTCACCGGTTCGCACGATGCTCTACAGAGTTTATATATTAAACAATATCGTAATTGTGCAGCTCCTGTGGCTTGGTGGATAAGGCAATCGTCTTTCATTCTGGAGATAGTATATATATATATATATATATATATATATATATATATATATATATATATATATATATATATATATATATATATATATATATATATATATATATATATATATATATATATATATATATTATATATATATATATATATATATCTGAGGTGCAATCTCTTTTCAGCGCAGGTATTTTGGATTTTTTCCCTTCGGTTTAAGATTCGAGAGTGTGAATGCCTCGCATTCAGGTTATGTCTCCATCCAAGTAAGGTATCTCCGGTCAAACGGCAAAGTTTCTACTTTATGTTTTTCTCTAAATATTATACTTTTTCAAGTTTTCTCTAAACGTGATTGAGACAATGGAGTTATTCCAACATAGTAAAATAATCTAAACAAAATAGTGTTTAATGCAAAAAATGCATCAAACCAAAACAGCATATTACATCTTGAACGAAATGATCGGTATTTTCTGTACTCACATAGAATGTATGTGGGTTTTGCCTAAAACATTCTGTCCGGTCAGCAGGCAAGTATCTGAAATTTTCGAACACAAAGAGGGCATGACACGGCCAAAATAACTTTTGTGTATTGCAAGATATAATACAGTATTCTATAAATATAACCTCACGCAGAGCTAAAACCGGTACCAATCGTCATAAATGAAATTTGAAAAAAAAAACGTTGAAAATCTAATTTCGAAAAATGCCGCAACAGGTCACATGACTTTTATGACGCAATTGGAGGCACAAACACTGCGCTATTAAGGACGCGCATCTAAATGTGGAACAAATGTAACGCTTGGTAAAGTTATCATATCTTAGCAACTTCATGAAAAGGATTACATCACAATACTCGCCCAACATAAAGAGCGCAAATCGCGGACCATCTTGGGGGGCTTCGAAGCATATCGTTGGCCAATATGTTCACGTGCATATGCGCCCGTGTTTTAGCTTCCCTGCCTATAATAAACAGCTTTGTTTTTGTGCAAAAAGGACGCTGTTCGGGCGCGCTGTATAGAACAGCAATGCACATGTATGGACAGTCCATAACAAGAGCGCCTTTACTCAATGAGCTGTTCAGTACCATTGCTATTGTGAATGGTAAGCAGTCACCGCGCAACGACGCATAGTTCACAATATGATCACTGGTCACGCGCGCTGCTGTTAGTATCGTAGCACAGGTGTTTGCAATGATGTACCCGCTAACACGCGTTAGCATGCACATAATTCGATGTGTAGAACGATGGGTGAGCTGCCTGGTGCAGTGTTACTAACCGTGCCCACTGAGCTATATAACTGGAGGACGCAAGTCAATGCGGAATACGCGACGAAACTGAGGCCGACCTGGAGGGTCACGTGATGTAGGTTAGCTTACTCAAGTCGATTCCATTGCCCTAGAAACGCACAGCTACAAGTGAAAATAAGGTAACGCAGAATCATTGATGTACACGCTAAGGCAATCCTTTGTTACTCATTACGTCGCTAGTGCTTTTGTTGTAATTACTTAGTAGGACATCTGTACACTATGATTCATGATTGTGTGATCAAAAGATTGTTTTTTTTTTTTTACTAACTTTCCTTGTGTTTAGGAGTGGTCCTGCCTATTTGAAGGACAGCGCATGTGACCGCATTTCGTATGGTGCGTCGAGACGCGATGACTGCGTAACATTCGCGATAGCACTGTCACTGAACAGTACACAGAGTAGGCGCGCTTGTTACTGACTGTCCATACCTATGCACACTGATAATCTGTACAACGCGTCGAACGCGTCCTCTTGACAAAAAAGGCGCACGAAGGGAAAGTAATACGAGCGCACATGCACGCGTGCATTTTGGCCAATGATGTGTCTCAAAGCTTCCTACACGGTAAGCGTTTGGTGCTCTGTAGCCTATGTTATACGGCTATTGTGATGTATGCCTTTTCAGGAGGTTTCTGAGGCAACTTTGCCTCGGCGCAATGGTGTGCATGCTAACGCGTGGTAGCCGGCAAATTAGCGTCCAAGAGGCTGAAGAGACGCTAAGGCCGACTACTGCGCGTTAGTATGTACATCATTGCCTAAGCAAGTTTCACTTCTAGTACACGTTTCTACGGCGTTGGCGACTTGAGTAAGCTAACCTACATCACGTGACCCTCGGTGATGGCTTCAAAACCTATTGTGGAATGATCCTTCCTAGCATATAGTTCAGTGACCGTGCCTCAAATGACGTCACGATCTCAAGACGCGCTCACATACGTTTTTTCGCTTTCGGATTTCAGATGGGCTGATTCTGGCCTGTATTGAGAATTCACAAGGTCGTATTACTATGTTTATGGACGTACTTTAGTCCGGAAAATATTCGCTTCATTTCGAGCTGTACCCAAAGAATATTTACTGAGAAACGTACTTTGGCCGTGTCATACCCACTTTTCATTGACTACTACATTCTGTTCGACAGAAAGCTAATCCATACCGATCTCAATTCGCATTTGCGACCGGTCTGTAGACAGGAGCGTGTATACTACTGTGTGTTGTAGCCCTATGTTGTACAGTACGGTTCCCCATGATTAATGTTGATACTACAAAACATCGCTTGCTGTTACTTATTCATATTATTCTAATCTTGGTGTAAACTTAGTACCGTATGTAATTCAAGTTTTTCTGCTTGTTTATAAATGACAACTTGAGTATTATCTATCATCATTCTTTGTGTTGCTATTGAATGAGCATAAAAGAGTCCCAAGTACCTGGCGGAATAAAATTATCATCTATAAACTTTGTTGTTATATTCCTAGTCACTTTATTATAAATAAGTATTGCTAAATAAAGATGGAAGCAGGGGCGTATTTTGAGACCTCCATGCAGGCGCGGTTTTACGGGGGGGGGGGGGGGCTTTGGGCACCCACCCCCCCCAAAAAATTCGCTCAAGCCCCCCCCCCCCCCAAAAAAAAAAAATTTCTGAGGTTGAGTGTTATCTTCATGCTTTATTTGCGTGTATTGAGAAAAACAAAATTGTCCGATACATTTGTGCACATCTTTCGTCCAGTGGATTTAGTTTCTCAAATGTGTCATGCAAGATAGGCATGTGATCACGTTTCTTGTATCCACGTCCACGTACGTACACCGTTGTTTTGACTGCATGTAGTACGACAGCCACGCTTCGCCTTAGTACTGTATTACGACGGTAGGCACAGTGCGGGCGCCTACTAGCTTACCCCGCTGCATTCTTACGTTCGACGCCAGTCTCAGGGGCGTAAATACAGGTGTGTGTGTGTGGGGGGGGGGGGGTGAAAATCAAAAGTCGGTCTCTGAGCTCCAAAAAGTCGGTCTCAAATCCAGTTCAGTATGCCTTTGTAACAGTAGACCAGACATGAACAACATTTGATACCTTACTCAAACTGAAATTCCGGCAGAGATGAAGTAAAAGTGAAAAGATTGCCCTAATTTTCTACTGAGTTCCAGAATTTTTGATCGAATGCCCGAAAAATGTGCAAAAATTTTCGCGCGCTTCGCGCGCCTGTAGTGGTTCAGTGGTCTATTTTATGCACCTGAACTGCAACGGAATTCTGGCAACTTTTTGAGAAGTTCGGGCAAAAAATTTTCTGGACCCCAAACTGTAGGAGTCCCATACGCCTATGATCATTACTATCAGTGGCGTACGCAGGGGGGCCATGCGCCCTCCCTGATGCTTTTTTTAGTTCCTAAAATACGTAAATTTTTTTAACACAAATTCTGCTTCAAAATGTAGCGTATGTGGCACCAAATTGCATGTAAGTACATCTAATTTTTCAAAAATTTCAAAGGGGAGGCACCCCTCCCTTTAGACCCTTCCCCCAGGCCGGCGATCACACAACATACTGCATGCCCCCCCCCCCCCCCCGTGAGAGAAATCCTGGGTACGCCACTGATGGAGTTCTCCTTAGCATTATTCCCCAATGTCGGTATTGATAATGACAGAAAATTTTATTCTTCCGTTTTGAGCCCCCCTAAGCCCCCCTAAAAATCTCGGTCTAGAACCGCGCCTGCCTCCATGACATCATCACAGAACTATTGCCTTTTCCCTCCCAACCTCTTTGATGGCACCCTCGTCGGACTTAAATCACACTTGAGGTCTGGTGCCCTCGCAAGTCAGTAGTAATACAATAGAACTAAAAATACGGTAGAACTATTGTAAAACAGGAAAGCCTGAGGGTGAAGGGACGGCGCCACCTTGAAAATTTTCTCCCCCAAGAATATTGAAAATTATCATTGCCTTTATGTTTTCTGTGTACGTCTAGCCCCTCTCTGACAAAATATTTTGCTCCTAGGAATCCCCCCCCCCTTTTTGCATTACCTTGTCTGCATGGTTACTGGCCTGCTAATAATAAAACTGAATACCCAGCTTAAATAAATCGCGGCCTATGGAGAGAACTGCAATGTTACCACGTTTGATAAATAACTCTGAGCCATGGCTGAGAGAAATAGTTGGAGGGAGGGATGTGATGTTTGAAAACCCCTTATTATCAATTCTATTCATTAATAAAATAAATTGTTAACACTTTAGGAGAAAATGCCTGATAGAGGTGCAGCTTCTAACACAAATACTTGAGCATAAAGGAGACACAATGAGGCTCGTTAGCACGTCTATTGATATATCTGGGACAATGGCCTGTAAATTTTTATTTGTTTCTTCCATTTTTGTACATTGGGGATTATTTGAATAACCCTTAGTGAATTTCAGAATGTATTCCTCAAGCCTTAATGACATACTTCGTTTTTGCAAATAGCCCGATTTCAGGCTATTTTATTTTGGGGGAGACTATTTTTTGAGTACTGTGAAAATTTCGGAAGTTGCATCCCACTGT
Organism: Holothuria leucospilota; assembly: GCA_029531755.1. Taxonomy (NCBI): domain Eukaryota; kingdom Metazoa; phylum Echinodermata; class Holothuroidea; order Aspidochirotida; family Holothuriidae; genus Holothuria; species Holothuria leucospilota. The sequence continues at coordinate 49,195,486 of CM055961.1, forward strand.
TACCGGTTGTGACTTCGAAGAGTTCTATAGCAAATAATGCATTCATTAATTTTCTTGTTTGGTTATAGATCAAATTTAATAGGATTCCACTTACGTTGTGGCTTGAAGCAATTTCTAAAAGTTGAATTGTAGATCTATGCAGCAATGTATTCTCTCCCTTCTGCAATTGAATATCATTTCTACATAGGTCGTTCACGGTGTCTAAGATATCTTCTACCCTACCACCTCGTTCCAGGACACACAGTACTGCAAACTTGTCTCCTCCTTGATGTTGTTTCACACATTTAATAATTGTACCAGCAGCCTTCGGATCCAGACCGCAGGCGAAGCGATAACAATACTGCAGATCCAAGGGGTCCATGTAACGTAGGGCATCCTTCAATATCTCAGAATCGTCAAGTGCAATTGAATACTTTGCTACGTAATGTGCTGCGTACCACTCACAGAAAACTTTATGATAAAACCTTACTTCTCTTTGATATCTATCAGTGGAAGCACTGTCAGATCGATAGATATCAATAACCTCTTCTTCTACTAATATACCAATACGTATGTACTGATCATAGAAGTCCTGTCCAAGTCTCTCTATCAATTCATGTTTCTTCCAAACGATTTGCTGATTTTGCTTACTAAGTCCCTCAAAAGCGACTTTATCAAGTTCAGTATGCTCCTTTTCAAAAATGTGATATCTCTGTACATTGGTGTCTTCCATCTTGTTTCTCATGTGACTGTGGAAACACTTTATCATGTACTGAAAGAAACTCGTCACTGTCTTAAATGTCTGGAAGTCTTTGTTTTCATGACTCATGTGAGCGAACATAACAAAAAACAAAGGAACCTGACAGAGATCTCCCAGGATGGGGTTTTCCTGTAGTCGTTGTTTTATCCTGTAAGCTGCAACTACGTCATTACCTACTACAGCCTTTCGAATGTACTCATCTCGCGCTCGGTCGTTAAATCCAATTAGTTTTAACCGTTTTGTTTCTGGGGCGTATTGTTTAGGTAAATACCTAGTAGTGAGAAATACATCAAACTGATGAAATACTGGGGTCATTATCATTTTCATAATATCAGACAGGGGTAATGTATCTTCATCCGGGTACTCGTCAAATCCGTCTAGTATCACAAGTACAGATTTACTGCTGTGTATTATACTTTCAATGTCATGTTCAGTCAGTTGTGATCGCGATGATAGTATGAACCGTTTGATCGCAGTGTATATTGACGTTACTCCTCCTAATTGTCTCAATCGAAGAAGAATAAGTATTTCCACATTTCTCAGGTACGATTCCTGTACACTGTTACACCAGTCATATGCGTATTGAAGCGTGAGGGTTGACTTCCCGTATCCTGGTTCACCAATTAAGAATCTTCTGTAAGATTGTATACGCGCTTCGTGAAAAACAAGGTGGTAGGAACCTAAAAGCAACCATGATTCTGCCAAATATTCAATGCCGCCCTCTACAAATATCCTATCCACACAATAAAGTCTATCTCGTATGTAAGGAATAGGTTGAACAGCGTCATAGAGTTGCTTGTACCTGGCTTTCAGTTCTTTTAGGAAAAGCTGTTTATTTGCTGAAGGAGAATAAAAGACAAAACAAACGGTTACACAAGCAGATGACATACGTTACGGAGAGAATGTTTAATTCCTTACATGAAAAAGTAGGCTTTATATCATATACCTTAAAATCAACTAAACCATTATAAAGGAAATGTTATAGGCCTTTGCAAACGATATTTTTGCATTGTCATGGACTCGAAACCGCCGAATTGCATATTTTTCTTTGATAACTCTTAAGTCGTATCTCTAATCTTCAGGTATCAGTGGACTACAAACACGTGACTACCCAAGTTGCGCCTCTTTCAAACATGGAGCTACTACCTAGTCCAAGTATTAGCTCCATGTTTCAACAAGCAACCCATTTACACAGGAAAGGCTATATACGTAACATATAACTTAAACAACTGTACATCAGGGAACTCCCGATTGGAGGTGCTGAGACTTTTTCCCGATATTTATTCAATAAATAGCGATAATTAGCACAAAAATAGCCAATTTTCCGCACGAGGGGGTAGGAAGGGGTTGTAATCCCAGCTCCCACCTCCTCCACCACCACCTTCTACGCCTATAGAACTAATACAGCTACCGACACCACGGTTTCCCGATTTTACTTCAAGTGATGTGATTAAATACAACTCTTTCATAATTTCGGTATCTCTTTCTAAACATACGTAAAACTGCAGTAGGTAATGTATGATATCTAAACTGTCAAACATAACATTGTTTATTAACATAAAAATAATTGTTAGATTGGAAATCCATCCAGTCATGGTATATCGCTTTTATTTGAGGAGATGGGAGAACGGAAGGGGTTGTAGTTTCATTCTGATCGAATATTTCTTAACGAACTATAACTTACAACACAATAACGCTAAGGATGCTGGGTAATCTACTTTGTTGGTTGTATCAGGAAGCGACGTGTTTGGTTTCAATAAGCTTGATTCCTACATGATAAGTTTATTCCACGCGTAGCATTCAGGTATCAAAATATACAAACATGAAATACATACCCGCCATCTCTCCATCAGAACAATTGTCCAACAGTCTAAGGTTAAAGTGTAGGGAAGAATTGGAGAGCAATGGAGGTATTACCTCTGTCGGAAAAGGACTTATATTATCAAAGCTACAAACTACCTCGATGGTATACTAACATACTTGCTATATTTTGCACTGTACAATGCGTCTCCTGTTACACGTTTTATTGATCATTGGACCATTCTGCTGACTGATGAGTCCAAAGGTTGGTAGGATCAGTGTAAATAATTTATTAAATTATTACTACAGAGTAAATACATATCATCTTATTTTCAAGTTGAATATCAAAGCAGAGATCAAAGTTCACTTTTATACATGTTCACTGTCAAAGTGTTCTGCTTGAAAAAGGTCTATGTGAAAAAAGTTACATCTTTCAACCAGTTACGAATATATTTTACTATTAGGTACTCTGCTATAGACACTGTGAAGATAATGCGTCTCGAGAAAAAGAAAATAAAACAAGATTGGTGACATGGTAAATATCAACAATAAACCAAGCAATGATCAAGGCAAACTGTATGACTGGTTGAAAATCGATGATAGGGCAAAATCTGTAATAGGTGGCATCCTTAATAACTTCAATTGCTGGAAGAGTTTATTCAAAAATTGATTACCCCCTCCCCGAGCACATTGAAAGAAGTGTTGACTAATTGTTTATTAAACTGATAACGCGAATAATTTGTGATTCTTATATCTATTTTCAAACATTCATCCTTGCCATTGTTGTCTGTTTAAAGAAACATTCTATACTGTCAATTGAGGGATCCCCCAAAAAAGTTAAGGACTGTCCACTCTCTTCAAATCAAGCACTGATATCTTCACTTTAAAACAGTGTTTTGAAAATAAGCACCTTGCTAAATATTTGTATGCTTCCTTCTTTGTAAGCCTTGAAACGTTACATTGGTGAAACATTGATATTGTGAATAGTTTGAATATAACGGGTTGAAACGCTAAAAGTGTTTACATCTTTCATTGAACGTCTGTCAATATTACACATTATTGTAACTCGCGGTACTTCCCCCGAAGTGCTCATTGTTTTTACAAAAGCTTCCACAAGTACAGGAGTCTACATCACAGAAAAAATAGAAAATTCCAGATGTAGAGGTCACATCACACCAGTTTTAAAGGAGCGCCATCAGTTACCTGTTGAGTATCACATTGTTTTCTAGATCCTCCTTGTCACTTATTGATCACTACACAACACGATCCTTACCCGTCTCGTCAAATAATACCATCCAAGACGCTTTTTTTCTTTTTAAGGATCAAGCCATTCTCATTAATTGACGCAACCTATTTCAAGAGTATACCGCCCTTAGACTTTAGTATACTCTACCTCTTACTCTTAGCATCCGAAAGAATCTTCCAGTCCATCCCTTTAAACACCAGCTGAAGACTTGTCTGTACTCTATTTTACATATTTTAGTATTATATTAATTATGCACGTACAGTTGTATTTTCGGAATTTTTGTGCTTTATAAATGTACATAACCATTACATGTCTATTGTTAATAAAATTATCAATAAGTAGCAAAAGCTTTGTTACAATACCTGTTGAATATTACGGATTACTATTGTAAAATAAAAACTACTTTGAAATTATTGCCTGAGTTAATTGTTTGAACTTCCAAACGCTTCACAAAATTGTGGCTTGGTTTACACCAACACCGACAACATAGTAAAAAGATAATATTCCTGAATTAACGAGCTTTTTATGTTCTGTCACTTTGATTTTACATTAATCGTACAGCTGATTATTCAACATACTTAAAATACAGGGTGTTGTAATATTTTCCGTCCTCTACTTAATGAAATGCTAAAGCTGAATTCAATTCCCACAAGTAAAAGATTCCAAAGCTCACAGTTGTTTAACGAATGGCTCTTTCAACGAATACATGATCGTTACATAGTTTCCAAATAATTGGACTTCGTTTAAAAATTGCAGAGTATTCACGCTACGTAATACTGAAACATTTGCTACAAATTTCCTTTCTTGTATATATGTTCGTTGACTAATGCCAGCAAATCGATTCTTGCAGTGAATATTGTTAATTGCACTTTCTTTTCTTCAATAAAGCACAGTCCCTTTTGGTGTTATACTATCACGCCTACTCGCGTTTTGACTGGATACCATGCAAAGAGACTGCACTTGAATATTATAAATACAAAATTTACAGCACCATCGTCGAAGGATATGGAACTAGTGAAGGAGAACAAATATTACACTCTTTTTCTTAAGTACCACTTTAATGAAGCAAGAATTAGACCTGATCTGGCCGAAAGGTCAAGAGATTTTCTTTAATCTCGTGGGAAAACCACTGATGGCAAGATAAAGAAAAATCCTCACAAACAGTCAAGTTGCTCGAAAGGTTAAAGTGTTTCTTGCTGAACGTTTGCAGATTGTCTAAGGAAACCCCATGACACACGCTCTAGAGTTTTGAGTTATGAATCTCTTCCATGAGAGGTGCAACAGCACAGTGTAGCCCCCCCCCCCCCACATTTTCAGAAGATTTACGTCAAATTGATATGGGTAAATTTTCGACATTTTACACTCTAAAAAATTATTGCCCAACCTGGGCAAAAATTTACCCAGCCGTTGGTTCCGTTGCTTCCTAACCGGAATTGGGTAAAATATTGCCCAACTTAGTTGGTTAAGGGTTTCACTCATTAACTGGGCAAAACAATTGCCCAACCATTTGCCCAACTAATTAAGCAAACATTTTGTCCAACCAATTGGGCAAAAATTTTGCCCATTTTTAGGTAAAACATTTAACCAACCAAGTTGGGTAATTTATTACCCAATTCCGGTTAGGAGGCATATGAAAACAACGGTTGGGTAAAACAACTCACCCAACGGGATTAGAACATCTCAGAGAAGTTACCTTCTACAATTTTTAAAAGCCACCAGCATTGCTAATGCTAGCCTTTTTTTTTCAAAAGTCCCCCGACTCTCTGGCGAAGAGCCAGGGGCGAAAACCAAACAATACTCCCGAAGGAGTTCTGCTCCCTGAAGGAGTAACAACGTCCCCAAGGGACAAACTTTGACTTAACTGACCCACCCGACAGTGGTCCAGTTCTAGACTGGATGAATAGAACAGGTCCCACCTGGGAGCTTTTTCAGCCGTCGTGATCACGGATACTCCTGCGCCAGGAAAGTAGCCTTTTTTTTTCCAAAAGTCCCCTCAACTCTCTGGCGAATAGCCAGGGGCGAAAACCAAACAATACTCCCGAAGGTAGTTCTGCTCCCTGAAGGAGTAACATCGTCCCCAAGGGACAAATTTTGACTTAACTGACACCACCCGACAGTGGTCCCGCTCTAGACTGGCTAAATAGAACAGGTCCAACTGGGAGTTCCGCCGTCGTGATCACGGATACTCCTGCGCCAGGAAAGTAGCTTTTTTTCCAAGTAGCCACTTTTTTTTTCCAAAAGTCCCCTGACTCTCTGGCGAAGAGCCAGGGGCGAAAACCAAACAATACTCCCGAAGGAGTTCTGCTCCCCGAAGGAGTGTGCTTTTTACGTGCTAAAAACGGACACGGCCAGACCGGCGAAAGGATCACTTACATATGGCCAACAACCAAAAAACCGAACACCAACAACACCAGACCGAATCCCTCGACCAGCGAGGACACTGCAGCTCCGGTACGGCTTCATGGAGTCTTTGTTACCACCAACAGAAACCACCACCAACGACCCAACAACACAATCTCAATATAACACACGCCCAAAGGCAACAACACACCCGAAGGCAACAACACGCCCCAAGGCAACCACAGCGCAGGGGGACATGGGGGGGGGGGGTCCACTTGTTACATTAAAATCACTATTTACAGTTTACTTACAGTATATACAACTATATACAACTATCTACACGTACACTCTAAAAACGTTGGGCAAGTTTTTGGTTGGGTAAAACATTTTGGTTATATGTTGGTCAAACTTTGCCCAAATAGTGGTTAAAACTCACCTTCAATGCACGTTTATTGCATTATCCAACTATTGGTTAAAATGGTGACAAGCTTATATTCAACGGTTGGGTATACTTTCTATTTACCCACTTTTTGAGCAACTAATTGCTAATTAGCATAGTGTTTGCTTAAAAGTTGGGCAAATCGTTCGCTACAGGTTTTGCGGCGAACAACCGAACACTTAACTCGATTTGGCTCTGCAATTTCTCCTAATTATGGGGCTTCGTGTTGATACTCCGAAAAATCCTTTTAACATATTAGACGTTTGCATAGAAGGAATACTCGGACATTCTGTTTGGCGGCAGAATTGGGCTCTATTTCACAAAAAGTGTGAAAATAGTGCTTCGAACTAGCACACTTTGTATGAGTTTTGACATCAGTTATCGATCACTGAACGGGGTATTCGCTATCACGAATTCAAATCGTTACTTTGTTGTGCGTAGTGATAATCCTATGGTTGAACGTTATGGAACAGCCACAGTTGTATGTAGATCAGTGGTGTGGACTTGTGTTTAATTCCAAACGTGCTTTTTAAACCTGATTGTTTCGGACATTATAGGCCTACACGAAAGTCTGTGACAAAACAAACACATTCAAAGTTAAGCCAAGGCGTTTGAAATGAACGTGTCAATATAGATGCTGTTTTGTATTCGGGTTACGGACAGCAGGTATCATATTTTAATTCACATGTACAACGCACAATTAACAGGCCTATATAACTGCTTAGGAAGTTCTTATGATGTCTTTCCCAATCAATTAAAGCTATTTTAACAACTGCTGTGTACAAAGTTCACCTAAATCTCCTGGGAAAGAAATGCCCAGCATGCATGCATGCTATTCTGAAGTAAGGAAAACACCAACGATTAGGCAAAAATGGTTAACATAAAACCAACGGTTGGTTAATACATTTGCCCAACAGCTTGATGAAAGAAATGCCCAACAAGTAGGCATGTTTTGAAATGCTCATTTACTTAACAGTTGGGTAATTTTCCTCCCAACAATTGGGTTCAAACTTTACCAAATTTGGTTGGTCAAAATTTTGACCAACTGTTTAGGTTGTTGAATAGATGCCCAGTGTTGGTCAAAAAGTTGGGCAAAATTTGCCCATCTATTTTAAGAGTGTAACGAAAGCAAAACTTCCCAAAGAGATCGAACGAGCCCGGCAGGGGATCGGGAACGTCCACTCTCTTCGCTCCCCGAAGGGGGGGGGGGGCTTTTTAAGTGCATCGAAACGGCACATACAAACAAAAAACAAAACTCAAACCGGATCGGACAGGAACATAAAGGCGAAACTATCCACACACCACCAAATCAAACAGAAAATTATGTTCATTACAACAATAGAACCTCACACACACTGACAACCCAAATACCCCACAGACCAACCTCCCCCCGGCCACACTGAAAACAAAGCCCCACAAAGACCACACACCCAAAGACAACACCACGCCCGAGGGCAACACCACGCCCGAAGGCAACACTAAGCCCGAAGGCAACACCACGCCCGAAGGCAACACCAAGCCCGAAGGCAACACCACGCCCGAAGGCAACACCACGCCCGAAGGCAACACCACGCCCGAAGGCAACACTACGCCCGAAGGCAACAGCACTTAAAAAGCACCGGGGCAAATACAGGTGCACCTTGCCCAAGGGTGCCCCGGAGGCAGTTGTGGCAAAGGGTAACCTCATTACTCCCACGTTTAAACAAACTCCACAACCGGATGCAGTTTAAAGTCCTACCCAGGACTCCTTCGCTCCCCGAAGGAGTACTCTTAAAAGTGAAATGATTTTAATTAGGAATTCATATATAAATGAATGTTATGGTCTGGCTATTATATATATTCAGTGAGACTTGTTTGTTATTGTTAACGATTAATAATACAATTTTCTTCACGATATTTCAATTTCTCCCTTCTTATGTTGTATTGTACAACTGAGAAACATACTTTTCTGTAAGAATTTACCATTGCCAGCTTCAATTTATATCAATTAGACCTGCAATAAAGGATAAACACAAAATTGTTTTGAAAAATTCGGAATGCTCCATTCAAAGGATAGGTACATAAACATTTTACAGCATTTTAAACATACAATTTTCTCAAACTGTTGTAGCAAAAATTCCCACAGTGTAAGTAAACGTTTTGCAAAATGTTAATTGTGAATGTAAAAATTTAGAAGCAGGTGTTAGTAAAAGAATTAATTGGCGGTATGTTTAACCAGTGTTGGGTAAAGAAATTCACTTAAACCATTTCACCAATTGTTGGTCAATAGGTTTTTGGGTTCTTTTGCCCAACATTGTACAAGTGTGCGTAGGTACGTACGTACCGTCCGTATACTGCTGTACAGTATAGTACCCTTTCATTAATTGTGTACGTACGTATGGCGCGCAAATCAGTTCACTTTAACCAACCTGGGTAATATTGCAAGAGAGATGGACTTTACCCAACCTGAAGGTTAACCAACCCACTTGGTTAATCTGTTTTACCACTTTGTTGGTTACCAAACTGCCCAGGTTGGGCACTTTGAATTTTACCCAACCCATTTTAACCAACTTTTTTAGAGTGTAAAATGAAGATTGTTTTATGCAACTTTTAAGGCACAGGAAGTGAGGATTCCGATAATGAGGGGCAGGGACGTAACGGGGAGAGTGAGACCCTCCTTGAGGATATCTTTTTATTTTTATAAGTCATATCGCCATAAAATCTAAGAATTGCAACTTTTTCGGCTTACTTTGCTCCCACTTATTCTGAGACTAGTTCTCCCATTCATACTTCCTGTTGGCAATCTGGGTAAACTTATTGTTCCCAGGCCCAGGGAACCCTCAAAATAATCCAACCTTCCCTCTGTTCTCAAGCCCACGGCATCATCTATACTAGCTGCTACAAATAATTCAACGAATGAAACTGACAGGTGTATCAAGTTTGTATATTGTGCAGACTGAGATTAACATGGAATATGGCAATATCGCTATGGTGCCTTGCCGATGTTAGTTCTTGGTGGTCAAATGTTGTACGACGACAATGCACTTTTCATATTCAGGAGTATTTTGGTGAAGAAAAACTGCCATCGACCCTCCTCCCACCCCATGTCTGGAATCTTGTCCCCTGGATGGTTAAATCTTGGTGCAGACGTTGCCTTTAACTATCGTCCTGATAACGTGCGTCATGATTGGCGTGTGATGAAGAATTGTCTGCAAAGCAGACTTGCATTATTTTGTTCCACTTAACTTTGCATTACTTGTTTTGTGAGAAAGACCGTACATATAGTAACTACAATCCGTAATCGCCCGCTGTGAGAGTTGCGACTCCCCGAAGACATTGCAAATGCTCCGTTTTCGGAATTATTCCGTGTCCAGAGAGGTATTCTATATTCTGCTTAAACAAATTCTAAGACTGAAAGAGTGTAAAAAAGCTTTCAGTCAGAGAAGGAGACTAAGGAATCTTCTCCACCTCTCCAGTGTGTGATAAAGGTATATTACTCTTGCCTGTAAATCTGCGTTCGGTGAACACTTGTGGGATATGAACACTGAGGATTCACTACACCGCCATTTCATTTGTGGACTGGGATTTTTCCTTAGCTGACTAATCGACCTTTGAGTATGCAAAAGTTCCTTGGACCCATACCCAACAAGAGATCTGTTCTGATTAACAACTTCATGAGTCCAACAACAGTGTTTCGTCAAACACGTTTCACGCAAACCTGGCCATGTCAATTACGAACGATTATTTTCTCATTATTTCAGGCTTTTCCTGGGTCGTTGGTATTTTTGTTAGAATGAAATTTCATCATTTCGTTACGGCAATACTGCAAAAAGACGTTTGGAAAAGAATCATTTGAGCAACTTACCAAAGTGTATTACTTCATAAGAAGTACAGAAGAATGCTGTGACAAACTGAGTACATCGACCTCTGATAATTTCGCTGAAACAAGCAAGTTTTCTAAACATTATAGCAGTCTACCTCTTTATTAACCACGATAACATGACACCAAATATACGAACACAACTACCTGAAGGGATAGATTTACATTGTGTGGTTTGTCTATTTGATCGATATCAGTTTTGGTGATTATGGAGGTGTTGTTGCTTTAAGTAAGTTTAAATGACGTTGCCGAAGAAGGGATAACAACGTGCTTTTAGGCCATTCTAGACTGTTTAACATTTTTCTGTATATATAAAATCATTTCCTGATACCCATATGATCTATTCTTGAATTGATGACCTTTTTGAGGCAAGAGCTTAATCAATCATAATAACAGCAGTTGCAAAGAAGCTTCTTATATGAAGCTGCCAGCTTTAGTTTACTCATAGAAATCCAGATATGACGTAAACAATTCTTATATTAATCCTTGTATCAATAGAAAAAACTTGGGACAAAAATAAATCAAACGGTCAAATACAGTTGATATAACACACCGTTACAGGCCTTCTAACGAACCAAAAAGCCGTAGCGATGGTTCCTGCAGTGTGATACAGTATTTGCGTTATAGGCAGCGGTATAGTGCGACTCCTTCAATTTTGGCAACAGTCCCGCAAGTTTTAGAATTGAGTGCGGGAATTCCCGGCATCTATTCAAATTAACCTTTGGAAAAAGTTGACTTTTTGTGTTGGAACTTATCAAGGTGTCCTCTTGAATCCAAATCCCCTAAACTTTTGGGAAGGAACCCCCCCCCCCCTTGTCCAAATTCAGTGACCAAGTACCAGTAGTGCGCTGGTGATATGCGTACAACGGTTGGGAACGTGCTATGTTCAACCGAACGTTGCGTTCACGATCCATTCAAATATTTCGAGTTAAAGGAGTCTGCCATTGGCAATATCATTAGTGCTCTATATCTTATTACACAGAATTTCACTAACAGTCGGAATATTTTCTAGACAGCCATAGGTACCTTGGATGAACTCATCGATAGAGTGCCTTCGGAAAATCTTCAAGATTGAGGGCCCTAAACCATACGACTTTTTGGAATTTCCTAGGGTAATTTTTGGTATTTTCCGGGAATGTTTTGGACGTTTGAAGACAACAATCCTTTCAACTGAAAAATGATTAGGGGAAGAAGGATAAAAGTTTGCAATAAGTAAGAAATGTAGGTTACGGCTGCCTTGCAAAAATGATTCACACAGGAGGCTTAGTAGAGAATCAACATTTAATTTGACCTCTGTTTCTTTGAAGTAAATTCCAGCTTCATTCGGATCAACTTTACATTGAGCCAAACTGAGACACTTCGGATTTAGTACCCTTATACAAATATCAAATGCTTGATGCGCAAGCTTCCGAGTACCTATTCTCACATGTGATTTCATCAAAGAGAATTAAAGAATACACAGAAAAAAATTATGATTATTTAATATACTACTTTATTTATCTTTCAGATGCCGTCCCTTTAGTAAAGTGCCATTGAAAGCTCTTAGATGTTCATAAGGAGGGAGTGTTTTAATTAAACAGATTTACTAGATTTGAAAACCTACAAATTGGTAAATAAAAATCGAAGGTGTTGAAAACTGCAATCAGACCGTTGGATAGACTTTGAATGGCAGGTGAGAGCTCATATAAGTCAGCTTTATTGCGTGGCGTGGCACGTTACCAATTGAACAGCAACTCATTAACAGCGCCCTTATAATACCCAATGTCGTGTTGAAGAGCTTATCCCTCTGACACGTTCATGTAAGTTTATGTGTACGTGCATATTTGAGATATTTCGTAAATCAGGGTTCTTACACAATGACGAAAATAAAATTCCATGACTTTTTTATTACGTTTTATTAAAGCTAAATAATTAAAAGTCCATGAATAAGTTACATTTCTCAGAGAACTGGAATATAAAAAATGCAGTGTTCATTAAAAAATTAAAAGGGAGTGTCGAGTAACTTTGCCACACACATACCGTTACTTTTTGTTCCGCAATTTTTACGCAACATTCTAAAGGACTAAATCAAGCATCTGGGAAAAGGGGGTAATAAGATTCACCACCTTTAATTGGACTGGTTAATTCTTTCATCATACAAGTCACCTTACAAATTTTGGTTCAGTAAGTTTTTAATTGTCTAGCCAGGATCTAAAATTATCGATAGTACATGTTATATATTTGTACTGGGCCATAACAATCAATGAAAACAATAAATCCTTTCCCGTCTTGCAGGGGTGACATATATTCCCAGGACCCAATAACGCCAACATGAGATTCATTTCACAATTGAAAGAGTTTCTCTGGTGATGTCACAACCAATTTTAAAGTATAAGGTAAAGGCTTTTATTGAAAATAACAGTTTCTTTAGCAATACATGAAAAGATGAAGAATGAACAAATAGATACAAAAGCTAAAACCATTTCCCGTAAATTAAATTATAATAACAGGCGAGATACAAAAGTTTTAACCCACAAGGAAATAATTCTGAACTGAGATTTCTCTCCGACAATGGTAATTTTGCTAGCTAGTAGGGCACACATATGGGACGCAAATTGGAGTGATTAAAAATCCTCAGAATTGTCGTGTCAAATACAACTTTTAGGGATTAGTATCCTTAGGGAGCAAATTGCATTCCAAGAAGCGTTTGGACTTGTTCCATACAAGATAAATCTAGTCAACAGACTTGTAGCACGTACAAAAAGAATTTAATAGCCAAGATATTGGGACGTACATAAAATAGATAAAATAAATTATTATATCCAATATGGAATGATTGTTCAATATTAGGATTGTTGAGCATCCAGCACCTTGTGCCATCCCCTCTTTTTTGAAAACAGGCGGCGTTGATATTTGTCTATTTCTTCACCTAAACCCAACTTTCAGTCCTGGGTTAACAAAAAAATCAGTGCTGGCAAATCGAAAATTTCTCTGAAAGAGCCACGCACTTACCCAGTGCTTCCTGAATATTTTAATTATTTTAATTACAAAACCTGCAACAATCCGTGCAAATGTTACCAAAAATCGATCAAAAAACTTGATGCAACTCGGTTTACAACTAGTTCACACATTTACACAAACGCGCAACGCTTTGATACATTGAGTGTTGGTCACCACAACGGAATGTATAGAAATCTATACAAAAGTTGTTTCCCTTTCTTTTAACTCAAAAAAGATTAGCATGCCTGAATTTTTCCTGTTGTATACATGAAGATTCTCAGATTAAAGCAATTATTTTCACGTTCTCCTATTGACGACTTATGGTAAGGCCGATGTTAAAAGTTTGACGATTACTGTTGGTATTGACGTAATGCGGACGCAGCGCACCAGCTGTGTAAATAGAAATACTTGATCTGTGGAAGCTCCGCACTTTTTGCGTAAATGGAAATACTTGATCTGCGCACGCTCCGCACCAACTACGTCACTGAAATACTTTATCTGCGGAAGCTCAGCACTAGCTGCGCAATTGAAATACTTAATCTGGGGACGCCCCGCACCAACTGCGTAATTGAAATAAGTTGATCTGCGGAAGCTCCGCACCAACTGCGTAACTGAAAACTTGATCTGCGGAAGCTCCGCACTTGCTGCGTAAATGGAAATCCTTGATCTGCCGAAGTTCCGCACTAACTACGGAAGCCGAGAACATCACGGTGGTGTGAAATCTGACATGCCAGTTTTCCCACCCCTTTCTTCGGTAAATATAGGAGGAGATATCAAGATACGATTTCTCCTTACCATTATCCACCGATAATGTGGAGTGGAGAAAACCAAAGTTAGTGAGGGGGTACTTCAAGAAAGGACCGTTGCACAGTGTCTATTTTCGAACACCCTGTCCATAACTGCGCAATGCTTAATACTGTTTGCAAAATACACTAGGCCTGACGGCAAATTAAATGAGCTGGGTAGTGGCGTACTTCGGAAATAAATACGTCATACGAAACGAGATGTTTACCCTCAGTGTAATACTAATATTGAAAATATTCCTCTTAATGCGTTTTGTATTCTCAGTAATTCAGTAATTACGTTCGTGTTTTATTTCTTAGATTTTTTATTTTTCACTTGCTACATATTTAACAATTTGTTTTTCGAATTTATAGTTCGTTACTTTTTCTTCTGACACGGGCAATTTTGTATCGTTTCAACTTGTAACAGGTCTGATCGATGGATCAATTAGTCAATACATCGAGTTATCATGGCAGCTACGTTGGACAATTCTGATACCGTTTCCGCGAAAAACTGATCATCTGGTTGCGTTAGCATTTTGTTATACTTGTAGTGCTTCTGAGTTCTGGGCATTATTTTGGTTTCATTTCGAGTAATATAACCAGTTTCAAAATGTTGGAGGGAGAAAGTTTTCTTTCCTTTCGATCTCAGGGGCGTAGCTAGGATGAAATTTTTAGGGGGGCCTAGGTAACAAATGGGGGGCCGACACCAGCGAGGGTCAGGCTTGTCAAGACTATCTAAGCGGAGCACCACCATCGGTTGGCGCGGAGCGTGCAAGAAAATTTTTGGCTTTACAAACCCTCCAGATGGCCGGAAACGGTACTTCCCACGTGTTTTAAGCTGCATGTACCCAGCCTTGAAATTCGAATCTCATGTCTGCCATTTCTCAAATAATGGGAAAAAATCAATCCATGACAAAATGGTAATACACAAGGCCGCACATACTGAAGTGGACATTACTGAATCTGTGGCCTGGGGGAGGGGACTAAAGGGAACGGGTGTCTCCCTCCCCCTTGGCGAAAGTTTGTTATTTCAGGAGGACGCATAGATAGCAAATGGTGCAATGTTTGAGGGATTTCAGCTGTAAAAGGAAAACGAAAAGTAGTTGTGACTAAGTGCGACAAAAGTCATTTTTGAGAGCGTGGTGGATATGATGTGAAGCATGACCTCAGCCATTGAACTCCGTTGTGGGGGAGGGTTTAAGGGAGGGGAGGGAGTGTTATTGGTTAAAAAACGTTTTTATGACTAAACTGGCACGGTTTTAAAAACGTTTTTAAGCCATTGATGATTGAAGCTACCTATAGCAACAACAGCAACATTGTAGCTATGCATAATCAATCGCGCGTAGCGCGAGAATTTTAGAAAAGTAGGCTAGAAATACATCCTAATAGAGCTGTAAATGATTGGTGATGTGTACAGGTATGGGCATGAAAATATTGATCTGCCTACTTGAAATTGTTAAAGTTCTATCATTACGATCTCGGCTCTTTCTTATATTTTTACTGCGTTTTCTCTGTATATTCTCACAAAGTGCACCGTTGGAAACGGTGCACTTTGAAAATTTCTGGGGGTAATTGCCCGCCCCGGCTGTGTACGGCCGTGGATATCATATGAGCTGAGATAATGCAAGAATCCTACTGAATTATCCATCCCTTTTCATTTATTTTGCCTGCAGTTCTCCCATATTCACCTTCTAGTGTATCTCTGTTACATTTGTCCATCACCCTATCCATAGGCTACATGTCCACTACTAAAAATTACATATCCCCTAGATCATACCATTTGTCTCCAACCTAGGGTACCATATTTATTTTCTAGCAAGGAGGACATAGATCACTGTCCTGATGTAGGGGTCTAAGGGTGTCCCCTTCCCTTTGAAAATTTTTCCGGTTTTCAATGGTGTCTAGATGCAAAATGGTGGTATATTTGTTCACGGACTCAAGTCATCGGTATATTACTTGGTCAGACCTATAATACCACCAGTAAATCTTTCAAACTATTTAACCCGCAAAGCAGAAGTAGGGATCATGTGGGAAACACATGAGATCCGGACCTTGTTGACAATTTAACAAATCCGTCCGGACCGTGACGCTAGTGAGAAGTACTAAAAAGAGGACTTCTCGAAAACAATCGTTCTACAGTGCACTTGTCATGGGCAAGGAGAGAGACACGACATACTTGTTAAGGACAGAAGAATTATTCGAACGCAGTACCTTACCGTACGGCATATTTTGTGTATGATACCGTGTAGGAATATGTGTCCCGTGTATCAAGAATGGATCTTCAGTGTTATGATTGCCATGTTTTCAGTAAATCAAACCCAGCCATCCGAAAGGCGGAAAGGATCTAAAACATGACAATGTCACATCGAGTTTTTGGTCGAGACCGGTTCGAGACGTGTTTCGTTTTCATCATCGTCCAAGTGAATTATATGCGAATTAAACGACAGTGCAAATTATATACCTAATTTAGTGAAAGTAGGCATTTTAAAGTTACAAGTTGATTTCATACGTGCGCAAAATGTGTTTTTCACACATTTACGTTTTCTTAATTCTTACACATTTTATTTATTTATTTATTTCTTGAAAGAAATACTTCAAAGTTTATTTCCGTTTAAACATTTATTTTTTCTTAATTCTTACACATTTTATTAGGACACAAAAAATCTGGGGGCCTGATGAATATCTGGGGGGCCTAGGCCCCCCAGGCCCCCCCTCCCCCGTAGCTACGCCGCTGTTCGATCTGACTAGTGAAAAGCTCAACAGAAGCAGATGCTAGTGGTTATATACTGCACAGAACCGTGTGTTTGCGTTTTCAAATCAACGTGTCAGCGTAAGGAATCTCGTAGCGGAGGCTGTCCGTGTGAAGCACGAGCAACCTCCGCCTGTAGCTCTGTGTAAATGTGGGACCAGGAAACGAAAATGCTTGAATCAACCACCTCCGGTAAGCCTTAAACTTGTTGTCATTTCCAGGGGGGCTTTAGGCACAATTAAATTTTAAGAATTGAGGTTAGAGCTGAGTTATTGCAGAATGGGCCGCCGACGCGAAGCGGCGCTAAACAAATCGCATTTTTTTATATTTTTTTAGTAATATGAGTAAAAGAAATGCTAAGAAAGGTATCCTCCTCTTAATGGAGAGGTGGCTTCTTGCCCCCCCTCCCCCCCCTTCCGCTCAAGACAGCCTGCTCCTCTTTTATGACGGTACCGGTGAAAATCGACACTCTTCCTGTGGTATTACAACTTGCACTCTAAACCAATCTTATAAAGAGTCCGGTAACATCTTACACAGTGAGATGGATTTACACAGATGCAGTACGGCCCCATGGGGGCATTGATGGTTTCAAAGATCATAGAAGAGTTTTGGTACAGAAGGGTGTATATGAAAAATAGCTAGGATGTTCTATCGGCAGTAAACCTCGCGATCCAGAGTCCGAAGATAATGGGGGATTTGAAACGAGTCGCGTGTGCGCGCAGAAGGAATCAGCGTTGAGACACTTAATTGTAGCCCATTGTTTTTCTCTAGTTTTAAATGAAGTATTTTTATTGTATAAAAATTTTCCTTCTTCCCCATGTGCCTATTCTTTCCATAGAGCAGGATATGGGAACCTAGGGTCCTCCCAGAGAAATCCTTTTTAAAGTTGACGGCCATTCTAGACCATTTCTTGGAGAAAATCCTGCTTCCCGCAGGTGTAATTTGAAATGCTAATGAAATAGTTTTCATATGATGATCGCAAATTTAAGATAATAACTGTCAGTCAATTTGCTGAGGATGGTGGTAGTTGGTGAAGGATTTAGCGAGGGATTTGGAACAATGTCGTATATGTTAGTTCAAGCTTGGGTGCCTTATAGGGAAAGTTATATTTTTTGACGAGGCAATTCCACCAAAGTTTTCGTAGGCACAGCAGTACAGCAGTACAGCAGTACTAATGGGACATCGACTAATGGGACATCGATTTACATAATTCTCATGAGAAGCACATTGGTTCTTTTTTCGAAAATTGCAATTGCAATTGCAATTGGTTCTTTTTTCGAAAATTGCAATTCCACCAAAGTTTTCGTAGGCACAGCAGTACAGCAGTACTAATGGGACATCGACTTATGAGAGCAGTCGATTTTACGATAATTCGCTTCATGGGAATACATTGGTCTTCTTTTTTGTGCTCGAAAATCTTGCGGCCTTCCTCCATACATGGGTTCTGGGCGTTTGGACTTTGTTTTGCACAAGGGAACCTATGGTACTCGATATTTTATATCGATGTACATTTGACATAATTTCAGTGACCCATATATTTTCCAGAGTTTTCAAGTTCATAATCGTGTGAGTGCTGGTAGGAGGAAGGAAATGTATTGGCGGTTGCCACGACAAAATTTTTCAACTATTTAGTCCAGCTTTTCCTCTGGAGGTGGCGGGCCGCGACAGCCGCGCCGAAAATATACAATATTTCCTAATGCACTATTATGGTTTTTGATATCTAATATTTTCCTTCTTTAAACAGCCTTGCAAAAATTTAATCATCAATAGGCTTATGAGAATCACTCTCTTACTTGAATTTTCTCTGGCCGTCGCTTGACTTTTTCGCTCATGTTTTTTACATTTTTGTATTGTTAGTTTTTAAGCTCTGGAGATAAAAAGTGGGTTGCAACTCATGCCCCCCACTCTTAGTCCCACCTACCCCCGTAATCCAGCCTCATTGCGTACGGACTTATGTGAGTTGTGTGTACTAGGACACAATTGGCATTTGTTCGCTTTTTTCAAAAGGTCCCCTCAACTCTCTGGCCGAAGTAGCCAGAGGCGAAGAACCAAAAACACTATCTCCCGAAGGAGATATCCTGCTCCGATTTGCAATGTGCTAATTACGTCCCCAAGGGGACAAACTCTACACCGAGAAAGCACATAGCCAAACTACCTGACGTAAGCGGAAGTCTCGTTCTAGCGAGTGTGGCAGTATCGGATCGAATGTGCGATAAGCGAAGAAGCATAAACCAGGTTAAGTGTATGACGTAAGCTATCAGTCGGCTGGGTCCGACAGCAATTTATTCTGGTCTTGGGCGACCTACCCAGCTTCCTTTAACAAACTGTGGATTGATGGCCTATTGCATCATACTTACAAAAATTTGGCTGTACTTCTCGGAATATCTTAGACCATTCTCGCTATGAAATGTACGTGTCTTTACCTCTTTGACAAGTCTAACTGATAGAATTTCATTCCATTGATAATCTCAGCTTGCCTGGTCATAGTATCTGGACGGCAAGAGCAAAACACGGTGTTTTTGGCTGCTTACATGACAAACCAGCATATAACATGTTTCTAAACTACTCTGATTGGTCTTAGAACTTACTTTGCTGACCACACCCTTAAATGAGTGCCCCGTTTCTCTAACAGTAAGGCTCTATACAATACGAACGCATTAACCCCGCGGATCAGCGGCTTCTGTAGTTGCTCAGCTCCTAAGCTTCCCAACCCATCTGGAGGATGCTTAGGGGGTCCTCCAGAAAGCGGAAGAGGGACTTTTTTGCGTCCAATTTTAGACGCAAAACTTCTGAATATATCGTTAACTCGCAAGATAGCGCTCATGTATATGACTCTATTCACTGTACTCCTCTCATTAATCAGTCGCGTTTACAAGGATTTTTATCTTGAGTGAGTGTGCGCCTACTCCTGTAGTTCGTAAACCTGAAATCCTAGACTGAAACCTGAGAAATACACTTTCTATTCACTGTGTTGCATAACCACCTGTGGCACAAGATGGGGACAAACATAAAACAAACAAGAGGGTGGATCATTACAATGGCATACCAACTCTGTGGGTGGCATAGGATACTGCAAGATTTAAACGGGACCAGATATTGTCTTCTTGTAAATATTCACTAACATTCAACCAGTCTTGAGGCCACATATTTGAATATCCAAAAGAACGGTGTTCACTTTGGCAGGCGTTAGGGATATGACTGAACAAGAAATATGCCGTAGAGCCTGCTACGTAGGCAATACGAACATTGGCTATTCATAATTACATAGCCTCTCAGGCTACGTGTTTACGGAATCGTATTTCCATCATTTGGGAAGGCGAATTACACCCAAGTAGGAAGCATTTATTATTTTTTGTTTTACGGTGCGCAAAAGAAATGATAAATCCTTTTAGTCGCCTACGGAAACTCTATGAAGCGGAATGAATTCAGCGCGGAAAGAACATTGTATTGTGTCTCGTTCGGCCATTGCTGATTTTTCACCAATATTAACGCAGCTCTCTAAATGTCCCATGTGCCAAAAGAAATTAAAACTCCGCAATATATTTTGGACAAATTTACAGCAATTATTTTCTTTTTTTCGCAGCAAATAAATCTGAATAATTTCTGCAAAGTTTTTTCCACTGTGCTCATAATATTTCACAAAAATTTATCACAAGTAGATGATTTGAACACGGCTTGTTTGGGAGAAGAGACCTCGTGATTTGGGCCACGCATGCACTGGCCAACTGAGTTATACCAAAATGTTCGTCGTAAGGATGTAATGGCTTACTTGTAATTTTTTATAGGTCTATCGTTATAGCACGTTACTGTGTAACGCACCATTGACATGTATAATAAACTAGACACATCAGACAAACTCACGTTTGTTCATGGACTTGCTTGATTTAGACCAAAGGTCTTTTGACTCAAGGGCTATGTACGGATCTACTACCTTCGAGACGAGTTGTTTCGTTTTTGAATTTTGGTTTGACCATTAATCCTTCATTTTTTCAAATCTCTTAAGTTTTGTCGTATTCCTCATTGTCGCCCATTGACTTAAACTGAAGGATTTTAAAAAGTGACTCAAATGACTTCTTGAATAAACGTACGAACGGTGGGCATCTATTTAAGCACAAATTACGATATCAAAATAGTAAGCGACTGTCTGATGATGAGTGAAAAAAAAACATATTGGATTTGCAGCAACCGTCCACCCCACCGCGCATGCGGGGGATAGTCCTAAATATTTTTTAAATTGGACCCATACAGTCTCAAGTGGGAATTTTAAATGATGACCAAATCGTTAAGAAGTGATTCTCTGCTCACGTCCGAATACAGACGAAACTTTATTTCAGGCACTTTGAGAAGAAAGGTATTACCAGCTAATCAGTGGTCCCCTGGAAAGCTGGAGTTGCCGAAGGCGAGTCGAAGTAGGCGCTAAATTCCAGCAGGAGCAGGCGGGGGATCACGGCCGGGAAGCTCCGGCAGCGGGAAAGCCTGTTTTGATTTAGCAACGAGGTATTTAGACGCAGGGCGATTTTCGTCGGGAAGCCTGAAGGCTTACTAGGCTATATGTCTTAATTTTGAAGATAATATAAATACGGCATGCCGACGCTTATAAAAATTGCCAAACACAAGTTCACGACTTTGAAGCGATTTGGAGGGAAAATCGGGTGACCTTCCTGTCGCCCCGTCAATGTTAAAATGAATGAATTCACGGTCCATCGTCTTAAAAAACAACACAGCGGTATGTGTAAAGTAGCCCATACTGGGGCACTTATAGCACTTAGATCATTAGGGTATGTTAAGGTGCTCTAGTACAGACAGGGGTGAGGAACCTCCAGGCATTGCTTCCCCATGTGGGTTCGTTTATCCTCCACGGCCCGCTGAGACCACTAATTTATCCTGGCCCGATCGAAGCAACTGATAAAAGTTAAATTCAATTCACTTGAATAATACTATCTTTAATAATAATCTTTACGTCCTCGGTACCCCCTGTTTTGTATCATGCTTAGTACCTACACTTTCATGATATTTTTTACGTAAAAACAACCTCCATAAGTTCATGAACTCTACTGTCATAAGGCTTGCTTATAAAAAATTCAAATGGTCCTACTGGCCGGTTTATTAATATGCCATATGTTCCATCTCCTTTACTCCCCGATTGGAAAAAAAACAATTTCCACACCCTCTCTCTCGGTGACGAGGCTACGTCGGATTTGCCCATTGCAAATTCAAAAATTTCTAGTTACACTTTGATATAACATGGTTGGTCTAATCGAAAACATCATACGTTGTACCACACGAAGCTGGGTAAACACGTGTTTTTGCCCTAGTTCTAGAAACAATGCAGTCTGCCGCCAACGGCGAGTTTTTTTTCGCTAGTGATAGCTGAGGGTGTAAATTCCTATTCATACGGAACCAATCAAGATTATTGGCAAACGGAAGGTCAAAACCCCTAACTTCCCCAAAGATAGCCATGCATTACAGACCCTTGTTTTGTACATTCTGACCCACACCACGGGATTTAGGACCCAAGAACAGGCCCAACATAACACCCCCATCCATATAACCATAAACGATTTAATTCTCAACCTCAACCATGATTTTTGAAAAAACCAAGTTTTAAAATTTTTTGAAAATCGATTTTCACGTCGACTATCCTACGAAAAGATGAAAAAAAAAAACTAGCTTGCCGGCTGAGCGGAAATGACAATGCAGATGCGTAAGCCGGTCATACATTAATAATTGTTTGGTTAAAGCAATACGAAGTCCATATGGGAAAATAACGGCCACATCTCAAGGCCTTATGTCAAACATGACAGAAGTGAAGGTTTCGGCATAGAAGAATTTAAGAAAAAGCTTCGATACCCAGTGGCATATTTTATTCACTTAACCCTGGTCACACGTTACGATACTTAAAATTTTTTATTTATCTTCTTATATGAGTTCTGTAAAAACGAATCAGTGCGCTGCATGCAATCCAAAGTGGCGCTTACGTTCCGGTGGGCCAGGCGGAGGCGTTGCCTGGAGGGCACTGTGCAGGAGTTAGTTTACGATTTGGCATAGGGGCCCTGGCTTAGTCATGTTAAGGAGTCGCTCATCAAAGTAAACTTAATACTTTTTACTTTAGACATGCCTAAGTCAAGAGACAAATTTGTTGCTACACTTGGCATCGGTGTTCTAGATGACTCAAGATTAACAAATTATTATATGCGCATGAGGTTTACATAATTCCATCAAAAAAGTCGCTTTAAAAGAAACCGTCATCTTACCCCAATTCGGTACAAGTTGATGGCGTTTTCCTCAACGCTTCAACTTTTTATATTCCGGTGAAAAACAAGAGAACTGAAATATAGACGATCCATTGTATGTTAGAGGCAGGCCATTTTGGATCTTGGGAGTATGTTATAGCGAGATTAGTTGTGCAAGGCATCATATGTCTGATACTCATAATGATACGAATCCAAGCACATTACTCGATGACATTCGTCTGGCAGCTTTTTTAGTAGCATATAGGTTTTTGTGGAATCTGTTTCATTTCTTTGGAAAATCTGGAGCTAGCTACATATAGCATGTAAGGTATAGATGTGGACGTTAAGGCATCTGTAAACTCTGAAACACATGTGTGTCGCAGTTATTGTGAGATGGATAATTGCGTATTGACCTCGAGGAGTGGGTGGAGCCTTTATATTGCCTTATTGTTGCCTTCCTTACTCTCATATTTTGTGCTAAAGCCGGCATCAGTGTGTCATACTTGTCAGTAGTGAATTCTACTTTATTGACATTAAGAGAGTTACGTGCTAGAAAATTTTTTTGCTATGATGCTTTTAGAAGTTACAAAAATGCTTCTAATCGGCAAGAGGCGTCAACAGTTTCGTCATAAACTAGAGTATTAAGGAGGGTCTAGCAGTGTAGGCAACTTAGCGTGTTTAATAAAGGATGGGGGTAGCCTGGGCCATTCAGCATCCGTGGGTCCTAGTAGGGGGAAATGCGACTTGGCGAGATCGGGGGGTATTTGAGGTTTAGTAGGCGGAAGGGCTTAGATGAGAGATTGAAGAGACTTAGAAGTAGATCGAAGAGAGCTAGAAGTAACCGTCGATAACCTTTAAAAACGAGTCAATATTGTTTTGTCGTATAACTCATTTAACATTTTTTGTATAGTGCTAGGCTGATTGGGGTGTGTTGTTAGTAAGTTCCTCGTCCCTTGGTCCATAATGCATCAGTCACAGTATCGATATCCTGGCCCATGACCCAAGGCTCTAAAAATATTTCATTACAGGCTAATTCGGGGGCAGCTTGGCGCGGATTTGCGGTATAATGTTACTTTGGGTTTTCGGGGCGGGGTTATTGATGGTCAGTCTATGTAGCGTATGGGCCATAGTTAAGGGCTAAGATATCCGGATGAGACAAAGCACTACTGGTCCTGAAATTAATTATGATAAAGTACGAAGTTGGAGACAGTGACGATATCGTTGAAAATGTATGAATGGGTAGTCAGTCCATAGGGCACACGTTCTGTGCATGAAAGTCTTCTTGACGATGTTTAGTGTCTTCCATCTTTTGTAGGCGCTACTATTGCTGTGTGCGGCTGACACGAAATTTGCTAGCCTGAGCTTTGAGCATGTACAGCCGCCGTATGATTCCTCGTTCGCCGCTCGGTGTAGAACTAATCGCATGTACTCAGTCAACAAGTAGTGAATCCTCCTCAGAGGGAGTAAGGCCGCCTTTCCCGATACATTGCAGCGATTTTTGAGCTATCGCGTACGAAGCACTAGATTTTTTCAATATCATCACAATCGCAAGGCGACGGTCGTTCACATGGCTTGCGTGGCCAGTCGGTGGTATACCATGCGTTAGTGCATACAGGTAGTATGACTTCAGTTGCGCGTCATCAGTGGGATCGGCGGTTGATGTAGCTGAACCGATTTTTATTAAAGATATGTTGCAAAAAATCTTGAAACCTGGACGACATAAGCTCGTAGGCTATGGAAATAATACACTCGTGGTGTTGGCATCCCGGCCGCAGTAGTTTGCAATAACAAACATCAAAAATTAATGCCGTATGATCGTTAGTATAGGTCGTCGTGACGTTGTCGTGGTGTGTGCTCGATGGCGTCATTCAGTCTCGTACTCGTTCGTATGGTGGGTCATTGTGATCGACGCTAGCGTGACAGAAGTGGCGAAGACTTCGCTACGGTGATGATCTAGCGATGTGCGCACTAGTGTGACGAGTAGGAAGACGGGGGGGCAGCGGAAAAAAAAACGGTTGGTCTAGCAGGATAAAAGGGTGCTTCGGCGTAAATGTATAAGTCCGTCGAAAGTCGAGCATATGTGCTGCCGGTACTTTAGGCACAATACTTGAAGCAAGTACGATAATCTTGACAAGTTTCGTCCCCCGCGGCCACCCAACACCGCCTTGTAAACTCGTATCGTCATGAGGGTCTGAATGAAGAGTCCCTCTATTCAGTTGAAGGCTCACGTGGGGTTCGTGAGCATAGCAGACTTTTGTCGGTCCACCTACTGCGCGTAGTTTTTTTGTTTTGGTTTATTATGTTGTTTTTATCTTTCGGGTTGGGGTGGGCGGGCATCTTGACGGAAGTCTTGATATGCGTCTTGACATGTGGATGTATTTTTCTAGAATCAAGGGATCTGACGGGCTTAGATGCAGTCATATTTAGTCTTAGTCTTTCATAAGAGACTTAACTGCTTCTAGGAGCAGACTTACTTCGAGGATAACATTTTAATTAGTTTTTATTCCTTTGAGAAAACAAGGTTTCATAAAGTAGGAAACTGGGCCACGTGCGGGATAGCCTATGTGTGATCCGGAATGTATGGATTCCATGTAGGAAAGCCTTGGCTATTGCATGAGAGTATTGTTCGCGCTGGCCTATAGGGTCCCTTGTGGAAGGAGCCTGTAGTATACATGATATGGGTGTATATAATGTTTTACTGACTACCAAACCTTATCATTTGACCTGCAAACGCTCCCTAAGGTGTTCTTACATTACAATCTGATATGTATGATGGGGGGGGGGGGGTATTCTTTTTTTTTTTGGAAGAGAGGAGGTCTTCGGAATGAAACTGAAATATTTCTCAAAATGAATATACTAAAAATAGAGTTAAATATAGACCAACGTCTACATAGGAACCATACGGCAATATATTTATTTAAGGACTGGTCAAGAATCTGGTGAGTTAGCTTGTAAGTAGGATTCCACCTTGAGTACTTTATTCAACTTTTAACTGTAGCTAAACGTTGTGGACAGGCCCGTAGCCAGGAATTCTGATATTGGGGGGGGGGGGGCACCGACACCCGCATAGAGGGGCACCGAAGAAGATTATGTTTGTAGCCAGTAGTGCCACTATAGGATTACAGTGTTCGGGAACTTAAATAAGAAAGAAAATGATTAGAAAAAAAGGCAAAGAACACACTCCAAATGACGTCATCCGTGTAAATTTGCATAGTAATAAGACACATTTTGCAAAATAATGAGCATAAATGACGCCATAAGAAATCTACAGGTTCTGACCTTTTAAGCAGGTTTACCTTGGAATATTTGTTTTAATTTTATTCAAAGCATGCTTAATTACGTCCGACAACATGAATTTAATATGGTCATTAATTAAATTGAAGGTACGTACAGGCTAAGGGCCAAACGGGAGTGACGATTGAGAAATGTTTTGTATGGAAAACAAATGAAAATTGTGAATATAGAAACAAACTTCGCTTGAGCCAAAATAACTTTAGGCCTATGGTTTTATTAAAACTGTTTTTCAACGTCTAGTAACTGGTTAAGGTGTACAAAATATTCCTGAGTAGTGGACTGCGATCGAAGTTTGACGTGTATGAACGAACATTTAACAATGTCAAAGATATTGGTAAAACTCAGGTTTCCAACAGCCGAGCAGTAAAAGCCTAATGAATATTTGTGTGTACTTTCGAAGTCCCACTTTTTGCTATGAGCGCTAGAAAAAAAAAACGTTAAATGCTGACCTTGACTGAAGCGAACATGCAGAGGAACGTACAACTGGAGGGAAAGAGACAAAACCTTGGTAGGGCAGGCTGATCCTATAAGCTAACTTCATCTAGATTTATTGAGGAATTCGAAAGAGAGGAATTCATTGTCACAGTAGAATTACGCTACTTTTTCATTCGGGTGGGTGAGGGGTTATTGTGACTTTGTTCTGTATAACCATTGTTTGGTATTTTGATCACCCTCCCCTACCCCATGAGATTTCAAAACCTTAAATGAAAAATGGTCTACCTGAAGAAACATACTGAAAATGCCTAAAACTCCATTGTATTTACTACATGTTTAAGGTCCTCAGGACCCAAAATAACACACTCTAAAAACATATAGTCAATCGGGGCACGAACCGAAATCTTGTCAAATATTTGACAGGACTTGTTTCAAAATTTACTAGAAATGGTTCAAAAATGAAACTTACTATTCGTTTCATTTATCAGCCGAATCTAAACAAAAATTTGACAAGATTCCGGTTTGTGCCCCTATTGATTTTAGAGGATTTTAGAGGACATTTTAGAGTGCAGAAAGGTCTATGTTTCCAAAATATTCCAGGGGTTCCCAGGACCCTAGCCTAAGAGGGGCTTTTATGCCTGCCAGGTAACTCGATGAACGAACCCCCATCCTCATGTATGATGCGCATAACACAACTGAAGCCTATAGGCTATTAAGCTTTGGAAATATCAGTTTCTATCACGTTGTCTTAGCATGCATGCTTATGGATAGCCTACAACTACCGTAAATTAGATGCTTGAAGTTAAAGGAATGCGCGTATGAGGTACCTTCAAGGCCTGTTTTCTCCTACAAAGTGATCTTACTGAATAAGTTTTCCAAGAGTTTAACTTTTTTCATGACTGTATTCACGTATTACGAGTTATGATTTCTCAAAAAAGGGAAACTTTATTTTGGAGGTGTAGGAAGTCGTAATTCCTTCAATATGGGAAGCCTTTCGGACAAACGATCGACAGACTACGCAAGTCATCTATCAATGGTGGCCCTCCAAGTAACGCACTCAGTTGGAAAAGATCGGCACTGGCTGTGGTATGGTACTTGCCCTTACCACAGCCGAAAAAAACAACAAATAATGAGAAATTCTAAAACATCTAATCAACTCAAAGTTTTGACAATGTAAAAAAACATTTTGTATCCTAGCAACCCTGCGAAGGAAAAACTTTCCTTAAGGAAAAAGGCCTTTTACAGCACTCTTTCCCTGACACTTACCTTAAAAGAAGCTAGAAAAAGCTGAAAAACACAAAAATGAACATGTCTAAACAGGTAACCACGTCAAAGCTTTCCAAAAGGATTTTCTTTTTTTTTTTTTTTTTTTTTTTATTTTATAACTGAGCCGCATTTTGCACATTTCCCATGTTATGAACACAAAAGTTCTAAACGCGAAGGTGTGTCATTTGCCAACTTAAACATCCCACCCCCCCCCCCCCTCCATAGAAAGAAAAGACACTTGATATGATCAGTTCGATGCTTTGCCAAAGACAACACCAGTTTGCACCTGCCGACCTGGAGAGACCGTATAAACAATGTCACGTCCTCCCTTTTGACCTCTTCACTCTTGACCCTCCTGAGCGGAAGGGGTGACAAAATGAGGATCACTTTGGGTGCCAAACTATCCTATGTACGCCATTGGAAGCCATTTGTCATCTGCCCCAAGCACGAGGACGCCCAGTCACGGCCTGGTGTTCGACGAAAGCGGATTGGTCAGCTATCTTAAATGGTCGTGAGGCTTTCAACCGTGAAAAAGAATGGTTTCCCGATTTGTTTGGTTCAATACTGGAAATTGCGTTGAGCTGTGTCTGTGTCATGTTGTTGATAGAGAAGAATGTGCGTTTCGAAATATGGGGACTATTAAAAGTTCGTCGAACTAATATCAAAACAGGGACTTGAGTACTGAAGTCTCTAATCGAAGCAACGAACTTTCTATACTACTTACAAATAAAATTTTAATTATAGACGTATCCATAGAGGAGGGCGAGCATAAGCGTACGATGGATACTGGGTAGGGGACATATGTCCTCCCAATTTGGACAAAAATAGTGGATTCATTCGGGCAAATAAGACAGCCAAGAAAATAAATTTTGCTCTTTTGCAACCGACACAGCGGTATCAAATTTTTGGGCAACTTGGTCCATAAATCTAAATTCGGGCAAAAATTATCCCTGACCCCCTCCCCCAGAAATTTTGACCCCCGTACGCCTATGGGCAGATGTGTTATGACTGTCGGATCGTATAAAACTGAGAATCGAGCTTGGAGTCGGAAGTGAAAAAGGGTAATGTGATGAAGATAAAAGGGAGAGAAATTAGAAATTTTTACTTACGGGAAAGAAATATTTTTTGTTGTTGTTATTGTTTAAAATGTAAACTGGTTGCTCATGTCTATTTTTTTTTTTCAATTCTCTGAAATCATTAGCATTCATACACGTATTAAGGGCGAGGCAGTCAAAGGGCACGTTTTATGCCATTGTGTCGGGTTGATACAGACTTCAAATTATGATCAGGATGGTTGCTTTAAATACTGTCATCATAAATTAAATGAAAATCTAACTAGGTATATGCAGAACAATGAAATGTTCCAAACACATAGTCACTGCCTGCTTCAGTATGGGCACAAGCCTTTGGAGCACTCAACTGAATTGTACCTGATATAAAAAAACAATCAGAAATAATCTCAGATCATGCATACCCGATGTAAATCCCCTGAGTCATCAAAAGCAAATATCTTGACTTTGGGAAGATACACCCCCCCCCCCCCGTCTGAGGAACCAAAAATCCCCCAAGAGGAATTTCCATTAGGCAAAATCTGTTGCACACCTTGCCTTCTCTTCCGTCTCCCATTAAATTCGGTTCCTGTTAAATATTGTAATTTTTCTTGCAATGTCTACACTGTTAATTAATAACCGTCTTTGATCAAAGGCACTATAGATAAACACCAGTTAGCCAATAGTTTATCTTGAAGTGTGGGCTTTGGGATACTTTGCCTGCGTAGCTGACGTTTTTGTGATAATGTTGTAGAAGGTATTGGGACGACAATTCTGTCGAAGAAATTACTAAACGATTCTGAACACCGTGATCTAAAACAGCAGAGTTGTTTAACAAAAGTGGCGGAGGATCTCCACGAATATCTGTGAAGTACTAGACTCCGTCATATGTCGATAGTTTGTGTTCCGGACTGTGGAGTTGTCAGACTTATTCAAGTGTGGGTGGGGTTAGTAGGCTGACTAAAGGCCTATATTAGGCCTTTGCCTGGTATTCTAACTGCGTTTCTTTGGCTCAGGAAGACACTAATAAGGACTTATCGGGGCACTTTGAGGGGTGATTAATCGTGGATAGACACTGTTGCAAAGCCCGCTATACTAACGGGAGTTACGAGTGGTATGTAAGACTGACTACAGTGAGTCAGCTATGTAATAGGGTGAACCGACCCGTTGTGAATTCTGACCCAGTGGGAGATATGACAGGATTGTGCACCCTTCATAAATGCAACGTCAATTCTGCGAACACCATGTGCTTTGTGTTAGCAAAACCAACGTTTCTTGACGATTCTTCGTTGAACGTATTTATGGAGCTTTTTCGATGTAAAGGTTTGTATGTCACTAGGCTGAATATGGTTCTGATGTAACTTTATAAATGTTGTAATTTCTGGGTGCTCAGTGCTTTGTATCACTTAAGGAAATTTATTGTAAACAACACTGTTTGTAGCTTCATGTCAGTGCTGTTGCCTAATGTAGATACCGATTTCGCGAAAATTATGGTGCTAACGGTAAGGTAGTAGATATTTATCCGGTTGATCCCAAGCTAGGCCTTTTTTATCCGGCCGCAGATATCAGCCAAATCAGCGCGGCGCACTCGGCATGGACAAACAGTCCAGCAGTAGGTCTAGCATAATCCAGTTAGAGTATAGCCTATAATAACATGCATGCCTATGTGTGCGCGTGCTGACATAGTACAGCAGCGTATACACGTGTACGCGTGCTAGCATAGTACAGTAAAGTATAGGCATTCATATGTGTGTGTGCTAGGAGTACAGAATGTACATGCATAATATATGAACATGCACTATGCTAGACCTACTTGCTTTAGCCTACTTTCAACAAGAACACATGTAAGGATAGCTATTGGAGTCGAATTTGAGCCGTTTGATACCCTAAAAGGGATTTTCCAGTGGCAAAAATCAATGACTTCAAAAAATGCAGAAAATTAGTCTCTAGCTTCTAGACTCTACTAGATGTTGAGAACCGCATACCAATAGCTTGTAGCGTTGAAAAATACCACTTTTTAAAGAAAATAATTTTCCCCATACAAAGTGCAAAATGGAAACTCTGTGATGTCATCATGGCACATTAATTTGACATTGCATTGAATTTACTTTATTTACTTTACTTTGTGTGCGTGTGCTGGAATAGAAAGAAAAAGGAATCCCAAAGGACAATGAGAAGAGGAAAGAAGGGAAACATGAAAATAGGAAAGAGAGAGGAGAGATAAACAGAAGAAAATAAGACGAAAATGAAAGAAGAAATGTAGGGGACGGGGGTCGAAGAAGGAGAGAAACCTGAAATATATGTAGTGTTGCACCTCGGTGTAACACGCATACCAGTAACAGAGAGGTTGCAGAAGAGTGATTAGCCTATTAAAAATGCACAAGCTGATTATTTTTACCCCTTTTTTCAATAAAAACTTACAATAATTATCAGTATTTACAGTTATGGTCATATGTTAAATTAAATATAAGTGTATCTATTGCTGTGTCTTAAATGAACAAGTTGTCCACAGCCAGCGTCGATGATGACTGTGATGGTAGTGCAAATTTATTTGCAGTTCAGTCAGGGAGCCGTAGTGTCAGTGGATTTGCCGGACTGAAGTGGGGGGAATGCGGGTTCAACGTTTTCTGAAGAGGAACGTCGTAAGTACACCACAAAATTCACAATTTAAACATGTTCTCTGACTGTAGCCCAACGTGGGTCGGACGATGGATGATGTTAGGGGCTGCGTGAGCCTCACAACAATAATTCCACTCAAGCCCAATAGAAGTGTTTCACCGACATCGCGTGATTGCGAGTCTCTTCGATTTTGAAGGGCAAGCGCACATTGTGTCACAGGGGTATCCATGGTTATGCTGTGTGCGTGTGCTGTAAATACACTTACTGAGCGTTTGTTTTGCCCTTCACTACCGGCCGATCTCAATCGAGTGATGTCACATGTTATCCCTCTTTAAGAATTAAAAATGAGACAAGTGTTTGTAGTTGAGGCTCTGAGAACTCCGCAAAATGACATTTTTTTTTATTAATATTACGTTGTAGTAAAGTATTTACATTTACATTTCAGAAATTATCCCTTTTTGTCACGCAAAACAGAGCCAGTCAAGAAGATTTAATTAGCATGGGCATATACCTACATGGTGGTGGATGGGGAAGGGGAGTGTAGACCTTATTTTTGATGAATTTTTAACATTGCGCCCACAGCTCTACGCAAGACCGTAGCTAAGGTTATATGTTGGGGGGGGGGGTGAAGGTCCCAAATTTCCGACTGGATGGATGTTTTTCCAGCTGAATGGTGGCGCATAAAATGCACCATTTTTTATGCACCATTTGTTCATATACAGCAGTGGGGATCCTTTCTTTGTCACTACATAAAGGTGCCGTCCTGGGGGAGAGGTCTAAGGGGAGGGGGTGTGCCCCTCCCCTTTGAGAAATTTTTGTTAAGGTAAGGTTGCTTAGATGCAAAATGGTACTATCTTTGGGATATGTTTGGAACTGATCATATATGGCTAGAAAATGTCCATAATTTAGTGAATTCTAAGATTTGATTAGGTGAAAGTGTTAGAAGGCGTGAAATTAACGGCTGAAAATTAACCACTATCATACATCACTGCTGCTCATAGACAGAGTAAAAACTAACTGCCGAATACAACTATTTAACTTTGCTCTATTTCTAAAATAACCAGGAGTACTTGGTTTAAAAACTATTAGCAGGATACCATAGAAACAAAACATGCTGTTCACAGCAACCATGGCATAACAGACAACTTGAACTGAACACCTGAACTGAACTGAAAGGTCAGTAGACATTGACCCCTTCAACAAAGGGGTGATGTGCAATAAGGCATGTTTGCTACAATGTCATAGGACATCAACCTTCTCCACATATTTGGGGCATCCTGGGTGAAATGGAGTTAGAGAGTTAGATGAGGTTTTATGGCTCAGTTTCTAACCAACTGGTTTAAGTCGGGCCGGTCACGGCCTTTTTTCCAGTTGTGGCCCACTGGCTTGTTTTCCGTACTCCAAGGCTTATGCTGAGCGCCAAGCACAATGGCAGTTGGTTCCATTTTTAGTCTTCGATATGACCCGGAAGGACCATGGGGGGCTGATGTGTTTATTGTTTCAAGTAGGCTTGTGACATGGTAAATCCCAAGAGAAGTGGAAAGCATGAATATTTTTTTCCTGAGTATACTATTAGATTTTCAGGTATTTTTGGCTAAACTTGACCTTGAATTCTCTAGACAATTATTAAAAGGCTTGCAATAAGTTCAAATCTTTACCAAACTTAATACTATTATACACCTTAGCCGTGCACCTTACATAAGTGTTTCTCCCACGATCATCTTTACTATATTAACCCCATGACAGCATACAAGGGTGATGTCAGGGTCAGGGTCTGCCCAGGTGGCAAGTGTCTGTAATTTTACTCTCTAAATTCAAAAGATTGAAATAAGCGACCAATCAGTAATTTTGACTGAAATATACAATCTGAAATATACAAACCGAGAATAAATCTTATTCTTATTTTAAAATTTTCAGTCCATATTCATGTTTGGCAATAATCCCATTCTTTTAGATTGAGTGAAAAATGCAGTGGTTGAATGTATGTACTTAACTGTATTCCAACATGTAGTACTTTTCTGTTCTGAAATTCTAAAAACAAGTCTGAGGTACTTCCATGCTCAATAGGAGGTGCCTCTATCAAACAAAACCACATCCCTGTCACATCACAGCATATAAACTATCTTAGTTTGAGTAATGCATCTTCAACAGGGGGATCTCCCTGCTTACACCAACCCTTGTAACAAGACGACGAGACCAAAGCTTGCACTGCTATCTATCAATTTCAGTGTTTCAAGCAACCATGACACCCAAGTGACCTTGGAGGGCAAATGTGGTTGTTCTGTTTGTTGAGGCTGTCACTAAATCAAGGGCACAATTCATGAGGGATTTTCTTCATGGTATTTTCACCGTGTTTAAACAGTAGTTGTCTTTTACGTTGCTTTCAGTTTTCACCGAGGTTAAAAGAATTTAACTGTGGTGTTTTTCTTGAGTTCATTGAATGAAAGGGTGTTTTTTTTTACCACAAAACTTCACCGTTTGTCGGAACCAAAAAAAAGGTGAAAATGTTCATAGTGATTGGTTTGTACGACCGTGTCTTCTGTGGGATCAACTTTTTATGAATGTTTTGGTTAACTTGAACTTTGACCTATGGCGTCATCAGTTATACATTCACGATTTTTAATAGTCAGGTACCTAACCATCAAATCTGAACTTCATCCTACTTATGGTATAGGAGGAGTTCACGACACACTTTTTCACAAGAGGTAGGCAAATTTGACCATGGACGTACATAGTTGACCAATGGCCTCACCCTCAGCAACGAAAGAGCACTACTTTAAAAGTTATCAGTCCTAGTATTTCATGTGGTTTTATTGCTGTATACAACATGCTGGTAGGCAAATAGTGGCAAAAAACATTTTTTTATTAATTTGAACTTTGACATACAAACTATTGACCTATGACGTCATCAGTAACGCGTGGAAGAGATTTTATGGTCAGTTTTCTTTTCATCAAATTTAAAATTCATCGGAATTACGGTTA
This sequence comes from Holothuria leucospilota, assembly GCA_029531755.1. Taxonomy (NCBI): domain Eukaryota; kingdom Metazoa; phylum Echinodermata; class Holothuroidea; order Aspidochirotida; family Holothuriidae; genus Holothuria; species Holothuria leucospilota. The sequence continues at coordinate 49,230,300 of CM055961.1, forward strand.
AGAGAAGTGCTCGGCACACTTTTTGGTTCATACACGCATGCAAAAACACACTCACACATACGCACGGGCACGGTTTGGCCCCTTCCTCTGTCGCAGGCTTCCGTTCACCCTGGGGTAACCCATTTGGGTTGTTATTTCAGCTGGCATTGCCGTATATAGCTCAACTGGAAAAGAGACTAAAATATCCCCTACTTCGTACGTAGCGATAAGATAAAAACAACGTTAAATGATATTTTAGGGAGGTACACGTGTACTAATATTATACGTAACATTTTGTGCCCTACAATGGGTGTGGTGAGACCTCTAGAGGCTATGATGGAAGTCAAAGGTTATTTGAGTTTACGAGAATTTAATAGTGAAAACTTTGTAAGAAGGAAAGGACGTGATAAATCTCATTCTCGGCATGTGGGTGATAATTGAGATGAATATAATCCATGTAATATTTGAGTAAGGTCAAATGTGATTTGAGGTAACAAAGGTCAAATAGTAAAGCAATTCTAAAACATGGTATCTCAGAAAGTGAACATATGAATCTACCTCATATTTGTGCACCTAATAGTTAGCACATGATCTCTATTATATTTAACAGGGGCTTAATGTCAGTTGGGGTCGCTAGGGAGCAATTATATAAAACCCTTGTGATAAAGATATCGTAAGAGGAGAGCATGTTTAAAATTCAATCGCACTTGTCATGTGTGTGCCCAATGCAAGGTACCTGATACCTGAAATATCAGGCGGAACTGTAAGGTCATCTAATGTCACCGGAGGTCACACTGTGAAAATCTTGAATATATAACAACTCGTGGAAGAAAAACTGTATAAACGTCGCACCTCATAGGGCAAGTAGCATATGAAGTTTAGGGTACTTTCAATTTGTTTCTCTACTCGTATACCAGTGCCTACAAATCCCATGTTGCTGTGAGCTGTTCCTAAATTTAGTCATATTTTTCCTAATGGACCTCGTCTCTAAATATCTTTTTAAGTCTTTGAGCAGAATAAAGAGTATGTTGAGAAGACGTACTCTGAAGGATCTCTTACGGAGCAAGTGAATGCCCTTTGGTGGTTACAAGATGGCTAATTTTCCTTGGCCAAGACCAATAATCATTGAGGTTGCCAGAAGTGAAAATAATTTGGGCTCAAGTCAAGAACCCTTTGGTTTTGGTGGAGGACAAACGTCAGTGGAAGCAAAAACGAAGACCCTATATCTCAAGGAGAAAAACTTTAATATGCATTTACATTTGACAGGTAAGTTCCAAATCTTATATCATGAAAAAGAACTCAATTTTTGTTAATAGGGGTTGTCGCATCTGGAAAATTCTACACTTAAACATGTTCAGTACTCGTTTTTTACGCTGAATTGTCTACTAAGCCTTCACAGACCGGCTGCTTTTTCTCTGGAGGGGGATTATGTGCATACAAAACTGTTGAGGAATACGTTTGATATATGATGCAGGGAGTTTTGATATAAAACGATTATGTATTCCCTTTTCAAAATCAGAGGACATGGTTTAAGTAACTTTTTCTCCACTGCGAAAATCCGTGGGTCAAGATAAGCTTTGACTTAAAGATTTAACTACTTCTGAGGAAATTTTTGAGGAGTAATTTTCAGTCTATGTGTACAATTGCTTTATCCTTTTCTAAGAAATCTTTCGGTGGAAAAGGGGCTCTCCTGTAAAAGAGGTATTAGCAAAGAGGACGCAATTTTTAACAGGGGGCACATATTTGGTGAAACGGTGCCTTTTAATTGCACATCAACACATTTGATGTGAGATTCATAGAGGCCTTCTGGCTAGATGGTGGTGCAAGGGCCACGCCGCAATGATGTCGGAATTGATGTGAAGTTTGTAACTGTATGCAATAAGTAATTGGTGAGGGTGTGTCGGGTATACAACAAAATGGCCATTTCACCAGGTTTTAACAATGCATCATATGGACTGTCAACCAATAAAGAGAGTGAAAAGGTTTCAATTGATAAATGACCTGTAAATCCATCGTTTTTCCACAGAAAACTTTTGAGAACATTTCAAGAGGAAACCTGCTGATATGTATAAAGTGGCATACAGCAGGACATCCCAAGTGCGAAGGAGACATCCACTCTAAGAGAGATTTTGTAAAACTGACAAGCCATAGGATTTTAGAGATGTCTAAGGCCTTTTCTCATTAACTTCGACTTCCATGTGGGCATCTTTGGGCTCAGGCAGATTCTGAAGTAGTTGAGTTGAAAATGAAATTGATTCTTAATTGTCCTCAAGTGCTACTTTTGCTTAAACTTTTTGCCTTCAAAAGTGCACTAAAATAAATAAGCCACTGGCTTGTTTTTCCTACTCCATTGCTAATGCTGAACACCAAGCACAATGGCAGTGGGTTCCATTTTTTAAGTCTTTGGTATGACCAGGCCAGGAGTCGAACCCCAGACCTTCCCGCTGCAAGTCGGATGCTCTATAACCACTTGACCATGCAATCGGTCCTGGTCAAGACTTCGATGCAATCTCAACGAGGAAAACCTGGACGCATTCATGCTAATAAGTATCGAAAAGATCTTCTCAAGGGCATTTTAGTTAATGACATCATTCCCAATTTAAGTAGGAATTAAGGTGTTTATTCATGTCTTTAAATGATTAAAAAAAATTGAGCCTTTCCCATTGCTAAGGATCTGATTGATGCCAGCGGGAAACATCATAAACAAGTTTCAAGTAATCAGGGTTGACAATTTACAAACTGATTAATGTCAGCTGGAGATGGTGGCAACGTTTAGGGATTAAGTAATCTTTTAAGGAATACAAACTGTAGATTTTTAGATATTTTAACCATCAAAATTAGTAACAATTGCGATGCATCATCGGAAGGACTGTCAGGCTATACATTTATAAACCCCATACCTCCGTGCACCCACAATCAAGCGCAAAATGATGTGAAATATGCTAATTGCGATTTTGGTTATTTTTAGTCACTTGTGTCGGGCCCCCTATGAGTCAAATTTCCCGTCCGTCCATGCAGCGGTGTTATGTTATGTGCTGAGACAGCCTTCAACAACAGCCTTGTGTTGCGTGCAAGGATTGATTAAGTGAATGTCGCCCTCTCTTATGGTTTTTCAACCTACTGTCTATTTGTGATTCAGGTTCATGTAATGTCTAGCCAACTTCGCGTACATTAGCTACTTCTGTTGAAGAATGACTTGCTGTGCTGACGAAACGCAAGTTTGAGCTACTATGTATGGGAGCCTCAGGGTGATATATTCTTAAGAAGACGAGAGACACATTATGATAAAACTAAGCTGTCTCAAGTTCACTTCCCCAAAACACGAAAAATGTGGAAAATTGTTTCGGAGACTTAATATCCCCATCCCAATGGCAGACTACAGTTATTCTCACAAGTATACTCATAGCCCCCATAGGTCCTCCTCCAATTCTTTAGATTACGTCTTTCGCATCCAGCAAAGACCTATACGCTTACATTTATTAGCTCAATTACCCACAACCAAAGCCTACTCAGCTAAGCACATTACTGTAGTTGATAGAGACTACATTTCTGCACCTCTGACGTTTCACCGATATGTACATGTCGAACAAAGTGTAGGATACAGACCAATTATGATTTGAAATACCCAGATATAACAAGGTATATGGTGTCGTGCAAAATCTGCCATCAAAAAGCAAATATTTCATCTCACATCCAGCCTTCCTAATTGCCGTTGCTATAGTCACGGTTACATTTACGGTAAACTTTAGGCTACTTCAGGGTAGCTGCTCAACCCATCTACACTGGTAAAAATGTAAATTGTAAAATGTAAATCTACAGAAAATAAAATAAAGAAATACAAAAGGAATACAGAAATGTTCCATGCCAAGATGATTCCACAGAACTGACAGTCGTGAGAGTTGGCAATGAATAGGGAAAGTTTGGCAACGAATTGGGAGACATGCCCTTCAATACCACTTTATTTTATGGACTTTCTTAAGGTTGACTGGTAGTGGCTATATTATGACACAGGATTTTCTTCAAAAGTACACATTTGTCAATAATATTATTCTAAAAATCAGATTCTATGGAAAATTTACACCTTCCTCGATGTAATTTTTGTCAAATTCAAGCCCCCAGAACGTTAAAAATGATAGTAGAAAAGTAAGCAATAAATCACTATAGCTTGACAGCCGAGCGACAGCTGTTCGACAGCTATTAAACTTACTCCCTGCCTTCAAGAGAGTTAGCACCACAGAATTCTGTGGTTGGCAACGACTTGGTAAAATGGAATATTTGTATAAAACGATCTGCAAGGTCAATAAAACTCAGTCAAGTGAGGGAGTGGGTGCAGCTAGGGAACACTTCGTTTATGAGCTCTGCTTTATGACTAGATAGATTTTAGGATGACGGGTATTTTATGGGATTGTAAGACTGTGTCTTCTGTGGGATCAACTTCTCATGTCTGGCAAGTAATTGCCAGAAAATTTCTGTATTTCTTATAAATTTCTTTGTTTTAATTTCTGTAAATAAACAGACATTTTTTACAGTGTAGTAATATTGAGGATAACCGATCATTAGGAAATTAGCCTCCCCTGTTTCATCCTATTCCTGTTCTCCTAAAGACACATTTGATGTTCCAGTAAAAGAGGAGAGAGGGCGAGGGGGGAGAGGAGCTCATTGATTTCCGGTCATAACATAGCATTTAGATCTTTGAGTAAATAACAAAGTTTCCCTTGATCCTACGTTAGAACTTTCAATTCTCGATTTTGGCTTGACTTAAATCATTTGTCGCCTGAATTATTATTTTTGCAGGAGAGACAATTTTCATCATATACCAAAGGCCCCCGCCCCTTCCCCTCGAATTCCGATTGTGGGCAGGCGCAACGTTCCTGATCGCAGAAAATAAATTGTCGCCTCACCTTCTTGAAAGCGTATTGACTCCACTTTCACAAAAGATAGACCCAAATATTTTATCTTCTTAGTGCAAAATATCATGTTTCTCCAATGCAACAGTCTTAGCCGTTGCATATATCCGTTGCATATATGCAAGGAGCTTTGTAATCTATGTCTGTAGATATTTTGACAATCGTGTCATGGAGATCAATTCTTCATCTGAACTGCACATCCGGTAGGCAAAGCTCGGAACCGGTGAACATCATGATTGATTGGCCGCCTTCTATAAGGCCAACGATTATTTTCGTAGCATTACCCATGAGTGCACAGCTCAGTTGAAGCAGCGATCTTGCAGATATAGACTTAATTAGTAGACCCAAACATATTCCACAGAAATGCACCTCAGAGGTCTTAGCATTCGTAACGAAACGGTCTTAACTTAAGCCCGTAGCCAAAGAGGAGGGTAGCGGGTGAAACCCAATTTTCTCGCCCAGATCAAATATTACTTAATGCAGTTTAGTATATCTCCACATAAGCAATAGAACGTTGGGGAGGGTATACAGCTTTTCAGCACAATCGACACAGTATTTATTTTGGATGGCAAAATCGTCGTGCCCTTGCTTTAGCCTTTGTTGTGTTTTCTTTTGTAACACCACTGTATACGGTAGAAATTCTTGTTACCCCCATTTCTGTCTGCGTATCCCCAAACATCGATTCAGTTAAGCGAACTTTAGGAGTATCTCCTTTTTGTGTGATATTAAAGTTGGCATTATAGTTTATTCATAAGTATAAAGTCACTTGAACACCATTTTGAACGTGCTTCAAAACAAGCACGACCAAACTGTTGGGAAAAGCATTCCAGTGATAATCACTACCGTAGAATGTGCATGTTTACGCAAGGATAACCAGGTTCATGATGTTTTACAAGAACTGAGAAAAAGGCAGGAATTTGACCTCTCCCCATCAATACATAGCCTAAGTGTTTAAAAGTTGTGACACACAAGAACATGGATGGTTCTATGAAGGCTAAATATAATTCAAAGTTCGATTTTAAAAGTAAGTGTCAGCCTTGCAGTCTGACAACAGTCGCCCATAGTCCACTCTGTGTTATAAGTAATGTCGGGGTGTGGATATTATCATATCTCCTCCTGGAAGAGTCAATTTGGGGCTTCCGTACAGGATGTAATGTAATCCCACAATCCATTCCTGCCGGGTGGGTGTATAAAGGGTTGCCAACATGTGTTCATTCTCTTCTTGTTTTAGTTAGCATACCTTTATCTCTCTTACCCAGCCCAGGTCTAAGAGCAGTTGTTTGGTTAGTGAATTGGCCTAGATTCACATGTTATCCCTTGTCAAGATTTTTCTGTGACCTCCGTAGGACATAATTTGGATGATGTGGTGTATTTACGCCCTTTGAGTCATGATTAGCTCACGAAATCTGCAACGTCTTATCGGTTTGGGTTATGGGCAGTTTAGGATCCAAGGATACATGTTTACCTGGATTAGACTGTGGTAGGCTGCGTCCTATTTACTACAATGCGTCATGTAATCTGTCACACCGAAAACTTCTAGATTTCGGTGGCGGTGTGTTTACTTAGATGAGTAACTCTAGCAATCGGGGGCGCTGTGGTTTGTTTACATTTTGCAGAGGCTAGGCCCGTATAATAAGCTAAGGCTGTAGGCTACGTTAGCAATGACAGTGTTGCCGTATAGGCACCTGGGTTTTACAATTGTGTTTTGGTAGTTAGCTATTGGTTGTTGTACTTGTCCTTTATTTATGTAAATGTTAATGACTTTTGTGTCTCCTTGGTAGTGTATCTGTCATAATCTGACTGGTAATATTACAAGTTTTCTATTGCTTTTCAGTTGTGGTGTTGCTTCCAGAGGTACTCGTCTTTACTCATGTTTGTACTATTCCATACTCTGGTCTATTATACACTACTCACGCCTACTGTGTTTGAGCCTTTACTGCAGACTTTGATCTTCACTGGGTTATACATGTTATTAGAATATTATCTGAATACATCAGACCAATCACTATAACTCAAAAGGGCTTGTTCATTTATGTCTTTTGAGGGTCAGATGGGAAACCCCAGCGAAAAGTCGGATCACACCTGATCCACGACAGTAATGTACCAGCTGCCTTGATAATGCGATTCTATTAGTGCTTATTTTATATTTAGTAATCCCCACTAATTGAAAACTGAATTCGCAGCGCTCGGCAATATGGTAAGTGATCTCTCACGTGTTCTACGTGCCAGATCATCTGGCCATCCCAAATGACGACGGTCAAAAAGATTTGAGTACGGACCACCACTCTTAAATTAGGCATGAATTCCCCATACTTTTACCTCTATTTTGACATAAGAAAACGAGGCTGGATTGCACCCGCCAATCTTTTTGTAGAAACTATTTCGGGCAAAATGTATTCTATGGGGGGGGGGGGCAAATATGCTTTAAATATGCATTAAAAATGCTTGGCTCCCGATTGTGCGTATTTCAGCTCGCTTACGGTTGCTGAGGTGTCTTGTACGTTAGTGGTAGGCCCACTACTGTGGGTGAACTACTGCCTGGAAATCTCGAGGGACCTCACCATTTGACAGTACTGTACAAAATTGATTAGGAATTTTTATAATTTTCTGAAGGGGACAAAAGAAACCTCATATTCTCACAGAGCTTACCTTTAAAGTGTTAAATACGGATATGGTTCTTTTAGGCTTAAGTCGTGATGATTTCGTCATTTATGAGACTTTGTTAGTGAGCACATGGGTCTTTAACACCCTCTACTTTGGTTGCGTACAGTTGTGGAAACGACACAAATGGATCATCCTATAGTTTCCCTGACTTGGTCAAACGAATGAGAACACCATCGTATTGAAGTAAGAGTAGGGAATCTTCACGGTTGCAGCAGGTGGCTTAACGTAACGGTGTATAAGACCCTATACAAGAAGGGGCATGATTTCCAGTTGTGTAGTTTACAATGTTACTTTTGTTACTGTGGCGGGGACAGTGCTTGGATCACCCCATACTAAAATGGGCTGAAATCGCAAGATGCACCGTATTCTTCCGATTAAGTACGGTCTAGCTGTCTATGTATTCAAAAATTTCTAAAAACTTCAAGAGAACCAAAAGCTATATGAAGTGCAGGTGGCATGGCGTAAAAAGACTTGTTTGGAAACTTTCAATTAAGGAAAGAAAACCGTAACCAATTTTTGAGAACAAACACATATTTTTTTTCTGATAGCCATTACGTTAGACTGGCTTGCAATTCTTTGACTATGCACGATTAAATAAGGTATATATTGGAATATTTTTATTTATCACTTCTTTTTAACTTTCATTATTCCCTTTTTTTAATCCGTGATATAGCGTGCAAAAGTCAATGAAGCTTGATACCCAAGGTCGTCGCTGACGTTAGTTGATGCGATTTTGTCTTTAAAACGGATTAAGTTGACTTTGCCGTCTCGACGTGATGAATATGCATGGTGGTTGTGAAAATGTTCTTGTTCTCTAATCAAGAGCTGAAGAGGGAACCAATCCTTGACATTTGGAGATAAACAAATGGAGTAAAGACTCATTTTCTATGTGAAAAGGCTTAATGTGCCATCTATTCATATTGCAACGCTCTTGTAGTGGCTTGGCATTCATTGACAAATCTGCAGATAAGATAACAAGGTGTTGGTTTTTGAAGTAAGTAGCAATGACAGGGAAAAAATGGGCGACATTTGTAATGTTGTAGCGTCTAAGGCTCGAACCCTTTTTTCGCCCCTCACTGTTTATAAAAACGATTCTACCACTCGTTAATGTATACTTACCTTGATTGCCAGATGCCAGGAAACACGATTTACCATGCCCTTTCCACAGAGGATTCGGACAATTGTCGCTTGTAGTTTCGAACTTCGCCCTCACAATGTTAGCCTTTCCCGGTAAAATCCTGGATCCGCCCTATGTCTCATATGTACATATGATGCAAATCTCATCTGAGCACTAAAACAGAAGGATTCCGAGGTGCACCTCCTGAGTCCGTACAAGTCTTATATAAATAGCACACGAGGGACATTTAATGTCTTTCCGTTTGTAAGAAGACTTAGGCTAATCGTAAAGTACTCTTGATCCAGCTTCAGTTTTATTCCAAGTTATGTTTTCCTTTACCTTTAAGGTTGTGGCTAATGGAATCTCTGTTGAAGAAAATGCACAACCTCTATGTGCAGCCACTTTCAGTGTTAAAATAAAATATTCAAAACAAAGTCCAAATGATTTTTCATAAAAATAAAAAAGTGGCTTTTACTAATTATTTTGAAGGGTTCAAGTCCTTCCCATGAGTTGTCTGTAATGCTTTGTTGTGTTATATGTCCCCATGGAAGTACTCTTCAATACCTGTTATAGGGGCTCATTGAGTTGATAGCGATTATTTTGTGACTCAGTTTGAAGGGAATCATTGCATGACAATGCTTCTAACTAGCCTCATTGCTCATGTTTCACTTCCTATAGTGAGCAAAAATGTGAAAAAATTGTAGTTTTTATGGGTTTTAGAGCTTGCAGTTCACCAAGCTTGTCCAAGCCCATGATAGACCAGCCTCTCTTGAATAAACAACACTTAAGCAATTGTGACCTTCAATCACAACAGCTGTTGGTTATAGGAGTTGAAAGCCTGTCAATGCAGTTGGGATAAGCCTCACTCATTGGTTGTCTTTGAACAGGGGTTGCATATTATTAATACCTAACTGTAAAAAGTGTCTGGTCACAAATTTTTAAGAAATGATTTCAATCATTAATTACCCTATCATTACCATTTCAGTTGTGTGTCAGATGTGCAGAATCTCTTAGTTTGACCATTTACTATCAAGATGTGAGTAAACCTCAACAGGTGTGATAAAAAAATCATGAATTACGTGAACCAACTCAATGTGCCCCTTTAACACCCTCTCTATCAGTTGCTTTCATGCAAGTGTTCATAGTGACATCAGAAAGAGCAGTGAGTGATGTGTTCGAATTATAACCCGTTTTATAGCCCACTAAACGATGTTAAGTCCCGGTAAGTGAGTTCGAATATCTCGGTTTATCCTTAATTGCACTAGAAGCACTATGATTGAAAGCCCTTTTGAAAATCAATGCTGCGACCAGGTGAGCCTACAAAGTGATTACCACTGTTACCTAATTGACCAGGTAAAGGTGCGTTGTAGACACCAAACTTCATATTATTTTGCGATAAGCTACTCACTCTATTTCAGTCTCGAACCCTCTTAACGTAACTTACTGCGAAGAGTTGTTGAGTAAGCACAGGGCATAGAAAAATTAAAGTTCAATGCACCCTTTTTTGTAAGAAAACGAGGGCTGTCTGAAAATAAGCAGTGTTCTACCAAAGCAACCCAAAAATCCCTAAGAGCCCATTATTTTCGGTTTTATTTAAACCTACCATAATACATTAGCAACAAGCATAACGTCGAATATGTACAGAATTCTTACGATGAACCCAGAAGGAATAAAACAGTATTAAGCCATTTGATGACAAGAGTTGTCCTGCTTTTAAGTGGAACTTTATACCTTAAAGATAGATTTGTTTTGGAAAGATAAACAATTATAAAACCTTGTCTGCAGCGGTCGTAGTTGAATAGTTTTGTTAAAGTCTCTAAAACTAGAAGCCGTGCTTTCTGAAAAACCCTTTGATTCCCAATTTATGATCTCATGTTTAGTGCAAATGAAAAGACATAAAAAGCATGTACACGTCCGAGTGTTCCCAACCGTTAAAACCTCGAGTGACTGTTGCCTCGACGATTGCTAACATTTTAGAGTTGAATAATGTTGGACTAGCGAACTCATACGAGTTTTGTAGGAAATAACCTATGCAAGATGCAGCCTACACCTTCCAACGGGTATTTTCTGCAAACCTGAGGACAAACGGTTGGTTTTGTCATCTCGCAGATAATAGAATAAGTTTGGCAAATCAGATTTTTTTCTGCGGCAGAAAATCAGACTTTGAATTAGAAAAGACTCTTATCTAGCGTGTGTATGTGTGTTTGTGTTTGAGTGCAGGTCTCCAATATTTTACATCTTCAGAAAAGCAGGTCATATGTTATTATACCGTACTAATAACGAAGTAGCAAGGACAATTAATGATAAGTCTTTTTTTCGTTGTCTGCGACCTTTTCGCCTTTTTTTGTATGTATGGTTGTCGTAGTTTGAAAATAGTTAAGCTTAAAGCGGGTCTATAAGACGAAAAAGAAAGAACCATGAGTTCATCAAGTGGTTACTACTATGAAGCAAATATTGGGAAAATAAAAGTTTGCCTTTCCTCTCAACCAATTCATCGTAGGACCACGGTTCTGAAACACCTACTGGCCTACTGTTTATCAGCATAGGTCAAACAAGAAACGCACTGAAGGACACAAAATATTGCTAAGTGAATAATAAAAAAGATTGGGTTGACCTGAAAAGGAAAGATGCAAAAGATACCTGAGCTGAGAATAGTAAACAAACGTACACCATTGTTATGCATTTAACCATGGAGTTTTTTCTCGTCTGGGCAAGTCAATACATGTAACCGAAGTCTTTTAATGCACTGTTCTTCTTGGTAGCAGATTTTTTTAACCTTATTGTAAAAATGCAGTGACCTATCAAATAAGGACGAAAACAACTTAAAATGGGATACTGACGTATCGTACCATTAGAAAAATAACACACTATATGCAAGTAATCTTCATGCCATCAACTATATCACCCTTCTAGTTTAGGTAATATAGTGTGATCTATAATGGTGCTGCTTCAGTACAGAAACGACCACCGATACTTTTGTACAAAAGCCATCGGTACAATAGACCCGATCTGTGTATTTACGTCACCAAATACTTGAAAACTGTTCCGTCGCCCCCCTTTACTGTATAGTTAAATGTGTGAACTTGTCAGCGATCATGCAAAAGGCCTGACTGTATGTCATTGCACTGGTCTTTCTCGGCATACCATTCCAGCTCACACAAGGTATAATTAAAGTGAGATGAAATTTTACAACTTGATATTTTATGATCTACACGAATATAGAGACACAATGTTATAGAAAGTTAAAGAATGGAATGTCGTGTAATCGGTACATCTAACTATTGACCTCAACTTCCACATATCAAGGCTCTCACTCCCATTGGCCACACTTCTTCCTCAACAAATTTATCTGAGTCAACTGTTCACTTTTGAAACATTATTTGCTGTGCAAGTTTTGTGACTGGTGTAGTTTAAATTAAACAGGCTTACCAGTTGGGTTCTTAAGCGAAAGAGGTAGTTTTGAGGGTGCTTGCCCTATAGAATCAGTTACTCTACTTTGTCTAAAATTCTGCCCCAGAAATACTTTTTAGTTAACTACGGGGGACTGCAGCCACTAGCTCCTCTGGCTCGGAAGCTTATGTGCGAAGGTCTAATACTTAAAAATGATGTAGTGACTAGTCTCAACTAGAGCTCCTAATGCCTGACCCATTATGTAAAAGTGCATGAACTTTTACCACCAGTCCATTCTAACACAACGGATGTGGCTACCGTCCCCAAGACAGCTTTCAAATGAAGATAGGACCGACTTCAGTACCTGCATGAACTTACACACGTATGAAAAAATACTGATACAATATTTGTATCCCCGTTAGCCTCTATGCAAAACCTTCTGAGAAACAACAGTGGCGATCATAAGTGGCAAATAATTTGTATGAAAAAGTTGGGGAAGTGCTGTAGGGATCGACGAGGGGAAGTCTTCTGTGGGAACTTTAATAAGGGAACGTATCTCCTAAAATGGTTGGTGGGAGAGTGGTATTGACATGCCCATAGAAATATAGCCAACGATATTTTAATCAGAAATACGGGTGAGGGGAGAGAACTTGATGGAATTTTAACATAATGCGTATTTTTTTAATGTAAACTAAAAAGGTACCAAAAGGTCTCTAAAATGTTTATTTCGCCGCGCCAATGGAAAAATTAACTTTCCTGATTATATGGACATTGCCTCCTCTCACAGCGGGGAAACTTCAGTAGGAGTATTATGAAATCCTTCTCTCCCATTACCACCGGTTTTCCAGGGACTTTGTCCCATTGTCCCTCATAGGCTATTTGCCTCAGAACCACGCACCCGGGGAATCAACTCACATTCTCTAAATCCTTCACTTCAATAAAACTGTTAATTTTGTTAAAGTGATGTTGCGGAGCTGAGTTAATGCTTTAATCAGTTTGGTCTAGTGCAAGCTTTACTAGTAGACTTTAGCAAGCTCTGCCACAGAAATTGTGTGCACAGTTTCCCGAAATACGGAAAGTACCTGAAATAATTTCTAACCGTTTTGAAAACGTGACTGTACTGTATAACGAGCATGTTCCCTTTTGGTTACGTAAGTTTTCCTAGAAATTTGCTGATTAACGCGAGAACCGTATTTGTAATTTGGTTGGGGGATACTGTCGAACAGCCTACACTGTCCATTGGTATATTAGATATTTTGGGGTCAAGCATTTACTTTGAAGAATTGCATTGGTGAGTTGCTTAGTGCCGTGCCGATCGGTCTGCGTATTTGAGTTTGGGGTTACAATAGTTGGATCATGCCGATATGGGCTGGGCACAAATACAAGAACCAACCCCGTAGCTTTATTTACTTGCACTGACCCATGACAAACACTGAAATAGATAGAAGGTTGTTGTTGGTTGCTATACACGTTTCATTTATGTACTAAAAACTTTAATGTCTGCCACGTTCCCCATAACTTGTAGAGCACCGTAACATTTCAGTGGGAAACTTCAGTTACAGGGCCGTAGCAAGTGAGGGTGGGGGCAGGCGCCAAGGGCCTTCTGAGATTTCCAAACCGTAAATAAAAGGTTGGGTACTTTAGAGAAAATACTGAAATGCTGAAAACTGTTTTCATTATGATATGAAGACTCCCAAACCAGGGAAATGGCATGTAAGGGTCCCTTTTCCCAAAATTTTCCGTTCTTCTGTGGGTTTCTCTTCTTGTCGAATGAACCCTACAGGATGCAACGCTCGAATAAATCAGGATATACGCTGGCTAAAGATAAAATAGCCTATGATTACCATTAATTATAAGTTAAAACTCAACGAGCTTGTAAAATAACCTTGAATTGAAAGAACATGAGCAGTCGTCCCAAACTAATTTTGAACATGAGGTAAATCTCACAAACATCCACTTATTTTACTTCAAGTGTCTTTCATGATGTAATAAACAAAGATGCATATCCAAGATAAACCACGTGGGTTACTTATACGTGAATTTCACACAACTCGATGAGAAACATTTTGTAGGCAAGCATGATTCTCAAAGGCCATTAATGAAAAAGGATACCCGTGGACACCTACCCAAATTGGGGCAACTGTATATTTCCTTTAAATCAACTTTAATTTTCCTTCTTGGAATCCAAATTTGTTTCTAAAGCATGAAAATTAAAAGTAAACAATGTTTACATTCAGCATTAAGGTCTACAATGTTTAATATCCCCTATCTGGGGTACATTTCGACCGAACGAATTCTTGCAAGGCCTTCGTTAGTACGCGTCAACCGATGGTGGCTTCCCTAGTTGCGTACTGAGAGCGCTAGGGTGAAGCCCGCACAGGGTACCAGCTTGTACGGGTGCCATGCCACAGCCAAAAATTCAGTCAATATTTAAAATTTCAGATCATGTAATCAGTTCAAAGCTTTATCAAAGATGACACACATTTTGGGTGTAGGAAAACGTAGAAGACAAATTTGTCAATAAGTAGATGTGTCTTCTCTCCCCTTAGCCTACAACCCTTTCCATTACACCCTCCCAACAGACAAAAATAGATAAAATTCACTAAATAATGAGGATTCCTGAACATATTTTCAAATCAACGCTTTACGAAGCTTTACCAAAGATATCACCATTTTGCATCCAAGGCACCTTACATAGACCAATATTTCTTAATAGAGGGCACCTTTTAACCATACGCCCAGCCAAAAAAGGAAGACTACCTATACATATAAAAATTTGTAAATATACAATCAGCTTAAAGCTTTGCCAACGAGAAAGTGATATAAAACAGCAATAAAGTATGGATTTATAATGAGAAAGATACAAGTACGTGCAATATTACACTACATCATATCTATCAAATTACTGCATGTAACACAGTATATTAAGTCCATAATTTATGCACTATTGTACTCAGTCTTATACAAACAATCTCGAAAGATTTGTCTTTATTTCCCCGTTTTCATTCATATGATACCTAACCTAACCAGGTATTACCACGAGGCCGAGGGTGAACTGGCATTAAGCGGTTAAGGAGCGATACCAAGACATTTGGATTGTGACCCCAAACTTCTTTACAGGTCAATAGCTTCAGTTACGACCTTCTCTCATCCAGTTGGTTCTAAGTATGACCAATGCCTCTGCAAAAATGTCACATTTTCCAACGTATCCAATTCTGTGCAAACCAAGGTTAGGTTAGGTTAGATGAGGTTTAACGTCCCAGTTTCCAACCAATTGGTTCAAGTCGAGACGACCACGGCCTTTTTTCCAGTTGTGGCTCACTGGCTTGTTTTCCCTACTCCATTGTTTATGCTGAGCACCAAGGCAGTAGGTTCCATTTTCAAAGTCTTTGGTATGACCCGGCCAGGATTTGAATCCTAGACCTTCCGGCTGCAAGTCGGATGCTCTAACCACTTGACCACTGCAGTCGGTCAAACCAAACAACTACTTTTGAATTAAGGCCAACATATACTTATCAGTATTCTCCCCTGCCTATGCGGAAAGTTTTAGGGGAAGTAATCATAAACATACTGCAATTGGCACAGTAACCGCGGGTACACCTATTTATTCCTTCGAGAAGATATTCTTCCGAAGACAAGACTAGGATGAGGAGTCGCGGGCTCTTCTCTCCAAATATTTGGCGTCAATATTAAAGTGTTGGGGAGGGGACACGGTGGTTCGATTTCGTTGACCCTGCAAGATGTGCTCTAAGACAAATTTATTAAAACTGCTTCATCAACATCGAAGATTGCCCTGATATACTTATGTACACTAAAACTTTCTGTAAAGCTCCTTCTCTAGACTTCCACTATGGAATCATTTACCCAAAAGTACAAACCTCCGAACTTCACACTACTAAATAACATTTTTTCTGATGACATATGAAGCAGAACGTTAAACTTATTGAACCGAGCCTATTTAAAGCAGTCATTTAACCATAACTTCTTTTGAATTCTGCCTAGCTGTAAGATTCGGTGACGCTGCATTATATAATAACCCACCCACGTAGCACCAAATTTTGCAATCGAGCAAACCCATAATTATTGTGTTGATAAAAGGCAAAGAATGGCCTTTGTAACTGTTTCTTGAATCAAGAGACTTAGATTTAACGACGTATCACAACACACTATACCCACTGCCAACACTATTGCAGCTTGTGCTATACGTTCCTTTGAAACAATGCGTACTACAGTTTTACTGTAAAGTGCAGCAAATCCGTCCTCCTCTTTTTTAGTGTCATCATCTTGGTTTGTGGAGACGAATTTTCTGTTTTTTCATGAGTTGCTCTACCAGTGGACCCTGTGGACACTTGCCAAGACTTTATGAAAGTGCAAAAAAGTCCTACATCACACAGCTCTGCGACTCACTGACCCCACGGGCGACACCTCAGACTTTAGATGGGGCCTACGCTGACCAATGTTTCTCCAAAGGAGAACCATGAATGCTTCTCAGTGTAATTATGTTTCCACGAAAATAACCCTTGGTGAACTGTGGAGAATTACATTTAGGCCTGAAAAATCAAACTGGACGGTTGCCTGGTTTCTACTTACTCGACTAGAGCTTATCTGACCAGTTTGTGATGCAATGTGTAAGTCCCTTCTTCTAACCCAGGCAACATTTGCACACAAACCAAATCATTGTGTCTGGTACATACTAAGGCTCGGATGTTCTTTGAGTAGGTGACCATAACATACACAGTTATGATAGTATCAATCGATGTGGTTACATTTAGACCGACACTTAAAAGCTCTCAGTTAATGCTGGTACATTAGAAAGTCTATTTCTGACACTTACTTTGACTGTTTATCGTAATGAAACACTTTGGTAAAGTTTACGGTAATTTTCACTAATATAATTATCCATACAATATGTAATCCTACAATTTATAATAATGATTTGGATTTTTTTTATAGCGCCTTTATATGTAACATCTCAAAGCACTTCACAATCATTACCCCTGGTCATTGGTAACTTGTCAAACCCACACTATATAGTGCTCAATCCTTGCTTTTCGTACCCGGCACACTGAACAGTAATGCCACTTCATCGTGTCCCCTGGGGGACTTCCCATAGGAGCAGCCACAAACAGCGCAAGTTAAGTTACCTCACAGGTACCCATTTAACCCCTGGGTGGAGAGAAGCAATCGAGATAAAGCATCTTGCTCAAGGACACAACACAATGACCCAGGTGGGAATCGAACCAGCAATCCTTAGATCACAAGTCCAATGCCTTAACCAATAGGCCACCATGCTCTCTATGCTTTCCCCATATCTACCTTGCGAAATCTGGATAATCCTCATTACATGGTTTTTAACTCGGAATTTTCGAAGGGAGCCCTCACATTAGTTTCCTTAGCACCGAGAACTCCTATTTGAATAGACAAAACAAAGTAGATCGTCATAAAACAGTACGGCAGAATAAAAACTCTGCCTACTTTAAATTCTGTGCTAACCGCAAATTCATGCTTACCGAAAACAGGAGTTTATTTAAAAACACCCAAACACTTTGCTTAGAACACTACAGGTGTGGAAAAACAAGTACGGAATACGCGTTGAGGGTGGAGTTTAAACAAGATGGTTTGTTTCGAATGGCGCTCCTTTCTTTAAACATAATGGTGGTAAAGGACAATTATAACTAGATATAGTGTAGGAAAAATCAACGAAAACACTATACAGCCGAAAAGAATGCCATTCCAACCGTTTCTTTAAAGTTCAAATATTTTTCTAACGCATCAATGATTTCCACTTCTTTTCTCAATAAAATGGTCATTGAACACAACCACTGGAGCGCAGAGTTAGGGGTCGAGTGTAAAACAGTCTATTGCGTGATACTTCTTAATTTTTGGCATAAGAAGCACCAGGCGCGGTTTTACGGGGGGGGCTTGGGGGGCTTAAGCCCCCCCAAAATTCGCTCAAGCCCCCAAAAAATTTTCAGAGGTTGTGTTATGCTATATTTGCATGTACTGAGAAAAACAAAACTGCCCAATACACTTGTGCACATCTTGGTCCAGTGGAATTAGTTTGTCAAGGGAAACTGTCGTCTGTGTCTCGAAATCACATATTAGGTTCACGATTTCATACAATGGAAGTTGGGTCAGATAAGTAACATCTATGATAGTATGTACGTACATGTAAATCAAGTTAAAGGATTAATCATCTGTTGGAAGTTCAAAACGAGTCATTTCGTCGCTGATCTCGTCAAGCTATACTAGCCCTTTTAAGTCAAATCTACAGACCGAATCGTTATTCCCATTAATGTGAACAGGTCCAGTTGCTCGTATCTCTCAGTAACGTTTGCTACATTCTTCCAAATAAAAAAAAAATATGCCTGTATATACGTTACATCTACGTCATGGTCAGGGGCGGTGCCACTCAGGGGGAAGGGAGGCCTATCCCCCTGTAATTTGCAGGAAAAGAGAAAAAGAGTAGGAAAAGAAGACGTGAAAGAGAAGAAAAGAGGAGGGCGGGGTAGGCCTATATCTGATCCATATAGTTAATTCAGGGCTTCCAAGAGGCCATATTCCAGTTTCTACCAGCCTTTAGATACGATTTTCTAATGCACAAATGAAGGCAAATTTTCTTAATACTTCGAGAATATTTCTGTGGACTCCACGCACGTATTTTTGCGTAAAACTTTCCCCGACTAGAGGGCAGTAATGTGTCCAAAAGGGGACTTCAGGAGGTTTGTTGATACATACCCTTTGACAAAAAAGGCTCCTCTTTCACCTAACCAAAAAAATTAAGAATGTTTTGAACTCATATGATCGGGTCCAAAAATATCCCAAAGACAACACCATTTTTGCATCTAAGCAACCTTCAAGTAACCAAAATTTCTCCAAAGGGGAGGGGGACCCCTCCCCTTAGACCTCTCCCCTAGAACAGCCCTCTTTTACCCAACCAAAATTAGAATTCACGAAGTTATGAACATTTGCCAGCCATATATCAGTCAAACCTGTCCCGAAGACCGCACCATTTTGCATCTTAGCAACCTTAAAGTACCAAAATTTCTCACAGGAGAGGGAAACACCCCTCCCTTTAGACCTCTCTCCTAGGACCGCTCTCTTTCCCCCAACCAAAAATTAGAATTCACAAAGTTATGAACATTTTCCAGCCATATATATTAGTCAAAAAATAACCCTAAGACCCCACCATTTTGCATGTTAGCAACCCTAAATTAGCAAAAATTTCTCAAAGGGAGGGGAACACCCTTCCCCTTAGACCTCTCCCCTAAGAAGGCCCTCTTTCCCCCAACCAAAAATTAGAATTCACAAAGTTATGAACATTTTCCAGTCATATAGTCAAAAAATTAGGCAAAGAACGCACCATTTTGCATCTTAGCAACCTTAAATTAGCAAAAATTTCTCAAAGGGAGGGGAAGACCCTTCCCCTTAGACCTCTCTCCTAAGAAGGCCCTCTTTCCCCCAACCAAAAATTAGAATTCACAAAGTTATGAACATTTTCCAGTCATATAGTCAAAAAATTACCCAAAGAACGCACCATTTTGCATCTTAGCAACCTTAAATTAGCAAAATTTCTCAGAGGAAGGGGACTCCCCTCCCCTTAGACCTCTCCCCCACGACGGCGATCACTCAACCCATGTCCCCTGTCAAAATAACCTTGCGCCGTCCCTGGTTATGGTACTGTTTTTATTATCATTGGTTTCAGCGTGCGCGTGGCCGATTTACATATTTGAGAGAAAATTTTATGGTTCTTCCGTTTCAAGTCCCCCCTAAGCCCCCCCAAAAGTCTCGATCTAGAACCGCGCCTGAGAAGCACGCACCTTCATGTAACACCTTTATGCAAAGCTGCTTTTTGGCGGGCAAAGTCGAAAACGTTATTCAAAGCTTTGCCTACAGATGAGCATTAAAATCCTTCAACTCTGTCTTCTTTAACCTTCTACAAAACTGACGAAAATGGTTACATTGCCCAGAACCTTTGGTGTTAGACATCCCATGAAGATTTTCGGCAAAGGTTGTGGGATAGAACTGTACTGGCACTTGGTAGGTGCAGAACTAAAAATCTTAGAGTATTCCCAAGATGGGGAATCCAGGTTGGGGGAAGTTCCAGGAGTTCACACAATACTAAATTTTAGGGAAACAGAAAATTGGCTGCTCTCACAATATTACATTTTAAGAACACAGAAAACGGGCTCTAGTAAGTCTGTTATGGAGATTATATATTTCAGGTTCTTCAAAATTTTGCCCCACTTATTTACAATAAACCGTAGATGGTATGAAGTGTGAACGGCGAAAATCATTCCTCGTGGAGTGCACTGAAATTTCTATTTACCCGTTTAAAACATTTTTATGGTAAAACTTGAATTCAGGCAGTGTGTTTCACCCTTCAGCCCCCCCCCCCCCCAAATGCGTCTGCCAGGAAGGCTGTCTTATTTATCAAAGCTTTGCATTCCTGTAGAGAACACCAGTTTCCTTCAAATATGTTATCTTCCAAAACTAGTGGCAGGAGAAAAGAATTGCCCTTCTTTACAAGTTACAAACTTTGCTCTTACAACGCAAGTAAATACAAAACATTAAGTGTTGTGAAGTTACAACATTTACGAATGCTTTTGAAGAAAAAATACGAAAGAATAAAAGTGAAGATGAAGGCGTTCAAATTAGGTACTTTTTTGAAATATTATTACTTTCGCAAGAGATATGCTAAATCGGGGGATTAGCAAATCGGACTATCGTGCGGACCACCTCAATAGTCCGCACAATAGACGTACTCTTGCGGCACTGTCGTCTTTGATCATTTTAGAATGCCTGTAGAATGTGTGTTTGGCAAAAATTTTTAAATACTTAGAAAACAACAAATTTCACTCTATAACAAAACTTTCTCACTACACTTCCATTTAGCATGCCTTGCCACTCCCCTTACCTCGAATTTCATTATGATCATGTCCATAGATATATAGACTAAGGCTTCTGCACAGTCATTCAGCATGGTAGCTATCTCTCAGTCAATTTAATGCATTTAAGTAGCAACGATTTCACTAGTCTAAGAAGCTCCTGCTGTCCATCAGCCCCTGAAGGTAAATGCATTTTGAATATGTGTTTAGAAAACTCTACTACTCTCTCCCTCTTCATTTTCTTTCTCCTTTCTTTTACCTTTCTTTTCCTCTTCTCCCCTCTCATATTTTTGGATCTTGGAGAAGTAGGTTAGGATGGCCTCCTTAATCCGACACTGGCTTTACGACGTCCAAACCAATATGAACTGATGACTATGAGTTTGTTTGACGGTTTTCAAAGAAATTGAATGATTTATTGTCTTCGTTCCTCGGCCTTGTGCTCTAAGTTCGTGAGCAGGTTCTTAATGCCCGCTAAGGCTGACACTGTGTAAAATAAACTTTAATGTGAAATTAGCTTTTCACTAAGTAAAAGACAAAAAAATTAGGTATGTACGTTTCCGAAAATCAGGCCTCGCAAGGCATTGTATTGACATATATTAATATTTTCCACTTCATTACAGGTTGCAGTGTCAACCCTCAGTTCTCTATATCTATTTTGATTGGTCAAAGTCTTTCATGTTAAGGTTCTGTTAAAATGAAAAAATACTGATACCAGTGTTTTTATTCATTTATCAATGTTTTGTGCGTCCCTCTTGATAAATCTGTTAAGAAATAAAAAGAAATATTAAGCTTTGTTTAAGTTTGAGATCCGGGTCTAGGACACATTGGAATCCCCCACTCGAAATTTACACATATCAAACATTTTGTCAGAAAAGGTGCTTTCAATGTATCAGATTGTACCACTTGGTGTCTAATAGAGCTAAATACCTGGGAGGGGGTTGCGGTGTCTGTGGGAGGGGGATTCAATACGTCTCCGGGATAGTCTTCTATATTTACTTCATCCAACACTTTTACGGTACATCAACTTCCTATTTGGGAAGTGGCCTCCTGTCCTCCAGGTACCCTCTAGCAGATCTCTAACCCCACAACCTCGTGGAAACTTTTGCCGTTCTCGCTGTCGCTTTAGGTATCGTGACATGTATAATGTCGTCCCTGACTTGAGCATATACAGGGTTGTTCGCGTTACACTTTGAAAGCAACTCGTTATAGTTACAGTTAATTCCATAAGATTGTAACTCGTTACAATTTTTAGTTACAATGTTGAAAAAACTAGTTACAGTTACTTTTGACTGAGAAGTAACTAGCTACATTTCAAAAGTTACTTTTCAAGGTGAATATAAGGTACCTCGGTACCTGAAATGGAGGGGGGATAATTAGATAGTAAGAAGGGGGCACATAAGAGGAGGACCAACACTTCATTTGTGCCGGTTATCCTGAGGTGTTCCCCAAAGGAAGACAATGATCCCAGCGGCAGGATCTTTACTGATTATTCAGGTAGAAGCTCCTAACGCTCATCACGAAACAGCGAATCATGGTCCGTGTCGGAGCTTATGCAAACTATTTGTTAGACTAACTTTGGTTATAATCAAAACTTTTACAGTTGCGACAGTACTTCGTTGAGGATGAAAATCTAATTAGAGAGGTTAGCGGCTATTAAAGGTGGGGGCGTTGTTTTAGCAGCAATTAAAGTCTTCACGCCTCGAAGGCATAAATATGGTAATACGATGCTTTATATTTGTTAACGGTTAAATTTTAAAACCTCACTGCCAAGGTTAGGCTAAGTGATATTTCCGCATAAATGAAAAGTTTCAAATTTTGTCGATATAAAACAATGCATAGAAATGGTGAGCCTATGAAGTTTACACATGCAGACCATGTGCCCATAATTCACCTTCCGTTTACAATAGGTGAAGCTTTAAGTCGGACACTTTTCTTTCAGTTAGATTTTTTAGGATACTTTTAACGCCATTTGACCATTTCAATATTCTGCTGTTTTATTTTAATTTAACTTACTATAATTCCAGTGGAAAGAGTTACAGACGTTGAAAAGAATATGATATAGCCTAAATTCATACGTTTGATTCATCAATTGATAAGGATATCATACATGTTAAATTAGGTACATAAATGGATGCACGGTGTTTACCAACGCTTGGCACCATACAATTTACGGTGCTCCAAGTCCGGGATTCGGCTAGCTCAATGCCGGTCTCAAGAGCGTGTTTTTCTAGATTAGGAATTTGCCCAGAATAGAAGGTTCTGGAATCAAATTTTTCGGGAATGTGATCTAACTGGGCTCGGACTCGGAGTTCATTTCAGCCGAGTTCTCAAATATGAAAGTTACATTAAACGTGTTTAAAGGTCTTATTCAGAGGCAAAGTGCATTTTCGTTTCATTGGGAGTGAGCAGAAACTGCTGTTTGTCCTGACCCCAACACACCTCGAAGTTTTAGAGTACCCCTTGGCACTGCTGAGAAAATACGTTCTGATAATACGATAAAACGGCTAAAAATCGTTATGTCAAATGACTGAATGAAAACGGGGGCGTGGCTAAGGTCAAGCCTCTGACGTCACTGGCCGGAGTCGTGTTGACATACATAGGAGTAATTAGTACAAACGTAGTCGTAGGCATATGTGAGCTTACTTTCAGCACAAATCAGTGAATAATTGACATACAAATATTTGTTCAAAGAGATACGATGAAGTAATTTTAAAGCTTTTGCCTATATCATGTAGGGGATCACGTATTACATGATTGGGGTTCTTCCATAAAAACTGTAACAGTTCATCGACTAGTTGATGAACGTCATAGAGTGATTCACCAACTTGACCTTCCCTTCACTTTATTTTGCTTCTTTTCTTCTGAAAAGAGACTTAGGTTAGATGGACTGAGATTTTTGGAAGGAATTGCTGACCGATATGGAAAGAAAATACTCGTACATCCTTTCAACCCCCCCCCTTCCCCTCCCAAAAACGGATTATTAACACCTAAAAACAGTAAAAAAGAACAACAATCTAGAACAAATACTGTGTAATATTTACAAAGACATTGTCTATTTGATATTCAGCCAATCAGCACTTAGAATTGTGGGTATTCTCTTTCACGTCCAAATAGATGCATATAATTTAAAGTAAACAAGCCACGAGGTCGACTCAAGTCACTCTCGTATTATAGTCATACTAGATTAGTATCGTAACACACAGACTGAATGGATTTACTATTGGATATATATCCCTAAATATACATACTACGTATACCTGCCTTATACCGAAAGACACCACACATCTCTGAAGAAGAGAAAGTAACTTGTGGTGATTCTTCTAAAAGAAGAAAATTCAAGGTAATACAACTTGCTGTTGATAGTCCAGCAATTATCTTCAAGCCAAAACCCGCATTGGCCAGACTTCCGAATTTTCAGAATTGCTCCGAGAAGTTCACTGATCGAGTTTTAACGTTACAACTTTGAGATTCTTTGAGCAAGGGGGTTTGCAAAGTTTGGCGTCAGCCTAAGGAACACATTGAAAAGAATGATTTCGGAGAGAGGCCGTTAGACAATTCCCATGTCATCACTCACGAACTTGAAGGGTAAAGACAAGTTGAAGCACCAGAAAGCCCAAGACGAAGACCTGGCGTAGCCTGCAGAGAAAACCTGATACAAACCAAATAGCTCTCTTTTAGGGCTACTAATTTCTTCCGAAAGAGCGGCTTCTTTCCTCTGCAAACATGCTTAAAATGTAGGATACTCTAACGTTAATTTTTTTTTTTTTTTTTGCAATTCGAACCTACAGAATGCCAAACCGTAAACGTTAGAGCTAACGAGTAACGTTACTAACGTTAGGCCTAGCTAACTAGCTTGCTGCCCGCCTTCTAGGACGTACCAGGCCTACGCTAAAACCTGTGCTGACTAAAAAGCGTAAATTTAATTTGATCATAACAAGAATAAATCTTTACTACCATGCTGTACAATTTTTCGCAATTTTCGATCACCAAGTGTAACTTAGGCTACTAGAGTATGCTACTATCCTGCTACGACTAGAACTAACTTTACTAGGCCTATATACACTGCTTGCAGTACTGGTACGTTACATGCTGGCTAGCTGTGTGCACTCGCGCTAGCTCGACCCGACTCCCGCCAGTGACGTCATAGTTTGACCTTTCGAAGAAATCACGTGATTTTATCGTTTCAGTATGGGCCAAAAATATAAAAGTTTTCTGAAAATGATTAAAAATAGAAAACGCCGTTTTTTTGCTTTGTTTTTCCTGTAGAAAAATAATATAGAATTCTAGTTTACCTAAAATCATTCTTTTGAGTCGATTGCATGACCCTTATTTGCCTCTGAATAAGACCTTTAAAGTTTCATTGTTATTTGTTCACAATGTACAGATGTAAAGTATTGTCACACACAAACAACTAAATTACAGATGTAAAGTATTGTCACACACAAACAACTAAATTACTGAGGAGGCCAGACTATGGAAGTGAGTTCAAACGATGCCCTTAATAATGGTGGACATGTACAATAGAATTAAAACATCAGTATGTTTGACATGCTATACATCGGCAAAAACGACTGGTCTCGGAACTGGTGCCACTGGAATCAGGACTGGCCGAAACTTGAGGAGTACGAACCATATTCGGAAGATACCCAAAATTCGGGGATCTAGAACCGGAGTAAGCTCTGACTCGGATAGGGTGGACTCGGCTCCAGCCCTAAAGTCTCAAAGGACAATGATTAAAACTTTCAAAGTAAGCCTAGTATTTGAATGCCTATAGGCCAACCCGTTTTTCACGGCGCACTGTGTCCCCTAAAGGACAATATGAGTAAACTAAGGCCCAGCTGATTTGTTTTAGTATATATACTAAAGAAAGTCAGCTGGGCCTTAGTTTGCCGCAGGGCCGTTCAGTAGTTTTCAACAAATCGCACAAAGATTCGTTCTCATGGATAATAAGCATTGATCTGTTTAATAAATTATTTGACACACAAATCAAATTTTAAACTTAGTTTAATCGACAATCAAGTGGCCTTGTAAGCCTGCAGCATGTACATCTAATATCAACTTCTGATTCTAATCGTGAATAAAATTTGATGTTGTTGAGGGCGGCATCGATAATAGAGATGAATGATACACATTTGGAAAGTAATATCACTATCAAAGTGTCTTCAATTTGAAAGGTTTTCTGTTACTAAAGTTCGAGTGAAATGCAATTTGTGGTATTTTGACTGTCTATTTGTGACGGGAAAGTAACGGGACCAAATGTAACGCCTTTACAGTTACTTTTACGCAAAAATGTAACTAGTTACTTGCTCCGTTACTGAAATGCAAATGTAACTCTTTACAGGGTCCCGTTACACAAAATTTAACTCGTTACTTCCCAACCCTGAGTATATACATCAACAGACTACTCGGTGTGCTTTCAACTTTTTATTCCAGTCTCCCGAAAGCTCCTGATATTACGCAATTGTGGACATTAAGATGGGATATTTTATTATCTTTAGTAAGTTTGCATATATACTAAACTACATAAAGTGCAATATTACGTTTTGTTTTAATTTAAAATAGGCTAGTTGGGACTATTAGCTGGTCGATGTGAAAACGCAGGCCTACTGTGGTTGGAAAGATGGATAACTGCAGTGGTTCCGTGGGCCTTTGAGACTAAAGTATCACTCGAAATATTGTACAGAAAGTAGTAAATTATAGTGAATGTTTGCGTGGCCAAAAGACAGCAGTTTTCAAAAACAGCTTTTTAGTGTCTGTTTCATTTTACGGAAGAGTTATCCATTTCAATGATATTTCTTCATCCTTTCTCTCCTTCCATTTTTTCCCTCTCACTTGATTGCTTTTGAATTGTTTTTTTTTCTTTTGCATTAGTCGGTTTCACACTTGCCAAAAATATTAGCCGCCTTATTAATGTTGTCCCCCTCGCTTCCTGAAAATGGACCCCTCCCCCCGTTTTTTTCTATGAGCACGCAATGCAATGGTCTAAGTTAAGGCCTAAAATGTGATGAGCCATATTGTATACGATGTTTTTACTACTGTAGGGTGATCGGCTATTTACTCAGTTTGGTATTAAAAGGTTAAAGTTGCACTAGGGTGCAAGGCACAATAGAGTTCAAACGAATCGTACAATTAGAAAACTAAGTCAGCTCCACGGCATTCTTACATTATATGGTTCACTGATTTCAAGAACGAAACAACGTGGCCTAAGTTGGTGGCTGATGCAAGACCAATGAAAGTTTAGGTCATGATAATGGTCTTAATGCTATTAAATATGGAACACCAAAAGAGTCACTGTATTTCGACGTCTATTCACATAATCTGCCGGTCTGCACAGATATTTTGCCGTCAGCCCAGGTATTTTGACGTCTTTTGGGATACTTTGTATCAGAAATATTGCATTCTAGGTAGGTAGTTCGTGGTCAAAAGTCACGTTTTGTGGTAAATTTTGATGTATCTGAAGGCACCAAAACACTTCCGAAGTCAAAATACTTGAGACGGGAAAATACGTGTGACCCTTTCGGCACAACTCCTTCGCCGGAGGGATCTGAAGTTGCAATCCTAAACACGTACAAACCAAAATGGCGATCTTCAATTGCTGACGTTTACAACTCGAGTACAGTATTACCCTTGAATCAAACGTACCATCATAATATTACATGACATCCCTCCTAATTTTGTAAAATTTTTTAACACAGTTTGAAAACTTTTACTCTTCAAAATATGTGAAAAAGTTAATTTAACAACACTGACATCCTACAACGTAAACGATGATAGCAAACGATTTGCAATAGTCATCAATATCCATGAATATGAAAACATCTAAAAGGTGAATATGCTAATATGATATAAATTCAGTACATTTTGCAAAAGCTCCACATCGCAAACGACTAAAGACGGGGTAGGACGAGGGAAGAAGAACAAAAATCAGGGGATGGGAAGGAATGATCGAAATAGAAAACACTGTGCCATTGGACCGATAATCACATGAAAATCACATAAGTTACTTTCAAACTCACAAAAGGAATTAAAAACGAAAGAAGAGTGAAAAATTGTGAAGTTTCATCTACACCAAAAGAGTGCATCACACATGAGCTCAAGGAAATACTGGTAATGACATCTCGAAATTACCTTCCTTATCTGTGAATACCTCTCACATGCTTTACTTACAACGACAACAACAATCAGAAAAGCATGAAGCTATATACAAAGCTGCATGATAAAGGCAAACATGATTTAACTTTTACAGAGAAACATTGTGAAGTGTTCAATGTCAGTCGAGACGATTGTATCACAACAAAGCTAAAATGTTGTGTCACACCTTTTAGGAGGTACACAAAGCAACGTATAGGTGCAATCATAGTACAAAGCTCTATAATATACTACCTGTTTTTCAAAAACTGTGATCACCTGGATATATCTGTCAACTTTCATTAATCCGCGGGTGTGTTGAAGAATAAATCTTTTGCACAGAGCATCAATCTAAAATATTGTCTTAGCATCACATAAAACATATCAAAATAAAGTGACAGGTAAAATGGTTGTCATGCCAATGAGACACTAGCATTTCATAACAAATTTTACCTCAAATGCAAACATATTGACAATGCAAATAATTTCTTCTTCATCTTACCTGGTGAGCCTATAAGATTCAAATTATTTTCCAACAAAAATTTCTTTGCTTTGTCTGTATGCGCATATTTTGCGACAGACTACCAAAAGGAAAATGGTACAGCATTACTTTCTTGCTCTAACTGTAAAATAAATTGTAAATGACCTGCCTTAAATCGTGGTTTCATTGCCATGTATCCCTTTGTAGGAGATGTGGCAGTCAAGGAAAGGTGTGGTTTTATTGTTGCAGTTTGTTGTCGACTTGGAAAAGCGAGGTTTGTGTTCTCCTTCGAGTGCAGAACATACTGAGAAATATCTATTGGATCCGCTTTAGCAACACACAAAATATCTGACGAGGTCAGAGACGGTAAAACTGTCCCTATTTTTGACAAAAGAAATTAGAGTAAATGAACCTTGTCTTGAGTGGTTTCCTCAAGAATTTCCTTTAACTCAGAAATGTCAGTGATACTTTTCTTGACTGACGAAGCCTTAACATAACATAGTTTCAAACGATTGTAATTAAAGACATCGCTTAGGATTTCACCTTGGAGTGTAGCTAGGAGATAATGTGTACGATCAAACACTTTTGAATAACTAGGGGTCCGCACCATTCTGCTGCAATTTTCGGGAGTTAGCCGTAAGGCTAGAACCCGATGGATGATATACATACACCAATTGTCCCATTCGATATAAATGATTCTTAAAAAGCTTTCTAGCAACTTTTGCTGTCTGTACATTTCGATGATATCTTTGCACTTTCAACACACGAGCATATTCTTCGCATGACTGAGAAAGTCCTTCCATCGGATTAAATGAGAGGTTAGTGACATTTGGTGGCTTCCTACCAAATGTAAGTTCAATAATCGTCCAAATATGGTGAAGCAAAGTTAATAATTATAGACATACGCTGTAGTAGGTACAAACCCGACCCAATCAGAATCTAGCTGGTTCAAATTAACCTTCAAAAATTGGACAACGTTTGAATGTGTCTTTCAACGTGTAAAGAACCATGATTTAAGACACTGATTAATTTTTTTATCAATACCAAGAGCTTTACACAACAGTTTTAACTAGCTTGCCTGTTAACGAGGCAGCAGCATCAGTGATAAGTAGAGTAGGAGGGCCAAAAAAGTTGTTATATTTTGTAGAACTGCCTCGCAAATTATTGCAGCATCAAGATATTTTAAGGGTACGCAAATTAAAAATCGAGTAATCTCATCACATGCCACCATGACATGTTAATATCCTGATACTGAGGTTGGCATTGTCTTAAAATCAAGACTGACTTTATCAAACGGACGGTATGAGCCTGGAATTCTTTTGTGCAATGGACGCAACTTATCTGGTTTGCCCTTAAATTCCTTGCAACGTAGACATGCCTGTTCATAGTTACTGACATACTGGAACATATTTCTCATATAGAAATATTGTCGGAGAGAATGATAGGTACGCATCACACCCTGGTGACAACTTAAAAGGTTATCGTGGTAGTTCGAAAAAACTTGGTCTACCATATTGTCTGAAATGACGAATTGAAGAGTCATCTGAGCATCTTGTTCTCATGAAGAAATAAACGACATAATACACCATTGCAGGAAATATAATTTTTTGCCTTGAGTAAAACAGTAAGTGCTTCCTTAGAATTAGAGGGTAGAATATCATGAGCCAAATAATCATAAATTGGTTTAAAGTGTGGGCACGACTCCTGTTGCATTCGTAATTCAGAAGTATGAAAGGGTAGATTATAGTCCCTAATTATCTTACGTTGGATACTTTTCATTACCCTTTGCAATTCCCTTTGCTTAGGAATATTTCATATAACTAACTTGTCTATTCTGGGAGCAAGCGGCTTAGGCGGTGTATACAACACAGGCGGGGGATCTCTGAAAAGGTCAGGGGAGGGGGTAACCGATCCACCAAGCGACGTTCGGGTTGCACTAGAGGCTGTTCCTTGTCCTGTAAGTTATCAGAAAACTGTGTGGTAAGGGGAAACTCGAGATCACAGACGGTCTATACGAACCCATGGTCACAATAGGTGGCCGTGCCCTATTGTCTTGAGCATGCTCTGTAGCAGGCCTGTGAATCTTGGAAGGATTTGATTTTATTGGCAAAGTTTTCGGGGGCACAACACGAAATTGGGGAGAGTTACCAACCGTTGTCGGAACAGTCCCCTTAGCTGTTTGACACTGTGATGCTTTTGGTTTAGGATAAAGTTCTGGAACTACCACGTCTAAGGCTTTGGCCTTTGATCTTGTCATGACTAGGTGAAGTTGTTCACGTTCAACTGAACTGTCATTACCAAAAGACACAGGCAAAATTCTATCGATTTCCGAGTCATCCTGAAGAGAGGCCCGTGATAAATAATATGCTGATACTACTTCTGATCCTTTTTGTCGCCCACTTTCATTGTATACTCTGATTAGTGAAAGAGCAATTTACCGACTCTTGAAGTGGGAGGCTCTCGCTTAGAGTTAAGAATGCCTGCGATAGCAGAATGATCAACATACGCATCAATTTCAACTCCTTAGGTAGATACTTAAATGCAGAGACATTGATGAGATGTCCAAATAACTCTAACTTAGTTACACTATACCTTTGACATGCATTTGGCAGAACCTTTGAATAATATCCCAAAATTCTTTCTTTGCCATCAATTAACTGTGTAACATAAGAACCTGTGGCATGACGTGAATTATCTCTGTACAAAGAGAAACGACCAGTACTCTTTGGCATATGTAAGATGGCTGGTTTACACATAAGATCATATATCTCATCGAATGCTCTTTGGTAAACATCAGTCCAACAAAATTCTTTACGTTTCTTACTCAAAGCGTGCAACGGTTGCAAAATCTCTTGACTAGAAGGATAAAATTGTGACATATATTTGACTGCACCAACAAATTTGTGTATCTCCTTAAGGATGGATGGCGTTGGTTTATTTCTCATTGCATTACATCTTGACCTAACAGGGTGAACACATGCATAACCTTCCTTACTGATTGTAGTGAGATGTCCCATATAGGTAACTGATCTTCGAAATAATTCACATTTCTTAGGTGAAATTCTTAAGCCATGAGAAATCAAAGCCTTAAAAATAACATGCAAATGCCGTTTATGAGCTGATATACTTGGCGAATAAACAATTAAATCATCACGATGTGCTATGACAAATTGTCAGAATTCGGAATAGTTGACAATACATCGTTAATTTTGGCCTGAAAAATTTCTGGGGACACACCAAGACCTTGCGGTAATCTACGATAAAAATAATGTTTTGAACCTGAAAATGGAGCGACAACTGTAAATATGGTTGAGAACGCTCACTGGGTCTTGCGCAGAAAAAAAACCCTTTGAAGTCTAAGGTACTAAGTATGTTAGCAATCGAATGACCGATCTTCATCAAGGTGTCATTCACTAAGGGGAAGGGGTAATTCAATCGTTTGATTCTGCTATTGAGATAGCGGAAATCCGTGACAACGCGTTTTTCGTGAGTCTTTCTTGGAAATTAAAAGTACTGGAGATGTGTAGGATTGATGACCGACCGCTAATATACCCATTTTGACTATTTTTTCTATTTCCATTTCTTGCCATTCTCTGAAAGTTAATACGGTCGAATGAAACATGGATCCGTGTTATCTAATGTGAGGTCAACTTCAAAATTCGTACAAGGGGAAATCTCACCATACAAGGAAAATGCTTTCCTATGTTGTTTCAACGTATCATAGACTGTAACATGATCATTAACATGCAGCACACTTTTGCCTAAAATAATAAATTTACGAAAACCTTCCTCCTCCGTCAGAGAAACCGAAGGATCAGTTCTCTTTAAATGTGGGTATTTCCTCATATTGAAAGAACGCATGTCATCACAGACTTCCGTTTTGTTTACAAATTCCGTAGTGTGAATGGAATGTACTGACTCATTGTCTCCTATCGAAAATTCATGTGCCGGTATCTCCTGTACCAGGGCCACGTTATCTTTTGTCGTTACGGCGTATGCCACTTCACAAGTAATGCAAATAACATTAGGCCGCCGAGAATGATTTGTTCATGATTTGAACGTAATTTCAACAACATTTTTGACAGACAGAAGGCATTTAATTTTTCCGTCGGACAGGCCAACTTATCAAAATTTTTAAAAATTGATGGCAGGGAGGTACGAACATTGACATATCGAGTTTGACCTGGAAAAACAACTGTTCTTAAAACAAGTTTGAAATAGACATTTCATGCTTTAAGACGAAAGGTATTAGAACCAAAATATAGAACACCGTTGAACGATTTCATTGTAGGCGTGCCAAGAATTAAATCTAAACCAACAAGACTGGGTGCAACAACAGCAGTTAGCTGAAATTTATGACCATGAATAGAGACTTGAAATGTCAATGTTTTATTTCCATAAATGTAAGCACCATTTCCTAAACGAAAGGTAACTGGCTCAACAGTTTTTGGTTCGATACTAGATAGATATGAAATTGAAATTACATCGTCTGACAAAATTGTCCTAGTTGCGCCACTGTCAAGTAAGATAGACCTGTCTGGAAGGTAACCTTTGATAAAATTTTGTCTGTCCAGACTTAGTATAACATCGTCCTGTGCAGGGCCTAAATACATGTCACCAAAATTTTGAGATGTCTCTTGAGACGACAGGAAACGGGCACTGTCTCCTGTGTCTCTTAATGAAAAGCCTGACCACGGGGTGCAGGTGGAGTACGAGATGATCTTCCAACCCTATACCTATGATGCGAATAGTGCTGCGACTGTTCATAACTAGATCTAGAATTACGCTCAGGGAGATACATTGTACTCTGTGGAGTTGTAACATACGGTACAAGGTCTGGTTTTGGTCTACTATTTTGACGGTTAAGGTGACCTTTGGTAATGGCCTAAGTTACCACATAAATAGCACTTAACATGAGGTAATACCTCTTGTTGTGGGGGAGGAAATGACAAATCCTGCCTATGAGGTCGTTGTGTAATAGAACGATTACGTTACGAGATTCCCCTTTTCATCGTATTTTGGTATGATTAATAGTATTCCACGAGGTTGGAGACCAAGAAGGGGGATGGGGGATGCGGTTGTGAACATTAATTCTTGGTTTGAAAGGGTTATGGATGCTCCCTCTACTTCCCAGTTCATGTATAATTATTCTATTAAAACTTTTTCTGGTTGCCCAACTGCATTGTATAAGTGGGGTCAGAACTTTAGCCACCTCACTGATTTAGATTGGCAGCATTTTTTTGAAATGCCCCGTGTTAACACGAACGGAACAAAACTACACTATCTACAGTTTAGATTTTATTTCACTAGAATT
Organism: Holothuria leucospilota; assembly: GCA_029531755.1. NCBI lineage: Eukaryota > Metazoa > Echinodermata > Holothuroidea > Aspidochirotida > Holothuriidae > Holothuria > Holothuria leucospilota. The sequence goes on from CM055961.1 coordinate 49,264,168, forward strand.
TATAGCTACGAATAAGCTACGCCATGCTATGGGGAAGAAAGAAAAGTGACAAATGTTCTTTTTGTCACACTGAACGCGAAAGCCTTGAGCATTATTTTGGGATTGTAAATATGGTTTCAAGTTTTATTTTAGATGTAGAAAGGTCGATTCTCAAAAAGCAATTTGTTTTTTCCAAACAGGATATAATTTTTTGGTTTTAATGAAGGGGAAAAAGCCCCCTTTTAACGTTTTTAATTTTGCATATGACAAAAAACTATATTTAATCAAAGCAAGTGTACAGGGGGTAGAACTTTCAGTCCGCAAGAGTTTTGTACAAGTTTAAGTTTTTTAATTAATGTAGAAAGAGTTAGAGCGAAAAGCAAACCCAATTTCGATCGCAACAAAGCATGATTACTGATTATGATTTATGGGACGTGTTCTAATGATTAATCATCGATTCGTAGTGGTAATGTTTTGAAAGTCTGTGTATTTAATTCAATGATTCAATGCCTTCTTTGTACTTGTTCTAAGTTTTCTTGAAAATCAGTGATCTACCAGAAATACTTTACTTCAATGTTTATATGAGCCCCCCACCCCCCCCCCCCCGCCACCCGCACCCACCCCACCCCCCCGCCCCCCCCCCCGCGCCACCCCCCTCCCCCACCCCAGCCACCCCCAACCGCCCCCCCCCCCCACCCCCCCCCCCCCCCACCCCCCCCCCCCCCCACCCCCCCCCACCCCCACCCCCCCCCCCCCCCACCCCCCCCCCCCCCCACCCCCCCCCCCCCCCACCCCCCCCCCCCCCCACCCCCCCCCCCCCCCACCCCCCCCCCCCCCCACCCCCCCCCCCCCCCACCCCCCCCCCCCCCCACCCCCCCCCCCCCCCACCCCCCCCCCCCCCCACCCCCCCCCCCCCCCACCCCCCCCCCCCCCCACCCCCCCCCCCCCCCACCCCCCCCCCCCCCCACCCCCCCCCCCCCCCACCCCCCCCCCCCCCCACCCCCCCCCCCCCCCACCCCCCCCCCCCCCCACCCCCCCCCCCCCCCACCCCCCCCCCCCCCCACCCCCCCCCCCCCCCACCCCCCCCCCCCCCATTGTTGTAACATGTTGTTACATAATACATATAGGCCCATCAATTTAGCCGCCATCTAGCATGTCGTGGTCGCGGAAAGTATACCGTGGCAAATCACCATGGCAATCGAAAAAAACCAAGTTTTTCGAAATAATCGATAAACTTGGTTTTTCGACCGGAAAAACTTGGTTTTTTTTTTCCTACCGATAAACTTGGTTTTTCTAGTTATTGGACGTTTGGCGTTGAAAGCTTGGTTTTTCGACCGATAATCTTGGTTTTTCGGACCCGATAAACTTGGTTTTTTCGACCGATAAACTTGGTTTGTTTCGACCGATAAACTTGGTTTTTGCGACCGATAATCTTTGGTTTTTCGACCGTAAACTTGGTTTTGGACGATTAAACTTGGTTTTTTTCGACCGATAAACTTGGTTTTTCGAACCGATAACTTGGTTTTTCGACCGATAAACTTGGTTTTTCGACCGATAATCTTGGTTTTTCGATACAGTTTGTCCAAAAAGTAATTCGAAAAAAACCAAGTTTTTCGACCGATAATAACAAGTTGTTTGTCCAATAATTAGAAAAACCAAGTTTATCGGTCGAAAATCCAAGTTTATCGATGGAAAAACCCGGTTTATCGGGCCAAAAACCACGTTTATCGGTGGAAAAAGAAAGTTTTTCGGGCGAAAAACCCTGTTTTTCGGTCGATAAACCAAGTTAATCGGTCGAAAAACCATGTTTTTCGGTCGAAAAACCAAGTTTATCGGTCGAAAAACCAAGATTTTCGGTCGAAAGACCGAGTTTATCTGCGAAAAAACATGGTTTTTGATAGATAAACTTGGTTTTTCGACCGATAAACTTGGTTTTTCGACCGATAAACCTGGTTTTTCGACCGATAAACCCGGTTTTTCAACCGATAAACTTGGTTTTTCGACCGATAAACCCGGTTTTTCAACCGATAAACTTGGTTTTTCGACCGATAAACTTGGTTTTTCTAATTATTGGACATTTCGCTTGCCATACACGTACCTTCGACTCAAGAATTTCCCAGGCACCTGCAATGGTCCCAACTTATTTGCATGCAGCCTTCTGTACACTGCGAGCTTTGCATATTTTCACGACACATAATCGGTCATTAACCAGTTAAAAACACCTTTACTTGTGACATCATTGGACTTCCCCCTTTTTTCGCAGACTTACGCGTGCAAAATTTCCATTGGCTGCTACCAATCCCCGTGATGGTCTACCCTTAGCGACGAACTATTAAGTCCCGCCCCTACTATTCGAACTAGGCTACACCCACCTTCAAACACAGTCCGACTTACGTCTGTCAATGCACGATCGTACTGTCGATTCCGCGTGGAGGCCTGATATAGTGGTATAGTAACCTAACGAAGTAAAGTTTCATATCCTGGGTAACGTGCCGCTCGCTAGAATGTGCGTTACGAACTAGCTGCCATGGGCAAAAATTTAGTATGAAGATTTTCAGCAAAATCAACCATTACCAGCTAAATTTTGTGCCGTATCTTATTCATGAGTGTTGAGTAAGTCTACTTTTGAGAAAAGTATTCGGTAAGAGTTTGGTATCGGACGAAATATCGCTTATCTGTAAAAGCCAAGATGGCGCTGGCTGTCAAAGATTGAAAAAAAAATCGAGGAGATGTGTGTGACGTCACGTAAACATACAAGGACTAAATAGGCATACGACTTCCAAAAAAGGTTACGCAAAAATGGGCGCTGGCCGTTTACAATGAATGAGTATTAAACCTATAGCTGCGATTGGTTAGTTTCACGTATAGAAACTGCATTTCTCAGGCATTTGCAGTAGCCCTTATAATAATACAGTAGCATGCGATTGCAACATCTGGTAAGTGCACATAAACATCAGGGGCGGATCCAAGGGGGGGTTTTAGGGGTTTAAACCCCCCTTTGATTTTCGAGGATTTTTTTCATTTTGTATAATATTTTGTTTATTTTCCCCGGTATGTTTTGAAGGTTATTTTCAGTTACAACAATGCAATTAACATGCCATAATAAGTTTGCTGACAGCGTATTTTTCCTTCTATCGTCCCCATTCTCTCTCGTTCAAAATCCTTATAGAGTCAGTGAGTCCTTCAAGAGGAGGTCCAGCTCTATGATTATCTCACCAAAGAAACGTAATGTTTCTATGGAAATGACAAACATACAAAACATGAAACATGAAGATGGCCTAAGTATAGATTGTAAGGTCTGAGGAGGGTAAATTTTTCTTGGTTCACGCCGCGCCAACCGATGGTCGCGCTCCGCTTAGATAACGAGACAACCAAAAATCCCATGCATGCGATCAAGCCTATACCAGTTGAATTTTGAGGCCCCAATATCAAAATACTTGCAGAAGATTTCAAAAGGAGAAACCAAATTTTCTTTATTGAGCACAAGCGAGTAACTTTCAGTGAGTCACTGTGAGTGCCTAGAGAGAGCACAACAAAGGACTCAATACTCCTAACTCCTGACGCCCAAGATCGTTATCGGCATTGGCGTAGCCAGAGGGGGACCACGGGGGCCATGCCCCCCATCGAACTCTGAAAAAAAAATGGGAATTAAAAACAGTTGTCGGCTCTCCAGAACTCAGTGACGTGACTGAAGTGATGATATGTCGGGATATACAAGATACCTATAATGTACGGTATCCTAGAACCGTCAAGTTACCGTGTTATGATAACTAAAATAGGCAATCATGATACCAGGGAAGGGTCTGGTTTAAATGGTATAGAGTGACCTTACTTGGTCAGTGGCGTAGGACCCGGAGGACCATGGCCCCCCAATGTGTTTTGACGGGGGGCCAAATGTCAAAATCGCCATAGTTTACAGTTTCGTTTTACCCGTTTTTGCTCTCATGAGAACAATTTCTCTAATAAGAACCCAAAATTTTCGGCGCGCTACGCGCGCTATAGAGCGACCCTAAATTCTTCAGTAGTTCCATTCTGCATAGCTAGATAGCGCAAGCCCTTTCCACCTTTCCAAGAAACATGTAGAGAAAGTAATTTATGTAGAGGTCGTAAATTTTCATCTCATATCTCAAAGCCTAGTTACTATTCTCTTGTGTGTGTCATGCGGTACGTTCAGTTGGTGAGAGACTCACGGAGCAATGTTTGGCCACCGGTTTTTCATCGGGTAGTCGGGATGGTTTCGATACAATGTATATTATCTCCAATATGGTCGTACAACCTGTCACAGTGGCGAGGGAACCGGGGGCCAGAGGAGCCATGACCCCAATGTGTTTTGACAGGGGGCCAAATGTCATTTTGCCCCCCCCGAAAAATAGCGATAGTTTACAGTTTCGTTTTACCCGTCTTTTTGCTCTCATGAGAACAATTTCTCTAATAAGAACCCAAAATTTTCTGCGCTCTACGCGCGCTATAGAGCGACCCTAGTTTTTCAATAGTTCCATTCTACATAACTAGATAGCGCAAGTCCTTTCCATCTTTCCAAGTAACATGTAGAGAATGAGCTTATGTAGAGGTCGTAAAATTCATCTCATATCTCAAAGCTTAGTTACTATTCTCTTGTGTGTGTGTGTCATGCGGTACGTTCAGATGGTGAGGGACTCACGGAGCAATGTTTGGCTACCGGCATTTCATCGGGTGGTCGGAATGGTTTCGATACTAATGTATATTATCTCCCATATGGTCTACAACCTGTCAGCCCCTAGAGATTTTCTTCCTTCTTTTTATTCTTAATGATAACATATGTTTTTTGTGAAATCCTACCAAAAATTTCGAGCGCTTTGCAATTTTTCACTTTAGATTCCGGGAAAAACATTTAAAGAACGCGGAACTATGCTTTTCTAGTTTACACAAATTTTATGCAATATATATATATGCCCCGAATGACATGGTCTTAGTACACAGGTTTTTTTCAAATTCCACCTCACCAATACCCGACGGCAATGGGCTGTCGGAGCTTCGGGTCGCTGCCCCCCCCCCCTTTCGAGAAAATCCTGGCGCCACCGCTACTCAACTTGATAATAGACTCTGGCTGTGGAAAATCTCCAGTCCAATTAATCCACTGAAATCCATGGGGATAACTCCACTCTGAATAATTTTGAATAAATTCGGATAGATTGTTACAAACTTAATGTGTTTTAGAATAAATTCAAATCAACCTTCACAAATTTTCTACAAAAATTGCACATCTTGATGGCTGCTATTAAGGCTGACAAGTTCCATTTCCGGCGATCTGGGCTGTATTAAAATCTCAAATTTTCTTGGTACGCTCCGCGCCAACCTATGGTGGCGCTCCGCTTAGATAGTAAACGAGAGCCAACGCCAACAAAATTCCCCAGCCCTCCAGAGCCACCAAAAAATATCTTAGCTACACCACTGCTGATGTGTTGTTGTTGCTGTTGTTTCCTTTTTCTTTAAATATACTACTTTTAGCAAATATTAAGTTGGAGTGTGGAAAGGGTCGAGGTTCAAGGTCGAGAAATCGCATCTTGTCTGCCCCCCCCCCAAATGTGAAACATCTTCCTACGCCGCTGTTGGTAGTAAGCCATAGCTGGTATGCTATTGCTAGACGCGTTTCGACCATGGAAGATAAGTACCAGGTCTCATCAGTATCGGTAAGGTAAAGTCGGAGATAGAATGCCAACGAGTTGACGTAGAAATTTGGTGAACCAATCGTGAAATCTGAATTCTCCTATTTTTCGATAAGCTGGTGCACAGCTAGCAATAGAGAAAAACAAATCGGTTGCATGATAACAACAAGACCCCCTCCCAAAAGCAGTACTTCACTTGATGGAATGATTTCAGAGTGTTATGATTCAATGCTTAATGCTACTTTTCGGGTACTGTATGTCGAGTTTGTGCCAGTAGCAGTTAGAAATATCACTGGTGAATGGATATTTACGTAGCACAAAACTGCGTCTATGAAAGGTTTACAAAGGATAAAATTGCGGTGAAAGAAGCAAGGATGTAACCGACTGCATGTAAAAATATTTTTCCAAAATAGAGCTAATTCTTTGTAGGTGTCGAAAGTTTTCTGAATTTACAGAAGGATATGTTTCAGTTTTAGGAAGTTTCTCGAGTGCAGATAAACCTTGATAGGTTGGTTTTCTCCCTGGTAAAGTATAAAAAAATTCTTTTGGGATTTTTATATTAGCTTTGATAATACACATGTCTCATCGGTATGACCAGAGACGCGAAAAATACTCACGATGTGAATTTCTTCAGATAAACAAAGCACACCTCCGATACGAGTGATGTTTCCATGAAAATATAAAACGCCGTTATTCAGTGTATTTGTATTCGGAAGAGATTTGGTAAAGTTGCTGTGGCACTTTAAATGAAATTGTTGCAAACGCATAGTACGACCAGTGTTCCGATGGGATGGAAGCGTAGTGCGCGTAAGGACTTACAATTCTGTGTTGTTAAAAGGTAAAAACTTTAGCAATAGCACAATCGCATAGTCAACCAACTACATAAATTAGACCATACACTGGTTTAATGAAAATTTACTCCTATACACCATGAGATATAGATTGACTATTTCTATATCAAATTATTTTATCCGGATATATCATTACTTTGGTCACTTCACTGAGTTCTGGAGAGCCGACCATTTCCTCTAATTATGCCAGTGCTCAACCCATGGCTTTATTAACATTCTGAAGCGAAAACTATTGGCTATGTTCAGTTACAACGCTTATGACTTTTGGTAATGTGTTTGACATTTTCTTATAACTGATTTACACCAACAGCCTCGGAAAAATCTGCATATAGGCTAGTGCCTACCTCGAGAAAGGCCTGACTACACAACTACACAAATGTACTGACAACCTTTGATTTGCTAAGCATAATTTTTCTTATGACAGATCAGGGCCGGATCCAGGGTGCGTACGCATTCCCCCGCCCCCCCCCCCATTCTTTGCAGAACAATTGTTTTGTAATGGAACAAAAAATGACTTCAAATGATGCTAAATGTTGCACCAGATTGCATCTGAGGGTACTTAAATATTCAAAAAATTTTCAAAGGGGGACACCCCCTCCCCTTTGACCCCTCCACCAGGCAGGCGATCAGGTCCTGCGGTTGGCCACCCAAATCAAAAATCCTGGCTACGCCAAAAGTTATCGGGCTGTAGAGCATGCATCTCGCACAAGAACTTGTTTTTATACGGATCAAAGAGCCTAGGAAACGCGTGGGAAATGCCATTTCCTGCAATCTGGGGGTCTTCTGGACCAAAAATTTTCTCTGTACGCTTCGCGCCAACTCATGGTGGCGCTCCGCTTAGATAGTAACTATATCGCAAAACCCCCTTTGGTCAAAACCTGCATCCGCCCCTGAATGTTAGTACAATACTCGGCCCATGTATGAAAATGAACGGTATTTTGGGCTGCAAGCTATGGCGTACAGTATATAGCTTGTGACAGGACTAAGCGATAATGCAGATACGGTTTCCCAGGGGCCGTGTTAAAATTCGGATCATGTTAGCACATCACGCCGTGGGTGAATTTAAGGGACATCCCGGCCAAGGCAGGGTAGGGTAATATATACTCCATTACATTCCGCTGTAGGGCCCTGAGTCGGAGATCCAGGAGCCAAGTCTCGAAAACTGATTGCAGAAAGTGCCATCTTCATTCTCTCTCTCCCTAAATGGACTATAATTGGATTAATATTTTTCCTAAGGACTCTGGCTTCAAAGGTTTTGTAAAATAGGTAAGATTCAAAATTTAAGCTTTTTGCATCGTAGAGGGTACGGTCTAGAGGGAGGTTGGTTAGAATTAAAGTAAGTCCATTGTGGTTCCAAAGGCCACGGGTGGCATGGGGTTAAAATGGGATCCAAATCCATCGCAACATCTGTGCCAAATGAAAATGCGGCGAGGCCTTTGTATTGTACCGGAACATGAGGGTGTCGAAACTAAGATGTGATACCATTGCAATGGCATTCCTTCTGACTAATTTTTTGGTAAATACCAGAATGGTTGAACTTTATGGACTTAAACAGTTTTAACGTACATTTAGTCCGCGGAATATGAGGTTCCATGCAAAGTCAAGACTGTTGAACCATGCATAACATGGGGGGCATAAAATTTTCTCCTAATACCCGGTGTACTTGTTTCAACTTTCATCTGGGGCAGAAATATATTTGGTGGGGCACCGCCCTGAAATGTCCCCCCCCCCCCCGTGGCTACATGCCCGTTCAGCAGGAAGAAAGCGCGATCAGAAGATAACATGTTTTAAGCAATTCATACTTCACTTGACATATTTTCAAAAAATAAGGTAATAGGCCTTTATGCAAAACATCAAACGGAAACGTACGATTTGTTGCTCCAACAAAATTTACCAGTGATTAACGGCGAACTTAAACTTCATTACGAATCGTTTTTTATGTCCATCCCTGTTAAATCAGTATCATGCCCATATCCCATGACAAGCTTTCTCCGTGATTGTGCATGTCATATTAGTTCTTTGTGCATCGAAATAGGAACTAGAGCACCAATGGTGCTGAAGCTCATACCTTCAACCAATTAAGGGTCCCTGGCTTCTAGTCTTTGTTAGTGCAAGCGTCATATGACTTTAAATGACGTCAAATGGCTTATGACCCCAAATCTCACATACCCTGATGGCACCTTCCTGAACGTCACAAAAAATTTGTCATGCTATCTTTGCTTTGTAAGTTGTTTCATGAATACAATTTAAGAAAGCAAAAGCCCCTAGGGCCCATCTTCTGCCTTGGACCCCAAATCCAAGTATCATTATGACAAACCATCAACATTGTACAAGAGAATCTGTAGTTGAAGATGCACTTTTGCACACTTCATAAAACCATAGAGTCCACATGGGCTTTTGGACCAAAATTCCAGAAAACCAGAAACAGATCACTAGCCAAGCATCATTATAACAGACCGTCAACTCTGTTAAACATTAACTGGAGGAAAAGTTAATCACTTGCAATACTAAACAAAATGGACCCTATGGTCCATCTTGTGCCTTGGACCCCAACTTGTTAAACACCCTGAAGGTACCACTACCCGAATGTAATTATGACAAACCATCAACATTGTACAAGAGAATCTGCAGGAGTAGGGAATTTGCAAAATGTCATAAAAAGGGCCATAGGGCCCATATGGGACCTTAGACCCAAACTTCCAGAACACCATAAACAGATCACTAACCAAGCATCATTATGACAGGCCTTCAACTCTATTTAACATTAACTGGAGGAGGAATTGACCATTTTGCAATATTTCACAAAATGGACCCTAACGTACATTGGGCCTTGGACCCAAAATTTTAACACCGACCCCGAGTAAACCCGCGTTCTCACGTTACTCGCGCTCAGGGTAACACGGTGTTACCCCGAGCGCGGGGTACGTGAGAACACACTATAATTGATTACTGTCTGACCTTAGCAGTGCAATCCTTGCTTTCAACTGCTAGATTACAACATCTAAAAGTCCAGTAGCTTCTGGTTTTTACACACATTATTGATAAGTTAACAGTTTGTAAACAATCTAGTATTAGCTCTCTGGCTGCCACATGGAACCATGAAAGTACTACCTCAGATGGAACTTAGAATAGTTATCAAGGAACAGGTAACTTTGGAAGGAAGAGGTATTGTCAATTACCACTCATGCACGATGATGAATTATGATGCCAACAGACCTACAATACAGGAATTGTTCATACTGTCCAGTAGGTCCATTTAAACTAACCTAAACAACCGCACAGGACTGACCTCTTGTACACAGACAGTTTTAAAGAGAGTGCAGTACAGAGAAATATATAGGTAGTAAAGTGATTTTGTGAGACTGGTGAAATAGTGGGGTGGCACATCATTGGTTAGAAAGGTATCAAAAGTATTCTTTATCCCAAATTAGAGAAGTAATTTGTAAGAACCATTAACAGAGCTTCATTATGACAAATCATCAACATTGTACAACACAATTTGTAGGAGAAAAAGCATTTTGTAAAATTTCATAAAATGAGCCATTGGGGCCCACATGGGACCTTCAACCAAAATTCAAGGATGCCATACACAGATCACTAAGCAAGCATCATTATCACAAACTGTCAACTCTATTTAACATTAACTGGAGGAGGGGTTGACCATTTTGCAATATTTCACAAAAGGGACCCTACAGCCCATCTTGGGCCTTGGACCCAAAATTCCTGAACACCCTGAAGGGACCACTAACAGAGTAACATTATGACGAACCACCAACATTGTACAAGAGAATCTGTAGGAGGAGAAGCATTTTGCAGAATTTCATAAAAAGGGCCATAGGGCCCACATGGGACCTAGGACCAAAATTTCCTGAACACCCCAAATGGCCCACCACCCAAGGAACATTGTGTCCAAGTTTCAAACAAATTGATGAAAGCATGCGGGAGGAGAAGCATTTTGAACACGTGTGGACAGATAGAAGGATAGATAGATAGATAGATAGATAGATAGATAGATAGATAGATAGATAGATAGATAGATAGATAGATAGAGTGACGCTGCATGATTACAATAGCTCACACCAGCATGCTAGTATGAGCTAATAATGGAATTTTTACTTCAAATTGTTTACCCGTTTACGCTGCACGTGTTATTTCCGTTAACTGTGTGATAAAGATATATACATTCATTAAGAACTACACATATTCGAGTAAGTAGCAAATTGAACGTGAATAAACTAACAACCTGAAACATTAGCCAGTCCCGGTAGGCTTTTATCACTTTGGTCTTCAGATCGATATTCTAAGCATGAAGTTGAACTTAACTTAATTCCATTGTCATATTCAAAATTAGTCTTTTGTATTCCAATTTACTGGACTGACAGAGTTCCTGGTCTTGCCCAGTTTTCAAAACCCGCAACTATGCTGCTAGGCCTACCATTTCTCAGTATTTGGATTCGGCAGGATATAATGTAAGAAGCTACGGGGATACACAGTTTGAATCTCGGAACAAGGGGCTACATGTACGATGATACGTACAATCAAACTATCCTTTTAGAAGGCTACGAAGATACACACTGGGAATCTCGGTTAAAAATAATATATAAAAAGCCAGTAAAAGTTTACGAGGATAACTATCCTTTGAAAAGGCTACGAGGATACGCAGTCGGAATCTCGGGATATGATTTTCACGGGCTGCGAGGATACGTGTTTAGCACATTTGCCGTTCACAATACAGTCCTCCTAGTTCAGTGCATGCATGGTGTCCACCTCTTGTGAACTTCAGACTATTGATTGCCAACAAGTGTCGCCAAACAAAAGAAGGGATTACGGAAAATCTGAAAGGGGAATGACTGACTTGACAATGAGTAAACTAGTTGAAAACGTTGACAACAACCAGATTGCATAGTTTGTTAATTGCGCGCGGAATGTAATTGTAAAGTTCCAAAATTGCGCGCCAATGCTGCTACAAACTGAATACACACAATACATTTAACTATATGTGTACGTATACATATACACATATGTATCAGTGTTCGAAATAACGCATGCACACGTGCACCAGTGCATGTAACTTTTTGGCAGTGCACGTAACTTTGCATTGCTTACCTGCACGCGTGCATGTAGGTCTAGGGCACAAAGATTGGCTTTTTCTTGCCTAAAATTGTCCTTCATTCGAGTGAGATTGATTTCTCCAACAAACTAAAAACTGGTTGGAGATAAATAAAAAGATTAAGATTTAAGCCATAAAGAACATACACAACATACGTTAGGATATTTAGTGCAACTGTGCAATGTCCGTTTTCATTTACTAGACAACAGTTCGGTGATTTCGACTGACGTATGTAAAATCGCCAGTTTGCAAAACGTTCCTACATGCACTGTACTAAACAGTGTGTTATAGGCCTACTATGTCGTATCGTACACGCACACATGTACGGGATAAGCTCCGTTAGCGGAAGTAAGACGAGTAGGCTTAGGTTCGTAATTTTTTCTGTCATAGACACAAAGAAACATTCTGTGTGTATTACAGGTATTTTTCAGAAGAGTGAAAAGAAAGTAAATAATGGGAGATTCAGCACATCACTGCATTATTTTTGCGCAAGGCTGTGAACTTGTGGTAATGATCGGCGGGAAAAATCTGAGGGCCTAGAATGAGTTACGTAGACTGGTTGCAAGTAATGAATAGTCCATAGTTCATAGTCCAGTAGGCCTGCCTTTGAGATTGTATTGGCCTACATTACCAAACCATGCTTCACAGAACTGGAGCCATAATAAAATTAGTAAGTCTGACTTATTCACTACCGATTTTAACGATTGTTCATTTGTAACTTTGCCATTGTTAATATGAAGTTATGAACAACAAAGTACAAAATCAGGCTATGCCAAAACTGTGTCTACGTAAACTGTAAATTTATTTCAGCCAATCGTTACACAGAATGATTCTGCAATTCTGAGGAATCAGCATACTGAAATAGAAGTGTGATTAATCGATGTTTAATTGCAGAAATATCTATGTGATTAAATGATTAACTCATTATTAATAAATCGCAAATCGACATCCCTAACACATTGTTGTGAGTTGGTGATAGAACAAATGCAATTCATTATCATATTTTAATGGTGCATGTAAGAATTTATTTGTGCAGGTAAACTTTTGTAGCTACATGCACAGGTGCATGTAACTTTTTTTTTCTAATTCGAACACTGATATGTATACTATATTTATGTATACTACATACTAGCCTATATGTACGTATACTGTACTTACGTACGCTACACTTATACATATCATACTACTGCCAAAATTTATGTACATTTTTCCTATTTGGCAGGAAATAATCATATTTTGTGTGGTACTCAGTGGGAATTAAGTGGAGGCACATTACATCACAAAATTGCATGGCTGCCGTGTGTGTATTGGATAAGGTTAGTTTGCATTGCACAGTACGCCGACAGACCGAGGTACTGTAACCGTTTCCACACCGCTATGCCGGGATCGAGTCTTGCTCTGCGCGCCGCACACCAGACTGAATTATTGCGCGCCAAATTCGTGGTAAAATCAGTATGTAAATTAAAAATGCGCGCGGAACTTCTTCCGCGAGACTGACAAATTATGCAGTCTGGGACAACAATAGGCAACATTGACTGACTTGTTGCCATGGTTCTTTTCAAAATTGACAAAGAATAAGACGTAGTAAACTAGTTTGGCTGTCTAAGAGGATTAAACGCACAGTAAGATGATGTTTCATTTCTGTTCATTACCGGCTGTACTGTAGGCCTAGGCTAGGCCTATATAGGTCTACAGCATAGTATGGAAAGCCACAAAGCTACCCAAATAATGTCAGCAGTCAGCAGACTAATACTTCACATAATCTTTGCCAAAAGGTCGAGAAGTTTGTGGCCTAAATCAGGTAGCCTACTTTTGTACACCCTTCGGCTGGGTTCTGTGCTAGGCCTAGCTTCAGACTGGTTCACTGCTAGGCCTACACAGTTAAAAACAAACGTTTAGTCTGATAAAGGCTAGGCTATAGCCATCAATACTGAATAGGAAGTACATGTAGGCCTAGCCTAGGGTACCTAGGCCTAGTTCTCACGTAGGCCTACACGTTGCTCCCTGAACTAGGCCTAGTAATACGGGAATCCCCATACTAGGTCAGCAGACTGTGGACTAATGTAGCCTAGGCCCACAGGCGTTCGAAACATTACGTACATATACTACACACTATATATATATATATAATAAGTCTTATTATATACAGTATACTGGGCTTATCATGAGTCGATCACTTAAGGAACATTGTGACCATAAAAATATTAAAACATTTACAAAAATCAATAAAACTTTGCCGTAACATTTTGCTGTATGTCTTCCTCATTGTGCTATATTTTGGTGTTGTTCGGATTGCGTAATCCGTAGAAAATGAATTTTGAAATGTAGCCTAGGTGGCAGTACATGCAACAATGCTTATGAAGGAATCTTGAGTCAATTGCTACAAAAAACAAGCAAATAAAATGCTTGGTCACCATTTTTTGTAATTTTTGCAAATTTCTAGTTCATACTTATGCCGAAACTTGAAAATTTGGCCATGAGTAACGTTTTTGCTTTGGACATCAAAAATAGCAAGGCAAATAATTGCTTTTTATGTTGTTTGAAGAAAATGCAATGCAGGTCATCCTTACACTGCAATCACATCACGCCGTACTGGCGTTTAGAATGCAGTGATCGACTCATGACACTAATCGACTCATGATTACTTACTATATATATAGTGTGTAGTATAAATGTTTCGAATGCCTGTGCCTAGGCGTAACGTTAGGCCTAGCCCTAGGACCAGAGTGGCCAAGGCCCATAGTAGACTAGGCTACACTATGGATCCAGGGAGTTGCTATTTGAACTCCCTGATGGATCTAGGCCTACTTCACGGACCAAAGTGCTAGTGTATAGGCCTAGGGGCTTACGTTAGTTTTGCAGAAGTGTTTGGAAATCCCGAATTTCCCTCACTGACTGAATAAGGATAACCTTCGCAGGTTGATCATTAGCTGTGTACCAAAGACACTACAGCGCCGTTAGGCGCCGTATACGGCGCTATACTGTCTTTGGTGTGTACCCCATAGACTCTTTTCCCAATAGGAATTACAAAGGATTGTGGGATAGAATTTTGGTGTGCATCATTTTTTGTCACAGCAAAATGCCATTGACAACAACATCGCCTACCCGAACTCTATCCCACAATCCATTGCAATTGCTATTTGGAAATTAAAAGGGTCTATGCAGTATAAACATTCAGGTTCAGCAGCCTGATCAGATTAGTATGGAACGCCAAAAGGTCAATAGATTATGTGTCATTTTACTTATTATACACTGTCAAGTGTCATGTTGGCTCGTTCAATTTTGTCTTATCTTTAGTTGTCTCATTAGATTTTGCCTCCTTTTTAGTCCTCGTGTTCGTTAGCTAGTACATTTCAGTTTGTTTTATATAAATTTTACTCATGTTGGTTTCTTTCATTTAAAGGGGAATTTTCATGATCCCAGACAGTTCCAATTCTCCCAACTATGCATCTTCTAGCTCCTCCCATAACTGTATGAGGCTCTTCCTTGTGCAAGAAAATACCTGTTTCATTGCTTAAAGGCCATGTCCTGGTGAGCATACATGGCTATAAAATGTAATAAAAGTACTCTCTCTCCCTTGTGTGGAATGTGAGCTACTCTGCATCTTTCAAATTTTCAAACTTTGATGTCAATCAAAGAGCAGTCACCAACTGAGAATTTTGATATACATACACTAAAAATATACTTTGGGGTGATGACAGTCTGTCTTTAAGTTCGCCTCATTTCATTTCAGTTTTGTATCATGTATGTTTGAGTAGCGTGGGGAACGGGCTGAGTGCCAGTACCCGGCGGGCTGAGTAGCAGGCCGGCACTGGTTGGTGAGTTCGGCCGAAACGGAGTAGTATGATAGATACAGGACAGGAGAGCTTGAGAGGTACTGCTTCAAGTCTTCGGCATTTATTACGATGTACACCAAAATACGGACAGCGTCCACTTCGGATGACAACCAAACCAAGACTGACAAACACTGAAGACGAATACAAATGCCCATTACGAATACATCAAACTAGACTACAAAAAGAACTTACGTAGGTTACCCAACTCATTATAGCAAAGACAACGGAATTCTCACACTCAACATAATTGATCTCCTTACCCTTGTTTCATATCATTTTGTCTCATTTAAGTTTCATTTCATTTTGTCTCATTTAATTTTGTTTCATTTCATTTTGTCTCATTAAAGTTTGCTCCATTTCATTTTGTGTGATCTCATTTTGTCTCAGTTCATCTTGTCTCAGTAAAGTTTGTCTTTCATTTTGTCTCATTAAAGCTTGTTTCATTTCATGTTGTCTCATTTTAGTTTGTTTCATTTCATTTTGTCACATTTCAGTTTGCCTTATTTCATTTTGTCTCATTTTCAGTTTGCGTCATTTCTCATTTCAGTTTGTCTCATTCTATTTTGTTACATTTCAGTTGCTTCATATCATTTTGTCTTGTTATAACTGGCGGCGCTGTTCGATAAATAAAGGCATCACGGGAACTTTTCAAGGCATAGTTGCATACTACAGCCTAGTTACCGAACACTTCACTCACGGTGGGTGGCATTGTCTGATCCTAAAGACTATGTTTATTTTCCATTTAAAATCTTTTCTCATTTATTTATTTTTTCTTTAGAAAATGCCTTTTAACATATACTACGTTTAATACGAGAAATAGCATGTTTGTTCTTGTTGAGTGTCGTCATAAGAACGCACTTCATATTGCTGAGTTGAGCCAGTGAATGGAGGCTGCAACCCCACCCATCACCCTCGAGTAAGGGAAAACGGTTTTCCTTGAGCATGTTATTTACTAAAAATGGTGCAAATTTCTCAGGCAGCAAAATTTTTTCGCAGCCATAAATGACCAGCTCTCCTAGAAAAAAAATGTATGTTTTGTTAAACTAGATATATTTCTGCCTTCTGCTTTATGTGTGTACTGTCGAAAGGCGTTCTTGTTTGCCAAGGTCTTTATAAGTGATGTTAACTCCTCTTTAGAGACTCTTTGTGAGCATCGAGATAAAAAGTCTCAGGAATTTGTTCTTGTGTTCTTCTTCCGTCCGAAATGCCCAATCGAATTCTGATTTTTTTAGAATTAAAAAGAGTGGTCGGCTCTCCAGAACTCAGTGACGTGAATGAAGTGATGATATGTCGGGTAAATAAAAAAGGAGATCAGGAAACCAGGGATGGGTCTGGTTTAAATGGTATAGAGCGACCTTACTTGGTAGTAAGCCATAGCTGGTATGCTATTGCTAGACGCGTTTCGACGTTGGAAGATATAAGTACCAGGTCGCTCATCAGTAGCGGTAGGGTAAAGTCGGCGATAGAATGCCAACGAGTTGTAACGTACAAATTTGGTGAACCAATCGTGAAATTTGTATTCTCGTATTTTTCGATAAGCTGGTTCATAGCTAGCAACAGAAAACAACAAATCGATTGCATGATAACAACAAGACCCCTTCCCCAAATCAGTACTTCAAATGGAATAATTATAGAGTGTTACTGTTCCAGGCGCGTAGTCAGGAATTGGCCAAGGGCTAAGCCTGTAGGCAAACTATCTAAGCGTAGCGCCACCACAGGTTGGCGCGAAGCGTACAAGAAAATTTGGCCGAAAATGCCTGCCATATCGCTGGAAATGGCACTTCCCAGGCCTTGTAGGTTGCATATAAACATTATTTTATTTTGAGTTACTAGCAATATCATAAAAAAATCATTAAAAAATATGCTCAGGGAGGGGACGGCTACCCCCTTCGCTCCCCCTTGGCTACGCGCCTGTAATATTCAATGCTTCTTTTAGGGTATTGTATGTCGAGTGCCAGTGAGGGTTAGAAATATCACGGGTGAATGAATATTTACGTGGCACAAAACTGCGTCTGTGAATGGTTTAAAAAAGGATAAAATTGCGGTGAAGGAAGCAAGGATGTAACTGGAATGAAAATTATTTTTCTAAAATAAAGTAAAGCTAATTGGTAAGTAGGTGTGGAAAGTTTCCTGAATTTACAGAAGGATACGTTTCTTTTTTTAGGAAGTTTCTCGAGTGCATATAATCCTTGATAGGTTATTTCCCTGTTAAGGTGAGAGACATTCTTTTGAGGTTTTATATCAGCTTTGATAATACAAATGTCTGATTGGTATGACCAGAGAGGCGAAAAATACTCATGATGTGAGTTTCTTCAGATAAACAAAAGCACACCTCCGGTACGACTGGTGTTTTGATGAAAATAGAAAACGCAGTTATTCAGTGTGTTTGTAATCGGAAGAAATTTGTAAAGTTACTTGGACGACCAGTGTTCCGATGGATTAGAAGGGTACTGCGTGTAAGGACTTTTTTCTGGTGTAAAAAGGTAAAAACTTGAGTAATAGCACAATCGCTATAGCTTACTACTACGTATGGTCAACCAACTACATAAAACCCGACCCTACACTGGTTTCCTGAAAATTTACTCCTATACACCATGAGATATAGATTGACTATTTCTATATCAAATCATTTTATCCCGATATATCACTACTTTGGTCACGTCACTAAGTTCTGGAGAGCCGACCATTTTTTCTAGTTATGCCAGTACTCAACCCATGGCTTTATCAATATTCTGGAACCGTAACTATTGGCCACGTTCAGCTATAACCGACGCTAATGACTTCTGGTAATTTGTTTGACATTTTTTATGACTGAGTTACACCAACACCCCCGGAAAAATCTGCATAGGCTAGTGCCTACCTCTCGAAAAACGCCTGACTACACAACTACACCAATGAACTGACAACCTTTGATTTACTTAGCAAAAGTTTTCTAATGACAGTTCAGGACAGAATTCAGGGTGTCTCCATCCCCCCCCCCCCCACATTATTTGCAGAGCAATTTATTTTATTTTTATTTATGTACTTTGGGGGGGGGTAATGGAACAAAAAACTGACTTCACATGATGCTTAATGTTGCACCAGATTGCATCTGAGGGTACTTAAATATTCAAAAATTTCTCAAAGGGGAGGGTTGACCCCTCCCCTTAGACCACTCCCCAGGCCGGCAATCAGGCCCTGCAGTTAGCCCCCTCCCCAAACAAAAATCCTGCCTACGCCAAACGGGATCAGTTTCTCAGCCCGTATTCTTTCGTGTATTAAAGTAGCTCTTCTTTGAAAGCACGCCTGCAAGAAATGAAATTTTTGACTTTTCAGTAACGAAGACCCCTGTTGGAATCTTGAATCAAACAATATAATATAGTAGTTTTAAGTTAGTGCGTGAAAAATAAGCGTACGGGATGATTTTTCTGCAAAAAACTACCCAGAAATAAGTTTCCATGAACTCAGAAGGGCTGCAGCCTCAGCCCACCTTGCTTGTACACTGTGCTTGAAGATCTCGCACTATGCATGACTGCTCATTGCATCCCAGATTTTTGTAAACAGAAATTTACGGAAGCCGAGAACATCGCGGTGGTGTGAAATCGAACATGCTAGTTTTCCCACCCCTTTCTTCGGTAAACATGGGAAGGAGAAATCAAGATACGATTTCCACCGATAATGTGGATTGGAGAAACCAAAGTTAGAGAGGGGGTACTTCAAGAAAGGACCATTACACAGTGTCTATTTTCGAACACCCTGTCCATAAATGGACGAGCCCGCACATGACACGGATTGACGCTGTATAACTTAGGTTATATTATTACCAACGTGGGATGATCCCACCGTGGTACGGAGAAATCGTCGACGAGCGAGCTAGCTATGTTACTTAAATCAGGGAGTTGCTAGCAACTCCCTGCTTAAATTGAAAAGAGGATCCGTGCCATGTGCGGGCGCGTCCATTTATGGACACTGTGTAATGGTCCTTTCTTGAAGTACCCCCTCACTAACTTTGGTTTTCTCCAGTCCACATTATCAGTGGATAATGGTAAGGAGAAATCGTATCTTGATTTCTCCTTCCCATGTTTACCGAAGAAAGGGGTGGGAAAACTGGCATGTCCGATTTCACACCACAGCGATGTTCTCGGCTTCCGTAGTAATTTTCATTACAGTCAGAACGATTCCATGGTAGGACGACATCAAGAAGGTCACGCTTACGTGAGCCGGGCAGTTAAGACACAGCTTTGGCTCTTATTTTTTATGTTTTACCAGGGAGTTGCTAGAGAGCAACTCCCTGGTTTTACTAACATTTTCCATTAGCAACCTTTTTTTCGGGCTGGCAGAACCATAGAAGAATTTTCAAGGAAACGGGGTTGCTTCTGGACTGCGATTAATAATTAATGATTGGTGTCTTTCACAGAAGTGTGTCATTTCATAATTTGAAGCAAGAAACAGCAGAGTTTTGGCTGCGAAAAACCTGCGCTCCCTGAGAAATTTGAGCCATTTAGTAAATATTCTGCTCGAGAAAAGCGGTTTTCCCAAACTCGAGGTGAAGGGGCTTTGCAGTCTCTACTATTTACTGGCTCAACTTGAGCTATTAATATAATGTATTGCGGCCTCGCTATGTCACTCAACAAAACGCCTATACTATTTCTCGTATTAAACGTACTGCTAAGAGGCATTTTCTGGAAAAAAAGAATGAATGAGAACAACAGCTCTTCAATGGAAAAGTAGAGAACGTCTATAGTACCAGACGATACAACCACCTATCATGAGTGAAGTGTTAGGTAACTAGGCTGGTATGCATTAAAAAGTTCCTTAGTCCTTTTTAATTGCCGAAGGCAAAAAGGAATCTACGCAATGGTGATGTCACTTGTGTGTGCGTGTACGTACGTGTGTGTGTGGGTTTAGGTGTATTTTAGGTGTATGTGACACTTGTTGTAAACACGATATCTCAAGAAGGATATAACTTTGAGGGATTTCATACTTGACAAGTGGATGCCCCATATTGATTAGATGATCCCTATCGTTTTATGGAGATCATTTCGGGTCATAAGAGGTCAAAAGGTCGGCAAAACCATGTAAACATGATATTCGTGAATAAGTTAGTTAGATGAGATTTAACGACACACCAACACGAATGTGTTATATAGTGTCAACTAGATAAATACGGTTCAAGTTTGGTTTCAAATACAGTTCAAATGCAGTGCAAGTCCTCCCCTTTAGTCGCCTCTTACGACAGGCGGGGAATACCGTGGGCATATTCTACAACCCCCAGCCCACAGGGGGTATGATATTCATGAAGGTAACTACTAGGGATCTCATACATGGCATGAGGATTCCCCTTATTAAGTAGATGATCCCTATTGTTTTTGTGAAGGTAAAGGTCATTTGGGGTCACGAAAGGCCAAAAGGTCAAAATCTTGAAAACTGTTCGCAAACACGGTATCTCAAGAGGGGTAACTGTGAAGGATCTCATATTTTAGCTGACCCATATAGAATAGATGAAATCTATTGTTTTGAGTGGAGGTCAAAGGTTATTTGGAGTCATGAGACATCAAAAGGTCAAAGCCTTGTAAAAATGATAACGCGAGAAAGATAACTGTGAAGGATCTCATACTTGTTATGTAGGTGGTTCATATATAGTAGATGCTTAAAATATTTTTTGGTGGAGGTCAAAGGTCATTTCGGATCACAAGCGGTCAAAAGCTCAAAACCTGGTAAACAGGACATCTCAAGAAGAGTAACTGTGAGGAATCTCATACTTGGCATTTAGATGGCCCATGTTTATTACATGATTGCTATATTTTTGGTGGAGGTCAAGGTCATTTGGGGTCTTGAGAGATAAAAGGTCAAAAGATTGTAACTAAACACTATATCTCAAGAACGTGAGGGAATTCATACTTTGCTTGTGGATGTCCCATATCCAGTGGATGGTCCCTGTCATTTTTAGTGGAGGTCAAAGGTCACTTGGGTTCATAAGAGGTCAAAAGGTCAAAAACTCGTAAACACGGTATCTCCAGAAAGGTAAATGTGAGGGATATCATATTTGTCATGTGAATGTTTCATATAAAGTCGATGCTTCTTATAACTTTTGATGAAAAGGTCATTTGGGGTTTCGAGAGGTCAAAAGGTCATAAACTTCAAACAGGATATCTCAAGAACAGCTACTGTGAGGGATCTCATACTTGGCCTGTGAATGGCTCATACTGACTTACATGATTCTTATCATTTTGTGGAGGTCAAAAGTCATGTGGGGTCAAAAAATGTCGAGCAGTATAAACCTTGAAAA
The DNA here is from genome assembly GCA_029531755.1 of Holothuria leucospilota. Classification (NCBI taxonomy): domain Eukaryota; kingdom Metazoa; phylum Echinodermata; class Holothuroidea; order Aspidochirotida; family Holothuriidae; genus Holothuria; species Holothuria leucospilota. Next base: position 49,285,857 of record CM055961.1, read on the forward strand.
CTGCTCATTACACACGGTATCTCAAGATATGTAAGCGTTGGAGATCTCATATTTGAGCCGTGGAAACTTTCTATTGAATTGATGATCCCTTATAATTGTGGTGGAGGTCACAGGTCATTTGGTGTCATGAGAGGTCAAAAGGTACGAACCTTGTAAACATGGTATCTCAAGAGAAGGGTAAGTAAGTGTAAGGGGTCTTAAAGTAAAAATGTGGATGGCTCATATTTTGTAGATTATTTCTATTAAGTTTTGGTGGATGTTGAAGGTTATTCGGGGTAGTCATGGGTCAAACTGTGAACCTCGTAAAAATATGTCAAGAAGGGAGACTGACTGTTATGAATCTCATACTTGTATGTCTGTGCCCCCATGGTAAGGTGGAGAAGCCTATTGATTTTGCAACAGGTCAACAGTCATTTGGGACTGCCCTAAATCAAATGCAATATACCTTAAAAAATAGCTTGTAACCTTGATATCTCAAGATGAGTAATAGTTAGGGACCTCATATTTGAACCTCCGAGACACGACTTGTCAAGTATGAAACATGGTTGCATCTGGTTATGCTAAAAAATATTAAAATCAAACAACTGACGTATGATAAACTTGTTAACATGAATCAATCAATCTGATCTTTACCCATGGGATTTAAACTTAAGCACAGTAAGTTCACAATGAAACTGTTCCAACTTCAAACCACTGTGCTAAAATTATATCCATATGGCAAGTAATCACAAAGCCTCTGGGCTTGGTTGTTTTCATTGTAGAACAACCAGTGCCACCAGTTATAATCAAAAGCCACAGGCTTCTAGGCTTACAATAGTATCATGTCATGGTCAAGAATTTGAAGGGGATTTAGAACCGGCCGAGTGACTTTAAGTCACTCCTACGGAATTTGGCCTAATAACAAAGGGGAATCGAGAGCCTAGAATCTAATATCAATGGGGCCGGCTTGAAAATGGGGAAAGAAACAAAGCAAAGGTGAAAAAAAGGAAAGGAATCCTAGGGAGCTAGAAGAATACAGAGAGGCAGTCTACAAGGCCTGGACAATCCCCGGGGTAGAAAACTGAACTAAAAGCCCTACCACCGGCCGCGCCGTTCCCTGGAGAACCAGGACATAACTCACAGGAGCTCTAGCAGGTGGGTTCCTAATCTAATTAATAAATAATAAATCCCCACCCCCCACCCTCAACCAAGCGGACTACCTCATCCCATTTCTCATAGTTCATAATATCAAGGGAGGTTTTAATATTGTTTTTACGGTGGGTAATTAATAATTTAGTAATGGTATTTTTAATATTTGGATCAGATTTTAGGTAGGTTAGGGTTAGCTTGGTGTTCAAATCAAGAAGTCTTTGAAAAAGTTCAGTGGAACCAGTGGTTAAGAGCACCTGTTTAGTTGAGATATAGCTTGGAATTCTAAATGCTAGTCTGTTGGCTGTTGTATTTACTCTTTCAATTTTACTAATAAGGGTTTTGGATGCAGTTAGATAACAAATACTACCATACTCAAGGATGGGTCTTATGAGAGTTTTATAAATATTTATACTAATTTTCGGTTTTATGAGTCTGTTCTGTAACAGATTCTTTAGGGTTGCCAGACGTCCCCAGGCTTTGGCACAAACATTTTCAATATGGTCCTTAAATAGAGCATTTTGGTCAAAAACAACCCCGAGAAAAGTAACTTTATTGGAACTAGTTATATATTATCAAAAAGGGTAAAAGTAGTATCAGGAATTATTTTATTCTTTTCTTTGAAGTTGACCAGTTCAGATTTTAGAGGGTTTATTTTTACACGCCATTTATTTTTACACGCCATTTATAACACCAGATCTCAATTTCTTTCATTGCATTTTGTAAGTAAGTGGTAGTAGTTTCAGTGTTTTTAGCAGATGTCCATATAGCAATATCATCAGCAAATTGAGAGACATTACAGTATTTTAAACGGGGAGAGGGAATGTCGTTAACATAAAGTATATAAAGTAGGGGGCTTAAGACAGAACCCTGGGGAGTCCCCGCTGCTAATTTACAGTAGTTGCTGAAATTACCTTTGAAGTGGATTTGCATTAATCTATTACAGAGAAAAGATGAAATGATTCGGATATAACTAGCATTAAGATTACTAAAAGAGAGAGTGTATATCTAAGCCCATTATGCCAAGTGTTGTCAAAAGCCTTCTCAGCGTCTAGAAAAATAGCAGAGGTCACTTTCCTTTGTGTTATACCTATTGAGATATCATGGGAAAGCCTAAAGAATTGATTAAAGGTTCCTCTTTTTGTCCTTAATCCACGTTGATTACTGTTAATTAAGTTTTTCCGTTCTAAGATATTTCTAACACGGTTAGCTATTACACGTTCAAAAGTTTTACCAATACAGGAGAGTAAGCTGATTGGTCTATAATTACTATGGTATAAGGGATTTTTATTAGGCTTGGGGATAAGGATAACTTTTGCAGTCTTCCAGCTAGAGGGGAAGTAGCCTATACTAAGGAGAAGATTAAATAGATTGCAAAGAAAATTCAGAAGAGCTACAGGGCTATTTTTTTAACATTCTGTATGTAACCTTATCTAACCCAGGGGAAGAAGAGCTTTTGCTATTTTTAGGGCCAAGTTAATTTCATCTATAGTACATGGATCAATATTATCTAAATCGTTTGGGTCAGTGTAATTAGGAGAAAATAAGGGGTCGTTATATCCTTAATATAATGGTCAACTTCATTTTTAAAATTTTGGTCACAATTAGGTGAGTCAAAAGTTTGATATGGAGAGACTGTATTGTATCAGCCAACAGACTAGCTTGTTCCTGGTGCTCAGTGATTTTATTACAATTTTTATCTATTAGTTCAGTATTAATGTTGTTTATGCCAGGAGAGATAGTCTTTTTAACTTTTTTCCAGAATTTTTGGGGGTCAGTTCCACGTTTGATATTCTGATATATATATATATATATTACTGTTCGGACATGACAGAGAATACTCCAGATTCTGAGCTCTCATTGGATAATCGTTTGGCGATCAGTACGAATTGTCGAATTTGATACAAATGTGTGGTAATTCGTAGTACTATTTTAACAATTCTATGGAAATAGGGCTCGATTTTACGGTCATACATAATGTACGAATTTTCCTCTTTTGTCGATGTCGAAGGTGTCAACTTGGAATTTTCATATTATGGAACCTATGTCTGATTATGAAGAAATATGTAACAAAATTGAGTCAAGTGTGTGGTATTCGACGCAAAACCTGCGACTAAAATTAGGTGACTACGAAGTGCCAGTTTACGGTACATTTTGTTTTGATTTTGGTCGCTATATCCGCTATAATTTTTTTTTGTATTTTATGTCGCATATTGTACTAATTTGTTACTAGTATGCTATGAAAAGTTGTATGAAGAGTTACCTAATATGTTCAAATAAGTACAAACTTGGCGCTATTTTACATACTGTCGTAATGTTACTATATCCTAAGGGTGTAAAGAGAGAATCCGCGATTTCTTATGTATTTTACTTTTAGATGACGTCACAGGTTTCGAAAAGGTGAATACGGCCGCTTAAGCTTACAAACTATTGTAAGCTAACAAGGCAAAATGAAGCAAACTGAAATTAGAAAAAGTAAAATGAGGCAAAGTGAAATGAGACAACGTGAAATGAGGTAAACTTAAGGCAAATTGAAATAAGGCCAACTGAAATTTTGCATGAACTGCAAGAGGACAAGTAAATTTTTGAGTAAATTTGTGGCACTAGTAAATTTACGGCTTCAAACCATATATTCATCACGTTGTGAAGGTTACTCAAGGTATTAGACTGCCACATGAAAACCCCTTGATGTCAGGCAAATTGAAATAAGGCCAACGAATTTTTGCATGAACTGCAAGAGAACAAGTAACTTTTTGAGTAAATATTTCATAAAAAATATGAAATGAAACAAACTTAAATGAGACAATGAAATGAAGCAAACTGTAATGAAACATTTAATGAAGTGAAAAAACTGTAAGTTAAATGAGACAAAATAAAAGTAAGCAAACTTTAATAAGACGCAAACGAAATCTAAATGAGACAAACTGAACTGAAACAAATTTTAATGAGACAAAATGAGAGGCAAACTTCAATGAGACTATAACCTAAGGAAAAATTACATAAGGCAAACTGAAATAAAGCTGACGAAAATCACCCCCACCCCCCCCCCCCCCCACCCGCACCCCCCCCCCCCACCCCCCCTCCCCTCAACCCCCGCTCGCCCCCCCCCCCCCCCCCCCCCACCCATTCATCTGGCCTTAAGTACCTTCTCCGTATTTTTCGACAACGCTTGCAACCCGAGTTTAGCCAAGGAACCGTTATTACCTGGCGTTTAGACCCATCTTGGTTATTAAGTCAGTGTTGTTCAGACCTAGTTTAGGGCAACTATGGTGCCGTCCACGCTATTGATTTAAACCGACGTTCAATAAGCGGTCCATCCAGTCTTCAATAACTTTTAAGGGTGAGTTTTTTGAGGTAATTCCCCACCCCCCCCCTTACCTCTTCACTGGAGTATTCTCATAGAATGTTGTATCATAGTCGATATGTGTGAATGCATTTTTGTATTAGCCTATATTGACCCAGTCTATTTTGGCCTGCCAAAACACACGGATATTAAGTATTGCCAGTGCTAATGTAGCCTAAAAGTTTACCATATCTAGAACTTGAATATTTTGACCCTATTTCAATTCAGTTTTACGTAGTATTTCATGGTGTAGTCTATAGTAACGCCACAGAGTCAAAGAGTGTCGGCTTCATTATGCAGAATTTGCAAATACTGGCACATCCATTCCGTAGGTGTGATAGTATGGTGTGTCGAACTTTTAACCATCAGAAGCTTTTGTTTACATTTGCACTCGAGTGGATTGAATCACTGTAGTACGTAGGCGTGGACTTTTACAATTTCACACGACGTCTGAAATAGATACACCCAGTCATGCTGCCTGTGTATTTTCTTTTTCGTTTGTGGCATAGTGCTATTTAATCAAAGAGGAAGTCTCTGACGCCTTCAGGTTATTTATGCTCTCATTTGGACTTAGCACGCCCAAGGTTTGAGGAGCTTGGTCCCTCAAATTTTTAACCAAATTTGCTCTCGGTAGTTACTCCCACTCTTTGAATGCAGTACGATAGCATGTGTAGGTTCAATTTCCATTTTTTTTCATGTCCTGTGTATACAGTGGGTGCAGCCATTTTTTTTTATTTTTGGATGTTTTTGCGCGTGACATAGCCGTAGTGGCACCAACGGGTTTGAAATTTTTGCAATACTGGGTTTTTTCATTGTTAAATACTTTCACATATTTCGGTCTTACATAAACGAATTTTGACATTTGTATATGAAACAAGAAGAGAGGGTTGTTCTCATTTTCACATAATCTGTAATGTTTATTTAATCAATAAATTAATTTTAGGAATGGTGAATGAGTTCACAACTTTTGAAATATTTTATTGTACTGGTACATATGTTAGTTTCAGAGGAAAAGTGAATCCTTTTCATATCGCGATCTACTCTCTCGATATTTGATAACGATATTTTACAGGTAATAGTGAATGTGTACTTGTAGCATTTTAAACAATTTTCACAACATCAAAATGGGTTCACTTATGATCTTGTTGTATGTGCTTTGGTGGTACAGTTTTGTCATTTACAATGGATGATGTCAAGATAGAAATGTTTAATTAAACTTTGTCAGACATATCCACATAGCAGAAAGTATTTCACATATTTTACCATGACAGTCAATGAAGTGTTTTACAATGATGATGTATGTATGTTTAGTACGAGCTGAGGTTTGGAATCACAGTTGAGTGTTTTCTCCTTTCAGGGAAACCCACCCTCACTTTCCTCGCCGTGTTGCCTCACATCGTCCTACCTTTTTGTAACAGAATGTGATTGATGCCATATCATTGCATATTCTAAATACTCGTCTGCATATTTAGAATCAATAAAATATTTCAAACTTGGTTTTCAAAATTTATAAAGTCCGAAGGTGATGTTATGTAGTACAGGAGGTATATTCATACTAATCTAGAGGGACGCCATTTTGTTGTTTGCGACTTAAACTTCCTTCCTTTTGTCCTAGATTCCCAGATCCCTTCCTTTCTGGACGGTCAGAAAAATCCAATGCCAAATCTCAGATATCTGGCAAGCTTAGTTTGTGCAGGGATCTGGAAGACATCCAGCTCCCTGGTTCATGGGTGTGGTTTTCCAAACCCCTTACCCCCCCCCTAATTGGTCCAGCCTGTTCATATATATTCATATGGCGCTGTGCATGTTTACTATGGACCAATCAGGAGCTCATAAATTGTATCCCATAATAGTAGCAGTCACCGTTAGGGTCAGAGCTTCCACGTGTCTGTCGTCAATCCTGCAGTCACTTGAGATCAGAAGCTAAGAGAGACAAGACTTCTAAACAACTAAGACACCATCACCGGCTTTAGGGCCGTTTAGTCAAGGAAATTGAAGGAAGAGATATGAAGCCTGTTTATGGCAAGCGAAATTGTCCAATAATAGAAAAAACCCCCCCCAAGTTTATCGATCGAAAAACCAAAGTTTATCGGTCCGAAAAACCAAGTTTATCGGGTTCGAAGTTGCGAAAAACCAAGGGTTTATCCCGGATCGAAAACAAGTTTATCTCCGAAATCTGGTATATCGGTTTGGAAAAAAACTAGATTTTCAAAATAACTTGGGCTTATCGGTCGAAAAACTTAGATTTTCAGGTCGAAAATCCAAAAGTTTTTCGATTTATCTGGTATATCGAAAGATAAACTTGGTTTTTCTTAACGGAATGTTCCAATAATTAGAAAATCCAAGTTTATTTCGATTCGAAAAACTAAGTTTATTATATCGGTCGAAAAACAAGTTTATCGGTCGAAAAAAACCAAGTTTATCGGTTCGAAAAACCACAAGTTTATATTATCTTGTCACGAAAAAAACAAGTTTTATCGTTTCGGAAAAACCAGGTTTAGTTCGATCGAAAAAACCAAGTTTATCTTTTTTTCCAAATCTTGGTATATCGGTTGAAAAACCGAGATTTTCAAAATAACTTTTGCTTATCGGTCGAAAAAACTTGAGATTTTCAGTCGAAAAAAATCCAAGTTTTTCGATTTATCTGGTATATCGAAAGATAAAACTTGGTTTTTCTTAACGGAGATGTCCAATAATTTAGAAAATCCAAGTTTTATCGATCGAAGAAAAAAAACCAAGTTTATCGGTCGAAAAACCAAGTTTATCGGTCGAAAAACCAAGTATATCGGTTCGAAAAACCAAGTTTATCTGTCGAAAACACCAAGTTTATCGGTCGAAAAACCAAGTTTATCGGTCCGGTGAAAAACCAAGATTATCCCCCCGGTCGAAAAACCAAGTTTATATTCGGTCGAAAAAACCAAGATTATTGGTCGAAATACCACGCTTTTCAACGCCAAACGTCCAATAACTAGAAAAACCAAGTTTATCGGTAGAAGGAAAAACCAAGTTTATCGGTAGAAAAACACAGGTTTTTCGGTCGAAAAACCAAGTTTTCGGTCGAAAACAGTTATCGATTATTTTGAAAAACTTGGGTTTTTCGATTGCCCATGGTGATTTGCCGGTACGACTTTCCGCGAATACCACGACCATGCTAGATGCGCTAAATTGATGCGCTATATGTATTGCTGTAACAACATGCATGCAGCTCAAGTACGTCCAGTACATATCATATTGCATAGCTTACGGTCCCATACTATGGCAAGCCAAATGCCCAATAAATTCGAAAAACTTGGTTTATCAATCGATAAACCAGGTTTATCGGTCGATAAACTTGGTTTTACGACCGGGGGGGGGGGGGGGGATTTAATAACCTGGTTTATCGACCGAATAAACCTGGTTTAATCGACCGATAAACTTGGTTTTTATCGACCGATATTAAATTGGTTTATCGACCGATAACTTGGTTTATCGCACCAAAAACTTGGTTTTCGACCGATAAAACCTGGTTTTCGATCGATAAAACTTGGTTTTTATTGACCGATAATTCTTGGTTTTTCGATACAGTTTGTCCAGTAATTCGAAAAACCAAGTTTTTCCCCCGACCGAAATAACAAGTTGTTTGGTCCAATAATTAGAAAAAATCAACTTATCGGTCGAAAAAACCAAGTTTATCGATTGAAAAAACCAGGTTTATCGATCGAAAAACCAAGTTTATTGTCGAAAAAACCAAGTTTATCGGTCGAAAAACCCTGTTTTTTTTTTGTCAAAAAACCAAGTTTATTGTTCGAAACAACCAAGATTTTCGGGTCGAATACCGAGTTTATCTGCGACCAAGAACATGGTCGGCCTCCTCACATTAGACGCTAGATAAACTTGGTTTTTCGACCCGATAAACTTGGTTTTTTACACACGGAACCGTAATCTACGCCCCCTTGGTTTTTTTGACCGATAACTTGCCCTGTTTTCTACACCCAGCGCTGTCAACGTACCACCATGTCGCCCGAGCGAATCATAGAAATTTTCGAACCGCATTAAACCTTGGTTTTGTTGTTCTTGATCCGACCGATAAACTTGGGTTTTTTGAACTGCTGATACGGGGGGGGGGGGATCTGATAAACTTGGTTCGACCGTTCAGTCGACCGATAATCTTACGCTTTTTGCAAGCACTAAGAAAAAACGACTACGAGTTTGTCAAGCACAAGTAATTTTTTTTCGAAATATCCTTACAGTTTTTCGACACGAAAATAACAAGTTGTTTGTCCAATAATTAGAAAAATCAACTTTTATATCGGTCGAAAAAAAACCAAGTTTATCGATTGAAAATACATACGCAGTGTTTATCGACACCGAAAAACAGCATGGACAATACACACACACAAATATACAAGGGTTCACAAACGGTCGAAAAAAACAAGTTTATCGGTCGAAAAAACCATGTTGTTCGGTCGCATCAGAGAAAAAACAGGAATGGAGACACACAAGTCTGTGTATGTGTGCGAAAAACCAACGGATGAGAGACACATAATACTAGATGTGATTTTCGGTCTCAAAAGACCGAGTTTCATCTGGCGAAAAACATGGTTTTGTGATAGATAAACTTGCGTTTTTCGACCGGATAAACTTGGTTTTTGCCCGTGACCCCCCCGATAAACCTGGTTTTTTCAACCGATAATAAACCTTGGTTTTTCCGGGCGCAGGACCGATCATGAACCTGGTTTTTCCAGACCGATAAACTTCGGTTGTTTCGACCGACATATCTACAATCACCCAACCTGTTTTTAAAAACTGACAAACTTGGTTTTTCGACCGATAAACTTGGTTTTTCTAATTATTGGACATTTCGCTTGCCATAGCTGTTTGTATTTAATCATCTATGTATGGTCGGCCTGCAATTCCTTGCTGCATGTATTTTCTGTGATCACAAACGAATTAACTTTATCCTTTTGGAGAAATACGAATCAATAAATCAACGCTAATGTGCACAGATAACGCTGTCGATAAGCAGCACGAGCGACAAACGCTACTCACATTATAGTCACCTCGCAGGAGACGATCTTTGGTCCTGTTTTAATCAAGCTACACATCGAAGCCTTCAGAGGAGCGATTGCCCTTACTGTCATTTAACAGCGTAGACGATTTTAACAAAGCACAAAGGGGTATTTTAAACTCTCTTTGCTAAAATATTCTGAACGAAAACTTTGACAACGTATTAAATGACCCCCCGAATCTCTTAAATAATAATTTCAGTATTCTCGGTTTCACAGAGACCTGGTTTACTGACAACTCTTCTCTCACCGTACAGGTATATGATGTCTGTACATCATTTTATTAATGATGGCCTTAGATATGTATTTCCTACTGATACTCCCACTACACGCCTAATAGTGATGTTTATCCGGCATATTGATGATCCATACGAGTAAGGCTAGTAGTGGGAATTATTTTCTCTGGTCTACCAGAAATTTCACCGAATGAAATGACTTGGTGTATGATATTCTAACCAATGAATATTCATCATTTTAGTCACGTTTCATCACGGGTATATATTCATCTGTACATGAGTTACACTAACGGTGCTCTTTCGATATAATCCCACTCAACCCTTGACTTCTTTAATCTCGAAGTTATTCAAAGAAAAACCTGAATTGTTCTACTAAAAATATGTCAAACACAGCCTTGGATTATACGTATGGAGAGAGAACCGCGAATCCAGCTGTTGATGAATTTTACGATCACTTTAATGCAATCTGTACGGATACTTTTTCGCTAATGAAATTCAAGTAGGCTATAACACGAAGGGAAACCAAACCTGGATTGAACCCAGGCTGCACATGTAACCACTGCCACCTTCAAATAACCTACACACTGTTAACTGGTCACCAAGACTGTTTTCTAATTATTATACTTATTTATGTCTTGGTCATAGCTCTACAGGACACGACAGTCTAGTCAGGTAGTTGTTATTGCAAGTAACACCCCCTTTGTCTTCTCATCTACACAGTCCTACTACTTTACTATCTTCCATTCAACACTGTTTGCAGTAGAGGATATTTTTGTGAAAACGTGAGGGGGGTATAATGGCCCTGAGGCAAAAGTTACTTTGTGAAAAAGTGAAAATCGATGGGTTCATTTCAAAAATTGAGGGGTATCCCGCGACATCTCCCGAGGGATTTCCACTCATTACTGTTTTAGGTATCATTCTTGAGCCATGTTATATTTTCGATTCTACTGACTCGTCCAGCTTCGTCAAATGTTATATATTATTTTTATTATATTTGGTAAACTTTACGAAATATTTGCACCTGCTTAAGTTTGTAAGATTCCTATACTAGTATTAAGAATTTCGGAAAATTCTGTAGAACGATACGTATCAGCTCGAAAAGTTTGGGTGGGGAAGGGAAATCCAAGATTACTACCTAGAAAATCATTGTGAAGCGCCACCATATGCTGGTGCATAACTTACTTAAAAAAATCATGTGACAAAATATCCTCCCAGATTGCAAAGGTAACGCTTACTGTGTCGGTACGATAAAGTATGTAGACCCCAATGACAACCAGTCGCCCCGGCTGTTTATCTGGTTTTACTCTCAACTGGACAGTTTTGTCAATAGGACACCAAGCGTTACGACCGTTGTACAAGTTTTAGTTGTTTCAGTTTCTTCCATAGTTCCGTTCCGTACAGCTAAATAGCTTGCCGCCCGGCGGGCGTGTATTACTCCTGCACCTATACTGGCTGCACTCGTAATACCAGTGAGAGTAGATTAGAGCATGTGCGCCAAAGAGGAGTACATATTCGACACCTGCTATGAAGGTAACTAAATAACAGGAACCCCATTCAGTCTCACCAAGTAACTCCATAGGTGAACTTTACAGTTTTATAAGTTGGAGTTTCATGCCACATCGCATAGCCTAGTGGTTCTCTTTTCTTTGTCACACGTTGCGGCAAGCAACTCGTGGCGGGAGGTTTGACTATTCCACCAGGCAGACGAGGAGGATAAATGCAATGCATCTTATCCCCGATAAGGGTTAACCGCCCTGAAATTACTCTGTTGTTGCTTTAAATGAGTAGGCTACAGATTCTTTTAAGTGTACCCACATATGTCCGCGCTCGGTGCCCTACGCATTTACAGAGTTCCCGGAAAAAAGCTTAATCAGCACGCATCTCTGCACTTCAATTGTATACGGTTATCACGTAAAATATCCCCTACAACGAAATAGTGCAAAAGGTTACCTTTCATGACCCCTGCCCCTGTTGAAATCGTCCCCGCAACCTGTCGCCCCCCAGTCGAGGAGTCTAACCCCTTCCTCCATTGGGGCATATCCTGGCGCCACCCATGGCTACATGCGGTTACATGTTGACATTTCCAGACAAATAAGAATAGGAATGAAATTGACAGCTTGAGCATTTATCGGCAGATAGATTTCTCTAAAAGGAAGTGCAGCATACTTTTATAACACTATAGTGCCAGCGTCAAGAACACATGCATGGCTCATTATTGTAAATGTTTTTTGTCCACTTGTCGATACGAGCTAAACTTTAATTAAATTAAAAAATTGCTAATAATTAATCCTGAAATCAATTGACGATCATTCAGAACTCGTAACCTACAGTTTATTGCTCTTTAATATTGTCACGAGGGTAAGCCTTTGCCCTGTCTATATGATAATGATACTGGAACGGAACCATAATTAAAGTTCTTGATGAGGCTGAAGTGGCACCCTATACCACTTGATTGCAGGAAGTGGCAGATTAAACAACAAATCTGCCACAATGCTTCCGCGTCATCCATACAGAGACTGCCTGAATGAATGGAAGTGGTTATGTTAAGATCGTCTCCCTAATTTTTAATTCCTTAAAATGAAATTTGTAGTTATAATAATGAGAAAAGGTGAAGCAAATGAGCAATTACACTTAGATCGTTTGTATTACCCATCGCAATAAAATAAAAATAACAACAATATCGGGAGCAAAGCAAGTGGAATTGAGTCTTTGTTTCGAAATAAATTATTTTGACAAAAATTAACTATTACAGGCAACTTATGACAATTTAATTTTTGCTTCCCTGCAAAGTGGAGAGACGCTCTCATCCCTCTAACAATCTTAGTGCCCCAAGTGACTCAGTGTGCCTTACCTCCTTCTGATAGTCTTTATCTGTCATCTCTGTACCAGGGTAGTCATCATACTGTAGAGAGAACACAACCAGGTGATGTTAGTAATGCTAAATACAAATGTATTGTGGACACGGAGGGAAAGGCAAGGTTGAATGGGAGTTAATAGTGTAAACAAATAACGCGCTTTTTATGTATGAGGTGAACTGAAAATACGTTCCTCAACTTGTCAGAATTTTTTTAATAACCTTGTAATAATGCATGTTTAATATACTTCCCAATGAAATAGCCGTTATGCTCACCATCACTAGCGGACTAAAAGGCGATTTCTTCTTCAGTACAGTGCCGGAATTGCACTGTTCTTCAAATTTTGTATGGAATGCCCCCCCCCCCCGAGAATAAGGTCGCGGGATTTGTCAGAAGAAGAGAGGGACCTACTTTGAATTCTTAACAACGGTTCGTGACTAGGTTGCGATGCACTGTAATATAAAAGGAAATTTAACTTAAAGGGTACCTGGGACCAGTCGGTTAGTGAAAGTTAGTAAACGAGCCCATGGACATGGTCCCACAGGCAGTACACCATGGGCGAAAATGACCACTAGATGACCACTGACCTTAATACTCTAAACACCATTAATGGAGCAACTAGTTAAAAGTTATGTCACGATGATAAACACTCAAGACTGTCACTGAATCTGTAGGAGGCAAAATAATTTTCTTTATTCATAAATGACCGTAAACTGACTCAAAGATGACCTTTGACTCCAAATATCTGACCACCACTGGTAATTCTTTATCCTTGTATCATTGTGTCCAAGTTTTATAAAATTTGTCCAAGCATGTACTAATGGGATGAGTCTAAATTTTTTGACACTTCCTCGTAACCGTAATATATACCGTATGGCCAGTAAAACCTGTTAAAATTTGCCGTCAAAGGAAAACGAAGAAAAAAAAAACAAAAACAAAAATGCCGTGTGCTCTGATGGAAGAATCTTGCTGCTAATTGCCTCTTTAAAAAGTTCATTTCAAGAACTGTCTTGGTAAGCCGCTCCGTATTTTTTGGTAGGGGTTGTCCTTCCTTGAAAGTTTGGTAAGAGAGATTTTCATCACTTTAGGGAATTGGGCAATAGCGCAGCTTAAAGACCTATCCAAACTTCCGAATGTCCACGTGCTATAAGCTATAACAACCATACACGAATCACATGGTCATCCTTTTTTCTGTCACGCCAATCACGGACATAGTTCAAAGTCGGACAACCTTGGTATAGCACCTGGTATAGCGATATAAAGCTATCAAAGTTGAGCACTGTTCGACTTTGAGCTGTGTCCGTGATTATTGATAGCTTTACATCGCTATAACAGGGTGTTATACCAGGGTTGTTCAACTTTGAGCTATGTCCGAGATTGGGGCGGCAGAGCAAGGGATGACCATATGTGGTTCTGATAGCTTTATTGGGCGTAAAACATATTGGAAATACAAACCAGCTTTAAGTGGTGTGGTACATTTAACTACTAGGGAATTGGGCAATAGCGCAGCTTAAAGACCTATCCAAACTTTCGAATGTCCACGTGCTATAAGCTATAACAACCATACACAAATCACATGGTCATCCTTTTTTCTGTCACGCCAATCACGGACATAGTTCAAAGTCGGACAACCTTGGTATAGCACCTGGTATAGCGATATAAAGCTATCAAAGTTGAGCACTGTTCGACTTTGAGCTATGTCCGTGATTATTGATAGCTTTACATCGCTATAACAGGGTGTTATACCAGGGTTGTTCAACTTTGAGCTATGTCCGAGATTGGGGCGGCAGAGCAAGGGATGACCATATGTGGTTCTGATAGCTTTATTGGGCGTAAAACATATTGGAAATACAAACCAGCTTTAAGTGGTGTGGTACATTTAACTACTACTATTTCATTCACCAAGGTAAGTTTATGAATATAATACGGTAGGACTACTCTTTTAACTTTCACAATAACAAGGAACTGCATTTCCACATGTCACTAGTGTCCCAAGAAAGCGAGACTGAAGTTCTTTGACCTTTGTTTAATTCGTAATTAAAAGTTTGAAGTCTAGCGGCTTGCTTGATTGGTGGTTTGGTCATGAGCAGAAGTAAAGTGAACGATTTTAATCATTGTTTATTGTATCAGGTTGAATTTGACTAATATTAGAAAGTGTTAATGCAAAAAGCCGTCGCCGATAAAGGACAAGAAATTAGAAATACAGCAATAGTTTTCCACAAGGAGGGGAGCAATGCAAGGATATGTTTGAATCTCGATGAAAAAAAAAAAAAAAAAATTTTAATTTTTGATCGGAGCAAGTAGAAAACATGAGTCCAACCAGCCGCGGGTGTGTGTGTTGAGGGGGATCTGGGGTAATGCAAGAATATGTTTGAATCTCGATGCCCAAAAATTGGAAAAAAAATAATAATTTTTGATCGGAGCAAGTAGAAAACATAAGTCTAACCCACCGCGGGGGTGTGTGTGTGTGTGTTGGGGGATCTGGGGCTTGGGGGAACATCCTTCTTAGACAAAAAGCCATGTCACCTGAGCGACCCCTTCATTCTTCAGCCTCCTACCCAGTTTTACTTCTAGCAGGATAGTCTAAAACAAACACTGAAGATGTATTGCAGTAAAACAGGTATTGAAACCCCATCTCTATATATCTCAATGCAAGAATTCCGACGTACGTGCATAATTATCTCAGTACCCCCTTCCGCCTCCTTGGCCTACGTCCTAATATTTGTGCACAACTTTAAATTATGCGCGTATCCAAAAACTTTTGATGTTGTGGCGAACCTTTCCCTATAGCCAGAAAACCACCCCTCGTCTTGACCGACCCACCCTCAGCAACTGTTCGTCCGACTTCGCACCCAAATTTACTAATGCAATTGAACGCCATTGCTGCAGGAATATTTGTGAGTTTATTCTCACCTAAAACCTAGATCAAATGAACTGCCCCAGTTGAGCTGTAAACTGCCATAAACAGTTCATTTGCAGTAACAAGTGTAGGAAACATCCACCGTCAGCAAAAATAAACTTCCACAATGAGCAAACAGAACCAATACACAGAAATGCACGGAGTGGGACAAAAAATAGATGGCAGGATCTTACAAATCTTCAGGACCCCCTCCTGTTTTAAAACAAGATATGTACACCGAAGGGGAGTCGAGGTTTGAACTTACTCTCCTTTTCCAGCTAAGCTTGTCACAGAAGCGCCCCCTCTCGGCTTATTCGCCTTATTACGCAGCTTTGCCGGAATCCTTGTGTTTGCCGAAAGTCGGTTACAGGGGTTCTCCTTAGATGTTTGCGCGTAGTGAATTACAGAACCAAATAACTACTCAAAATTTGACTCAAAACTTGCATATTAAAACGAGATGAAATTTGTTACAATTTTTCAGAGGAAAGGCCCCTGTAGCCCTCCGTCACGGGCCGGGACATGGTAATCCCGTAGGTGAATACTTCCTCCGCATAGTTGCTTTCTCTCAGGGGTCATATTTTTTAACATGACCCCACATTTTTGTCGGGCCTCGCATCTTGTAAAGTCGCTGGGCTCTCTTTTGTAAAAAAAATTACTAATAAGATTTCTCTTGTCAGTGCCACCGAGAGGATGAGTAGGGGTACAAATAATCTGTGTCAAGGGTAGTTTATATTTCCGACAAATAAACTCACATGAAAATATTTATTTTCTTTACTAGTTAATTTGAAAAAAAAAGATCGAAAATCCCAAGAGCACAAATTTAGTATGACTTCCCATGTTTGTAATTTAGCTATTTACACATCAAATTTAGCAGGCATTCCATCATCGATCGTTCAATTAATAACCCTGTTAATGACTATTCTTTACGGTGTATGTGAGATGGTAGTGTTGGCAGTAGCTTATGTGCGAGGGTTTGGGGCGGCGAGGGTGGAAGAGTGCCTCTACCCTGGTTTTTGACCCGTCGGACTAGCTCAAACTACCGTGATAATTTAGGTAAGGTGGAGGGAAGAGGTAACGTCAGTGAAAGTGGAAAAGAGTTTTAACATAATTAACCAGCCCATTGCAAAACATTTATAATGTATAGATATGTTCACTACTTTTCCTATTCCCCACGTGCGTCGTTGATACTTGCTACTCCCTAATTGAGTGGAATATTCCCAAGGTCCCATGTCAAGCGTACGAGACCTAGTGCCATATGGCCCAATACATAGTGCTGGCCTTAGGTCAGAATTTTATCCAGCTTCGTAGAAGACCAAGTGAATACATTTAAAT
Source organism: Holothuria leucospilota (assembly GCA_029531755.1). NCBI lineage: Eukaryota > Metazoa > Echinodermata > Holothuroidea > Aspidochirotida > Holothuriidae > Holothuria > Holothuria leucospilota. The sequence continues at coordinate 49,302,695 of CM055961.1, forward strand.
ATGTGAATCTCCAATGATGATAAGTTACATAAACTGTTTGCCCAAATTAAGTTTTGCCCGCAAAGAATGCAGGTCTATCTATACAATCCCAAAACTTTCGTTGCGCCTCGTATGTGATAGAACTTTGTCGCCTTTTATGAATCGCTTGGTTTCATGTAGGAAAGTGTACCAACCATACCTCCCAATATCACATTAGACAAACGTAGCAACAAGAGTTTGTATCAAGATAGGTGATCTCATCCACCGTTGAATCTGCTATTTCTTTCTTCGCTTTGTTGTAGTTATGTTAAATAAGTCTGAGGGTCTACTCATTTCGACTGGCAAATGAACCAACAAATTAATTTAATTTAATTAAAATGCGTGTGATTCCTATTACGGTCAGCACTTCACTGATTTTAATGAGCACATATTCTTCCATTTGTCAGTAAACATTTTGCCTACTTTGTGTTTTGTGCAGTGCCACTTAAAAGAAAAGCGAAGGTTTTTTAACGAATTTTGCCCCCAAACAGCAGATTTTCTGCCGAAATTCGGAAAAGGGGAGGGGGTGTAGTCCCCAGTCCCCAGGTCGGCCTCCTCGCACGCCTTGGAACCTATATATATATATATATATATATATATATATATATATATATATTATATATATATATATATATATATATATATATATATATATATATATATATATATAATTAACTTAGCCCAAGTAATGCTTTGTTAAGGCTGGCAACACTCATGATCAATCCAGTGTTGTGATGACGTTATTACTTACAGACTATGCAGCTTTCGACGGACCACTTCGTCCAGCAGCCGTCTGTTGCTACGACCTAATGTATGTAATCCTTGAAAGGGTCCAAATGTTAGATATGACTTTCCCCTTAAATTGGCGTAAATGCCTGTATGCGTTTCTAATGATTTGACGTCCTGCGCGTACTATGCATGCACCCATTGGATCAGATTTCTCCTTAAAACACAGAAAAATTCGTTGCTTTAGAATTTTGTAGGCCTACTTGGTGCCGAATATACAGATGAAATGGCAACGTTTAAAAGCTACTCCCGATGCAAATCAACTCCCCGTCTCTGGCCTTGAACATGTCGCTATTTTCATTTCCTAAACTGTCTTTGTTCTCCTTGTCTGTGTCGGGGATTAAGGTTATTGTGAATCGTCGGGAAAATCCTGAGCAACCTCCCCCTCCCTCGCTTCCTTTTCCAATGTACTTACGGAGCCTTGGAGAAATTTCTTCAAGGAATCTTATCCGTGCAACCCTTCCCCCTTCCCCTTACTGTCCATTTGGAAATCTTGTTTACGTGTCTGTCAAATGTACATAAGTGATACAAGTACTGTATCAAATAATTTGTTTTCCATTGTAAGGAAGTATGGCTTAACAAGAAATTTTAATAATATGTAAAAATTGAAAAAGGAGGATATTTCCAAATATTGGCGGCGCTCTTACAAGAGTTCAGTTATGGAATATTGGAATATGGCTAGAATCAAGTCATGCTTATCTGTGCATATATCACATTAATTTACTATATTTCTAAAAATACTCAGCAGCAATCTAAGTTAACCACCGCCAAAGGTAAAAACCTTGGTTGTAGTTTTCCTCAGGATAAACCAGTAATATTGTGAGTTCCAACATGACACCGACCCGAGGGTATGCAGTATATTACACTAATCTGACGATCATTAGGATTCTCAGTATTGGATAAAAAGCAAAACAGAACTTAAAGATAGAACGCGCAAAGACAGCAAAAAGATTGATGGTTTGGGAAGGTTTTCGAAAATTTTGATCGTTTGCCTACAATTTGTGATAGGAAAGGATTAAAATAAATCCATCAGTGAGTCGAAAAAGAAAGAAATCCTCACAATTAGATAAATCCACCGCCCGGTTGTCTGGGGCAACGAAAGAAAATCACTTGAGCAAGTGCATTGCTCAGAACCGTAGCCCGGCGGGCAAGAACCAGCTCGGGCGTAAATTTTGAAATACGAATTATGTGAAAATAGTTGCATTCGCAACCTCAAAATCCACTAAGGCCTATATAACCATCCGTTAATGGTGAAAATGTCCTCAGAAGTCGCATATGTCAGAATCACAGCTACGTCAGAGTCCGACAAACCCTGCGCCACAGAAAGTACCTAATACTAACACTGAGTAACGTTTTTAGCACTGGTCCATTGGGCCTGCAGCTGGCCCTATCATCATTATGGAAGGTAAGACTGTATACGTATGTTTTTGATACTATACCTTGCAGCCATAGTGCACTAAATCACTATGACCTTCACTGTACTTAAATATGAAGTGCATGCTATTCTGGCGATTCCAACGATGAATGAGTAAGAAAGTGTTCAATGTACGCAAAGCTGGTAATATTAGTAATCTATCTTGAAAAAGTCCATAAGACCATGCCTATTTCAAACTCGTAGCCAGGAAGGGGACATCCCTTCAAAATATTTCGCCCTGGAAGTTGTTTCGCCCCTTTTTAGTACCTTTGTCTGGCTACTGTCCTCACCGATTTGCTGCAAACACAATGAATACGAAGACTGATTTTTGGAAAAGCAGCGCACATTTACACATTTAAATCAGTGGCGTATACAAAGTATATGGATCATTATCATGATGTATGGGCCTCACTTTATGTATTGGCCTCAAATTCACCTAGTCGGGAGGTTGAATAGGCCTGGTTCAATAGGGAGTTGTTATTTGGATAACAACTCCCTGGTTCAACCAATCGGCTGGTGGCGTCTTGCCCTGAGATTCCACTTACCTGCTTTATAACCATTTGCGTTAAATAACTTAGCACTAACCTTTCATGCTCTCTTCACCAAGTGGACTTTGCCCGTGTGTATGAGAGAAGTGGTTTTCTCAGAAGGCGGCTGCTTAATCAGGTCAATCAGGGTTGATTCATTTATGGCCTTGAGTATCTCACTAGTGTATCCCTGGGTATCGATAGGTCGAGGATTGCAGACATATCCCCTTTTTGGAAAATGGAGGGAATTCACACCCCGAACTTACCAAAACCGTAAACAAAATCGAAGGCAAACTGTTTAATTTATTGAAGAGCTTGCAATAGCTGATTTAATGAAATCAAACGCGAAAATGATGAAAACACCAATTTAATGGATTAAAGTCGTTAGAGATGCATCAGATTACACCACAAATCATCTGACCTCTACATTTTTCCAGGGCTCCTAAGTGAACCCAGAATACCGGGCTTCTAGGGCTTCACTGATTTGCGCTTGAAGCAGTCCGGTCAAGGTCATGTCCCCCTCCCCATTCATAGGTGTTGACCCTCGTGCCTTTAACTAGTTGAACAAGCGAGTGAGATAGCCATATTGTTGATTTCTTTTAAGTTGGAAATTAGGCAGATTCTAACTGGACAAGCAGATATCCTTGCAGGCAGGAAGATGTTTAGAGTTGCTAGTCTGGGACAAGTAATAAAAAACGAATTTGTCGAAGCCTACCCCCTGCAGACATTTATAGCTTAGGCCTAAGAGCCTTTTGGTTTCATTTTAGAAAAATGTAAAATTTTCAATAATCGCTTGAGAGCATGTCCCCCATGGCCCCGGTGCTGGCGCCACTGTCCCCGTTCCTCACATGACGTCATCCTTAATCTCAAACGTTATACAGCTGTACGTTGACGGAAAAAAACTGCACGCTAAAACACAAATTTGGCAGTGCGATTCAGCGTCTACGATCATGCATGGGGAGACAACGGAATTGTAGAAAGTTGTTACCTCTTAAGACTCAGTGGACTCTTGCAGGCCTTTTCTAAGAATTCAATAACTTAAATCAGGCAGCTGTTAGGCTCTTACAGTTCCCTGCTTAAATCCATCTCAAATGTGGCGTTCTTACAATTCTAAATGCAAGTATGATGGAAATGGATGACTAAAATTTCTCCCTCGAGTCATGCTCGGCTGCCACTCTGTTGTGAATGACATCGGTCGCGATGAAGACGAAAGTTGCATACAAGAATAACGTCATTGGACTTTAGATTGATCAAGATTTTGGCCACTTTTACAAAATATCTGTTGATATCTGTTTTCCCCTCAACAGATCAATGGTTGTGGATTCTTCTATGAACTTCTAAAACACTTATCGCCTATCCTCTTTATGTCTCTGCTATCTTGACCGGTGTCGGGGCTTAAGGTTGCTGCGAATGATCACGAAAGTCCTAGTGTCACCCCATCCTACCCCCACACAACACTTCGGTTCCTTTGCCGATATATTTGTAGAGCTTTAGAGAAACTCCTCTGAAGGATCCATCATACTAGACCCCTCCTCCCCTTGGGAAATCGTTACGAGATTGCAAAATGTGCATGGATGGTACAAATACCGTTTCGAATTGTTTTCCATTGTAATTGAAATGTAGCTTAAGGAGAAAATTTAAAAATAATGTAAAGGATGGGCAGGAAAATAATTCCAATTATTGATGGAGGTATTACAGGAGTTTAAATATAAAATATTGGAATATCGCTGGATTTATATGGAGCAGAGTGTACGTACATTACATTATTACATTATTAAAAAATATTCAGCAGCGAATTCAGTTAACCACATATTAAAGGTAAAAACCGTCCTGTAGTTTTCCTCAGAATGTACGTGTCTGAACAGTTAAGTTGCAATAAGACACCACCCTGATGGTATGCAGTATTTTACAGTTGCCTGATGATACTGTAATGATCAGTAAAGGTTCTGAAAAGGCAGTATTATTATTTTTGTGGTTTCAGTATAGGAAGGCAGGATAACCCTTGCAACGTCTAAAGATACCTCGGAGAAAACACAGCTTATGAATATAAGAAGTGATTTAGTTATTTCAAAGCCTATGAAAATCTATTGTGACAGATTAAATTATACAATTAAAAAATGGCAGAGGCTTCCATAAGTAACGGCTACAAGATGGGAACCACTTTCATTCTTTTTAAAAATGGCGGATATTAAACTATTTCTCCCGTCATGTGCTGTGTATATATACAGTCTTTCTACTGGGATTTTTCCGGACAGCTACCTGATAATTATGACAATTATCAGGGAAAATTATAAACAAGGACTTCATTTTTATTGAAAGGGCATTATTAATGCTTCTGTGCTATACAGAAAATGAGGATCACTGTCAATATTGGCGAAAATACAGTCTCTGAATATAAAAAGTGATTCCCTAGTCAAAACTTGTAACTCATGATGGCACTGATTATAATACACGAAAATATGGCAGAGACTTGAGCAAGTAACGGCTACTATACGGAAGACACTTGTGATACAAAAATTATTTGCAATTTTATTTGTTGTGTGTAAATACAGTCCTATTACCGGGGATTTCCCGGACAGACAATCAGCGAAAAATTATTGGACATTAATAGGTTTACCGGTCAAAGCAAACAAATATGTCTATCGCGTCACATAAAAGAAACTTACATAGTGACACGCGACTAGCAGTTTGATTGACAGCTCTGTCACGTAAATGCTCATTTACCTGACAAACTTGACAGAAATAACCGCGTAAAGGTGCGTTCACACCAAAAACCGAAATCTGCTGCGTTTTGCAGGATGGAATTTTTTTCCTAAGACAAATAGGGGCAATTTGATTTAAATGAAATAAAGAAAATCGCCCTATTCGTTCTGAGATAACAAATTTCGCGTCCCGCCCGCAAAACGTAGCAGATTTCGGTTTTGGTGTGAACGCACCTTAAAAGTGCATCAAGTTTGAGTATTGTTTCCCTTAACACCAATCTGCCGTCTTCTTTAAACATTTTTTGTCCAAAAGATTCACAATTTCAATCTTAACCATGAATCAGCTGTCTACAAGACAGTTGTAAAGAGTCCGGCCAATGTAAATATGTTTACATACACTGTGTAAACCTAATACAACAATAGTAATGAATAACTGTTTACTGTGGCTTGTGATATTATAATAACACTTCTCCCATGGAAAGTTTTCTGTTGTACTGACAAAAGTAAATTACACATTGGAGCGAGGATGAAAATCGTTTCAATCATTTCTACGTATTAATGACAAAGACTTAAGCTTAAGTCATATGTCGTAATATTTCGGTCTAAGATATCCTATTTTTCAAAAAAAAAAAAAAAAAAAGATTCCAGCTTGAAATGTAGACTTCAATCAATTAAAAAATTCCAGCTAGCTATACTGTGCAAGGCTATCACAAGACACTTCAATCATGAAAGCAAAAGGGGAAACCCTTTTACATTATTATCATGATAAAATTCACAAGAGTAGTTACAACGAGCTGTTTGCTATGTGTACAATGTGTTAAATATTTAGTGAAAGTATATTTACAGTCAACAACAAAGAAATCATTGTCTGATGCTATTAATTAATGCACTAACTAGCAGTTTGATTGACAGTTACAACAACCCACTTGGCAGGCTGTTATTAATGTAGGACTGTATATAAAACTGTACAGTAGAACAAGGACTAAAGTTTTAGTTTTATATCATACTTCTAGTCAACAATACCTTTCAGCTTTTTATGAGATTAAAACTCGTTTTACATTGATAAATCAAACTAAACAAACCTTCAGTTTTACAAGTCTTGAGTTTTTGACAAGACTAAATATTTAAGGTCAGGGATATTTCCAAAAATCGTCTTGCATCTTAAAATTTCTGCTTGAATCTAATGAAGCATTTAATGTTAGGTGTGAGGACAGATACCACCAATCAGTTTATTCATGAAAGCAAAATGTGAAAGCTTGTACATTACTGGATAATTAAATTTAAACAAAAGTAGTTACATCTCGCACCCCTTGCTTTGTGTACAGTGTGTTAAATATTTAGTGATAATATATTTACAGTCAACAACAAAGAAATACGTGTATGAGGCTATTAATACACTTGCCAAGCAGTTAGATTGACAGTAAAAACATCCCACCTTGCTGGCTGTTGAGAGTGTCATAGAACTTTAAACCGACTTAAAGGATTCGTAATCTAATAATCAAGTTTGAAAAAGAATCAGCTCTCTTCATGACAGATGAAAACAGTCCAGCCGATATTAACTTTAGCTGAATTTTTGCATGAATAAAAAAATGGTGTACAATGGGCCCTTGAGGCAAGACTTACTGTGTGGAAAAGCTTAAGTCACATGGAGCATTTTTTTTTTCAAAAAAGTGGGGGATATACACCCACCCCAGGGATTCTGCCTATGCTGAATGTAAATGGATTGGCCTATGTGCATCGTGTCAATCTCATACAACACCAGAAATGAGTAACTGTTTACTGTGGCTTGCATTAATAACACTCTTTTGCATGGGGAGTTTTCAGTTGTACCGAGAAAAGTAAATTATCCATGCTATGGGTGATAAATCAATATTCATATCATTTTTGGGGTTTAATTGGCAAAGACGTAACCTGAATTTTGTATTATAACTCTAGTCAACAATATCCACATCTTTATATGAAATGAATATTTACTGTGCATTCGACATACCACACCAAACAGGCCTTTAATTACATCACAATTGAATAAACCAAATAATCTACATTGTTACACCGTTTTCTTTGTGTACATGTGTACTGTGTGTTTGGTCAGCAACAGACTCTTTTCCCAATAGGAATTACAAAGGATTGTGGGATAGAATTTTGGTGGGCATCATTTTTTGCCACAACAAAATGCTATTGACAACAACATCACCTTCCAGACTATCCCACAATCCATTGCAATTGCTATTTAGAAAAGGGTCTATATTGAGACAACCGTTTGATGCTGTTCAGACACACGACTAGCAGTTTGATTGACAGATCAATCACGTGGCACTGCTACTCATTACACAATGAAAAGAATGTCTGTAAAAACAACCCACCTGTCATGTCGAGCTGTCATGATTGAAGGACTGTATACAACTGTAGAACATGATTCCTGCAGTATGTTTAGGTACAGCAGGGAGTTGTTAGTTTTACTACTTGAACAACTCCATGGGTACAGATATTAATTGGGGAAAGTTAATTTATTCGCAATTTAAAAATCATGACACATTTTATTAACATGGTATAATGCCAAAAATCTTTACCCCTACTAAAAGGTGTTAGCAGTGGAGGTACAAAGTGCTTTTATGAAGACAGGCAAATTAAAGAAGACATTCTTTAATTAGTCTGTGCCCTTAGTAAATTATCTTTTTCTCTTGTTAACTGTTCAACTAGTCTAACATGAATATTTATGATGATAATCACTGATCACTGACAATTACGTCAAATGAAATTTAATTCAGTCCTCCCTTTCACTGACTTTTAATACTTTTGTATTAACAACACATCTCATAGTTTACAATTTTCCCTGGGTTTTACCCTGTCTATAGGGTAGTAACGGTATCATTTTAGAACCCTTTTAGTCCAATAACATCTATTTTAAAACTCATAACTATATGTTGGTCCCACCCTAATGTCTAAAATATTGCACCTACTGCATTTAAGAATCGAACTAGCAGACGATTTACTGTATAGTTCTTTAACCCTTGTGCATAATTCTCTGAAAAATAATTTCGGTCATTATTCTTTCATTTTGTTTGAACGTTTTGACGCTTTTTCATTTTAAACATCTTTATGTCATGTACTCACGTGATCATACTAAAAAGGTCAACTACACATATTAACATTGCTAGGTAAATGGCTTGTAAAGTAAGACACTTACCGCCCAGAGACAGGACTGTAGATTCAGTTGAAATAGAGCGTTGCTGGGAGCACGCCAGAACACTGAAATAAACAACAATCAAGACACCAGTTAATATATCCAATGGACTTAAGGGCAATATTATGTGAGGCTGGTGTCCTTGATGTTTTGTTTATTTCACGTGTTTGGGCGTGCTCTCCAGCAAAACGCTCTATTTGCATACATGAATCTCACAAGTCCCGTCTTCTCTGGTGGCGGTAGGTGTGCTTACTTTACAAGCCATTTACCTAGCAATGTTAATGATGTGTAGTGAATTACTTTTTAGTATGATCAGTGAGATTTACATTGGGACATTAAAGAGATGTTTAAAATGAAAAGAGCGTCAAATAACAAATAAACATGCAAGAAAAAAAACGTTCAAGACAAAATGAAAGAATAATGAGCGCGAATTATTTTTCAGAGAATTATGCACAAGGGTTTTAAAGTAAATATACAGTAAATCGTCTGCTAGTTCGATTTCTTAATGGGCAGTAGGTGCAATATTTTAGACATGTAGGGTGGGACCACAACATATTATTAGTTATGAGTTTTTGGATAGATGTTATTGCGACTAATTGTTAAAAAAGGGCTCTAAAAATGATACCAGTTACTACGCTCTTATAATGACAGGGTAAAACCCCAGGGAAAAAATTGTAAACATATGAGATGTGTTTGTTAATTACAAAATGTTATTAAAAGTCAGTGAAAGGGAGGACCTGAATTAAATTTCATTTGACGTAATTGTCAGTGATCAGTGATCTATCATCATATAATATTGTCATGTTATAGACTAGATTGATACCAGAGTAACAAGAGTAAAAAGAGAATTTACTAAGGCGCACAGACTACTTATAAAGAATGTATTTGCTTTAATTTGGGCCTGTCTTTCATAGAAAGGGCACTTTTGTACCTTCCCACTGCTAACAGCCTTTTAGTAGGGGTAAAGATTTTTGGCTCTATTATCCTCTATGTTAATAAAATGTAGTCATTGATTTTTAAAATGCGAATGAAATTAAACTTTCCCAAATTAATATCCTTTTTTACTGGCCATGGGTAGTTGATTCAAGTGAGTAAAACTAACAACTCCCTGCTGTAGGCCTAAAATAACATACTGCGAGGAATCATGTTCTACAGAATTGAGACTTATTGGGTTGTTATACAGTGCCTTCAAATCATGGGACAGGCTCGACATGCACGGGAGGTGGTGTTTGGTTTTACTAGACATTTCTTTTCATATGTTGTAATGAGTTAGGGGCATGTGGCGCACGTGATTGATCTGTCAATCCAAACTAGCTAGTCGTGTGTCTGAAAAGCAGGCTATCAAACGACGTTGTGCTGCAATATTAGTACGGCCTTTTCTAAGCAATAGCAATTGTCAATGGATTGTGGGGTAAAGTCTGGGAAGGGTGATGTTGTTGTCGAATGAGGGGGGGAGCATTTTGTTGTGGTGCGCTAAAAAATGATGCCCTACCAAAAATTCGCTATCCCCACAATCCTTTGTAATGTCCTAATTCGGTGAAAAGCGAAGTCTGCTGTTGCTGACGCAAACACAGCAGTTACAGCATGTGACATAGCAAGGAGAAAAAAGAAACGGTGTAAACAATGTAGATTATTTGGTTTATTCAAGTGTGGATTGGATTAATTAAAGGCCTGTTTGGTGTGCCTGCGTATGTCGAATGCCACAGTTAAAATAGTTGCATTTAATATTAAAGATAGTGGATATTTATGTTGATCATAGAGTTATAGGAATAGCGAAAATTCAGGTTACGTCTATTGCCTTAATTAAACCCCTAAAAATGATTATGAATAATTGATTTATCACCCATAGCATGGATAATTAGACTTTACTCGGGAGGATGCTTACAGTAGCTGGCATAGCTCCTCGCTATAACTGAAACAACGCCCCAGGCAAAGCAGTGTTATTATATGCAAAGCCACAGCTAAAACGTTACTCATTTCTGGTGTGTATGAGATTGGACACGTATGGTCACATAGGCCAATCGCATTTTAGGCATTCAGCATAGGCATGAATCGCCTGGGGTGCCGCGTGTATATCCCACCCACGTTTTTTGAAAAAAAAGAAGCTCCAATGTGGACTTATAGCCTTTTTCGCCACAGCAGTAAGTCTTGCGCTTGCACTAGGGCTCATTAGGTACACCATTGTTTTATTGGTGTCATGCAAAGAATTCATGGGGTCTAAAGTTAATATGCGGCCTGGACTGTTTTCATCTGTCAGTGAAAGAGAGCTGATTCTTATATACAAACTTGAATTATTAGATTACGAATCCTTTAAGTCGGTTTAAAGTTCTATGGACACTCTCAACATTGCCAGCAATGGTGGGATGTTTTTACTGTTCAATCTGCTAACTGCTTGGCAGTAGTGTATTGAATAGGCTCTCATACACTTATTTCTTGCTTGTTGTTGACTAGTAAACTATATTGTCAACTAAAATATTTAACACACTGTACACAAAAGCGGCAAAGGGGCGCGAGATGGTAACTTACTTTTGTGCTTTAATTCAATCTATCCAAGTTAAGGTAGCGAAGCTTTCGCATTTTAGCGTTTCATGAATAAACTGATTGGTGGTATCTGTCGGGCTTCACACCATCTCTCAACATCATCAGTCTAACATTATAATGCGTATCCATTAGGATTCAAGCAGAAAATTTTTTAAGTACAAGACGATTTTTTGGAAAATAATCCACTGATCGTTAAATATATAAGTCTTGTTAAAAAAACTCAAGACTTGTAAAAAAAAACAAAAACTGAAGTTTGTTTAGTTGGATTATCATCAATGTAGTAAACGGAGTTTTAAATCTCATAAATAAGGCTTAAATAGGTATTGTATGGCTAGAATGTATGTAATATTAACAACTAAAGACATTTAGGTTCTTTGTTTATACTCAGCTGTAGTCAGTTGTATATATATGTCCTAACAATTAATATGAAACTAGCGTCCTGCGCAATAGTGGGTTGTTGTTGTAACTCGTCAATCAAGACTGGCTAGTGTAGTGCATTAATTAATAGGCGATCAAGCGACATATGATTTCTTTGTTGTTGACTGTAAATAATACTTTGCACTAATATATTCTAAACCACATTGTAGCAGCAATAGCAAACAGGGCTTAAGTTGTACACTACTTTTGCGTGTATTTTATTCATGAAATATAATGTATGTAAGAAAAGGGGTTTCCTTTTTGCTTTCATGAATTGAAAGTGTCTTGTGATTAGCCTCTACACAGCGTGTAGGTCTGGCTGGAGATTTTTTGCAGTAGAAATTACAGTCTACATGTTCAAGCTGAGAATCTTTTTTTTTTTTGTTGGGGGGGGTTTTGAAAAATAGGATTATCTTAGACGCGAAATATTAAAAATAAAAAAAAAAAAACTCATAAACTCAAAACCTAACCTAACAACTAAAAATGAATATAGAGCTTAAGTCTTTGTCATTTATTTATTATACGTAGATAATGATTGAAACGATTTTCATCCTCTCGCTCCAATGTGTACATTTAGCTTGTGTCAGTAGCAACATGGTTAAAACTTTCCATGGGATGAAGGGTGGTATTATAATATCTACAAAGGCCCCCACAGTAAGAGCAGTTATTCATTACTATTGTTGTATTAGGTTTTACCACAGTGTATGTAAACAAATTTTAGCATTGGCGCGGACGTCTTTAGCAACTGTCTGTGTTAGAGCTTAGCTGATTCATGGTTAAGATCTGAAAATTGTGAATTCTTTTTGGACAAAAAATGTTTAAAGATATAAGAAAATGTTTAAGAAGACGGCAGATTGGTGTTTATAGGGAAACAAATACTCAACTTGATGGCACTTTTAGGGTGCAGTTCTACACCCAAACCAGAAATTCTAGCTGGCGTTTCTGCGGGCGGGACGCAGGAAATTTGGAATTTAAGAAAATAATTTTCTTGTTACTTTATTTGTCATTTAAAAAAACAGGTAAAGGGGTCGAAAATTTTAAAAAAATTTTTCCCAAAAGGGAAACTTATTTTTTTAAATTTTTTGGGTGGACGTTTTTTCATTAAATTTTAAATAGAATTTAAAAAAATTTTAAAAACCCTGGAAATATTTCCTATTTACATGCGTAAAACTAAGTTTTAAATGGAATTGTTTAGTTGATTTATCAATGTAGGTTTAATTCAAGTTGAAAGGTATTTTTCCTAAAGGGAAAAAACTAAACTTTTCGGTTTCACTGTACATTTTTTAAATAAGCCCTACAATTAATTATGCCATCCTGCAATCTTTCTGTTTAATTAAAAATTATTTCAAATTTTTTAAAAAATTTTTGGGCCAATATTTTTTTATACAAATAAAAATTGGGGGACCCTTTTGTTTTTTCGATTAAATCTTTTTTTTTTTTCCCCAGAAAAAAACAAAAAAAAAAAAAAAAAGCCCCTTTTTAGAAACCCTTTTTAAAAGATTTTGGAAAAATTTTTGGAATCAAAACCCTTCCCTTTATGGGTTTGGTTTTAAACCCCCCCCCCCCTTTGGTAAACCTTTCAAATTTTTTGGGGGTTTTTACAACTCGGGGAAAATTGTATCCCAAAAACGTACCGTTATCAATTTTTTTTCCAATTTGATTTTAATAGAACCCAAAAAAATTTTAAACACCCCCTTTCGGTTGGGTTGAAAAAATTAAAAAAAATATAAGGGAGGGAACGAAAAACCCCCTAAAAAAAAAACCCAAATTTTACTCAAAAAAAAAATTTTCAAAAACCAATTTTTTCGGCAAAAAGGTTTTCGACAAAAACCCAAGTTTTTTAAAATTTTTAAAAAAAAAAAAAACCCAAATTTTTAAAAAAATTTCCCCCGGGAAAAATTTTTTCGTGAAACCATTTTTTTTTCGGGTTAATGAAAGTAAATGGTTTTTCAAACGGTGTCAAAAAAAAATCCGTTTACATAAAAAAAATTTTAGGTCGAAAAAACCAATTTTTTTTTTAAAAAAATTTTTTGGGCAAAAAATTTTTTACTGTCAAAAAACCTTTTAAACTAAAAACTTTAAAAAAAAAAAAAGTTTTTAAAATTTTTTTAAAATCTTTTTGAAAACCTTTTTTTTTAAAAATTTTTTCCCCAAAAAAACAGTTTTGGTGGGAATCCTTTTTTTTTGATTTTTCTGGATATGAAAAATTTTTTTTCTTAAGAATTCCTAATAAAAAATAATTTTTACTGAAAAATTTTTTAAAAACCTTTATCGTCAAAAACCAGTAAGGTCAAAAAAACCAAAGGGCGGTGAAAAAAAAATTTAAATTAAAAAAAAGATGGTTCCAATTATGGCGAAAACCAATTTTAAAACCCTCAAAAAAAAAATTTTTTCGTCCAATTTCAAGAAATAATAACAAAAAAACCATTTTGGAAAAACCCTTTTTTTTTAAAAAAAAACCCAAGTTTTTAAAAAACCCTTTTTTTTAAAATTTTTTTAAAAATTTTTTTCATGCCATTGAACCTCTATTTGCCCCACCATGGGGGTGGGGCAAAATTGGGGCCAATTTTTAAAGTAACAAAAATCAGGCCCTTATCCAAAATTTCAAACCTATTGTAAAATATGGAAGAAAATCCAATACGAAAAACTTGGAAATCGATAAACCTTTATTTAAACTTTTTAAAAACCCAAATGGTTTATCCCCTTCCTTTTAAAAAAATTTTTAATCAACCTAAATTTTAAACACCGAAAACGGTTTTCGAAAAAACGGGGGTTTTTTCCCCGAAAATTTTTTTTCATCGAAACCGGGGGGTTTTTTCCAAATCTTGGTTTTTTTTGGGGAGAATTTGCCCGTTTTTGGAGTAAAAATTTTTTTCCAATAATTGAAAAAATTTAGGCGAAAAAAAATTTTTAGGGAAAAAAACATTTTGTAAAAACCAAGTTTTTTTTTAAAAACCCAAATTTAGGGGAAAAAAACCCAGTTTTTTTAAAAAACCAATTTAAAATTGGTCAAAACCGTTTTTAAAATCCCTTTTTCTGAAAAAACTTTTTTTATGAAAACTTTTTTCCCCAATAAACGGTTTTTAAAAATTTTTGGTTTTTACCTAAATTTGGGTTTTTTTTGGTTTTTTTAAAAAAAAATTTTTTTGACCCGAAATTTGGGTTTTTTTAAACAAAAATTTTTTTTTTTTGGAAATTTTAAAAAACCTTTTTTTCAGAAATAAAAATTTTTTTGCCAAAATTTTTGAAAACCTTTTTTGGTCAAAAACCGTTTAACGAAAAAAAAATTTTTTTTAAAAATTTTTGGGTCCCCTTTTTAAATTTTTTTTTTTTTTCCCCCGGGTTTTTTACCCCTTTTCCCGGTTTTAACCCTTCTTTTTTTAGGACCCAAAAAATTTTTTTTTTAATTTTTTTGGGAAATTTTTAAAAAAGAAAAGAAAAATAAAAATTAAAAATTTTAAAAAGGGGGAAAAAAAAAAAATTTTTTTTTAACCCCCCAAATTTAAAAAAACCCGCTTCTAAAAAATTTTTCCCATTTTTTTAAAGGTTTTTTTTTAAAAAATTTTTTTTTTTGGGGGGGTTTTAAGCCGGGTTTTTTAAAACCCCTAGGGGGGGGGTTGCCAGGGTGTTTTAAAAATTTTCAAAAAATTCCAAAAAAAACCCCAAGAAAATTTTTTTTCCCGGAATAAAAAACCCGGAAAAAGAAAAAACCCCTTTTTTTAAAATCCCAAAATTTAGCGGGGGGGGGGAAAAAAATTTTAAAACCCTTTCATTTTTTGGAAAGGGGCCCCCCTTTACCCCTTTTGGGGGTTTAAAAGGATCTTTCCCTGGGTTTTTCCCGCCCAACTTAAAAAATTTTAAATTGGGGGGAAAATTAAAAATTAAAAAAAATTTTTAAAAATTAAACCCTTTTTAAAAAAAGGGGGTAAATTTTTTAAACCCATTTTATTTTCTTTTTAAAGGGAATTTCAATTTCAAGCTAAAAATAGGGTGGGGTTTAAAAAAATTTTTAAAAATTTTTAAAAATTTTTAAAAAAAATTTAAAAATTTAAAACCCAAATTTTAAAAATTTTAATATTTTCCAATTTTTGGGGGGGTTTTAACAAAACCCCCCCTTTTGTTGCCCCGAAATTTTGGTTTTTTTTTAATTTTTTTCAAAAATCAACCCTTTTAAAATTTTTAAAAATAAAAAATTTTTTAAAAATTAATTGAAATTTTTCCTTTTTTAAATTTTTAAAAAGGGGGGTTCTTTTAAAAAATTTTAAAAAATTTTTTTTAATTTCCCCCCAAACAAAATAGGCCCCCCAAAATAACTTATTTTTTTGATACTTTTCTTTTGTTTTTTTTAAAAAAACCCGGGAAAAAAAAAGGCCAAAAAGGGATTTTCGACGAAAAGGGGGGTTAAAAAAGGGCTTTTTTAAAAATTTTTGGCCCAAAATTTAAAAAACATTTAAAAAAAAAATTTTTATTTTTTAAAAGGGGGGAAAAAATTTTTTAAAAATTTATTTTGAATTAAGGTTTAAAGCTCCAAATTAAATTTCCATTTAGTTTAAAAAAACCCACTGAGGGTTGGAGGCTTTAAAAAAAGGGGGAAAAAAATTTTTTTAAAACCCCCCAATGATTTAATCCCCCCTTTTTAAAGGGGGTTTTTCCCCCCCCGGGGGACCCCCAAAAAAAAATTTTTCCCTTTTTTTTTTTTCCCCAAACCCAAAAAGCTTAAAGCCAACCCCCAAAATTTCCCCTTTGTGAGCCCTTTTTTTTTAAACGGTTTCGCTTTTTAAAAGGGATTAAAACTAAAAACCCTAAAAATTTCCCCCGGGGGTTTTCAAACTTTTTTTTTTTAAAAAATTTAAAAAAAATTTTTTCCCTTTAAAATAAATTTTTCCCTTTAATTAAGGGGGAAACTTTATAATTTTTTTTAAAAAAATTTTTTAAAGAAAAAAATTTCCACCCCCCCCCCCCCCCCACCCCCCCCCCCCCCCACCCCCCCCCCCCCCCACCCCCCCCCCCCCCCACCCCCCCCCCCCCCCACCCCCCCCCCCCCCCACCCCCCCCCCCCCCCACCCCCCCCCCCCCCCACCCCCCCCCCCCCCCACCCCCCCCCCCCCCAAAATTACAAAACTTCACATTCCCTATGGGGAGGTCCGAAAATCCCTATTCAATTTTGGCAAGGACTAAAACAAAGGAAAACAAAGCATTTCCTTAATTCAATGTGAGGAAGTGATGATCAAGGAGCTGCCTACTAATATAACTTCCACTTGCTTTTGGTTCACAAATGTTGCAACTTCTTTTGCTGATATCTCGAGAAATACAAGTCCGATTTGAATGAAAGTTTCACCAAAATGCATAGATTTAGTTCCTCTTTCACATACGAGAAGTAAAGATTTGCTTAAACCCCTCCTTTTAAGTGGGCGCCAGGAAATTTTCACCATGTGGGTCTCTGAGACATAATGCGTTTTGTTCCAAAAAGATGCAGTATGACCAGGCAACTTCTAATTTTTGTACAAAGATCCTGGTCATATCCCTCCAACTTACCAAATCCAAAAGTGATGTTACTGTTTCAATAAGTGAGCATTTTCTTTGATTTTTGCACATAAAATTTCTTTGATCAGTATGCACTGAGCTAATTTCATTTTTTATGTACATACACAATTATTACACATAATGCCAGGGTATTCCTGAAATCTTAGGGGTGCATTCCAAAATGTGGATTGGACTGGCACCTGGCATATAACCCAGCTTAATGTAAGGCTTTGTCACAAGTCTACTGAAGTTTACAGGTCTATTAAAATATGAACCATGTTGATGACAGTCTACATACTATTCAGACACACATCACTGCATGGGTCTAGTGTCACGTGTTTAACAGGTGACCAACATGAAATTTTTCGGCATTCGTGCCTGCTGTATACCATCAACAATCATTTGTAGGTATCTATCCCCTAGCTATATCTTTATTATCATGGCTTGGTCATAATATCAAACAGGTCTGTTTCAGTTAGCTACAGTTTATGGTAGTATATAACCTTGATACTTGGATGTGCTGATATGAGCTGGTTACACACATCAACCAGGGAGTTGCTATTTGACAAATAGCAACTCCCTGCATCAACTGTGACATTTGCCATATACCTGGAATATTGGCAACACACCTACAGTACAGTACAGTGTACTGTACTGCTGTAAAACACTATATATAGTCCACTAAACCAAATAAAAATGTGTGTGAGTGGGGGGGGGGGTGGAACGTGGCAAAGTAAGAGCATATGAAATAAATACTAATGAAAATGTGTGTGTGGGAAATGTGGCAACGTGAGAGTATGAAATAAATTAATGAAAAGTGAATGTGTGTGTGTGTAAAATGTGGCAAAATGAGAGTATTAAAAACAGTACTGATGAAAATTAAATGTGTGTGGGAAATGTGGTCCAACGTGCAGGGGCATAGCCTGGAATTTGTCGAGGGGGGGGTGTGTGAAACCCATAAACTGACTCTCAGCGCTCTGCGCCACCTGTATGGGCGAAGAGCAAGAAAATTCTGGCCCAAAATGCCTCCCAGATCACTGGAAAAGGCACTTCCCAGGCATATTTACCGCAGATAAACAGGGGAAACACTAGAACTATTGCAAAAATGAACATTAAAAAACACCAAAATTATGCTCGGGGGGCGGCTTCCCCCTTTGCCCCCTTGCCCCCCTCCCCCCCTGGCTACGCACCTGCATGGCAATGTGTGAACATGAAATAAAGTTAACAAAAATGTGTGTACGTGAGAAATGTGGCAAAGTGAGAGTATGAAATAAATATATGTGATGAAAATGTGTGTGTGTGTGAAATGTGGCAAAGTGGGAGTATGAAATAAATACTAATGAAAATGTGTACATGCATGGGAAATGTGGCAAAGTGGGAGTATGAAATAAATACTAATGAAAATGTATACATGTGTGTGGGAAATGTGGCAAAGTGGGCATATGAAATAATTACTAATGAAAATGTGTACATGTGTGTGAAATGTGGCAAAGTGGGCATATGAAATAAATACTAATGAAAATGTGTACATGTGTGTGAAATGTGGCAAAGAGGGAGTATGAAATAAATACTAATGAAAATGTGTACATGTGTGTAGGAAATGTGGCAAAGTGAGAGTATGAATTAGATACGGTACTGATAAAAATATGTGTGGGGGAAATCTGGCAGACGGATGTGAGGATTACAAAATTAAACTCATGCATCAACACACATGAGCAGGGCATGCAAATTGTACTCACGAATACTTAGTGTACTAGGAAATGTAGAGTGAGAACACAAATTACACTCAATCAAATAAAACTTTGAAAGGATCATCGTACTCATGGTGTACGAACAGTACTGTACACAGTACAAGTATGTAGTCACTTCAATTCAATATCAATGAATATATCAATGAGTATACTGACATACAAAACAGAATTTAGGCAGCAGGAAAATGGCATCTGAAGGGCACTATACTGACTAGAAAAACAGGAAACTAGAAACTAATCCATAAGTTATAGTCAAGTAATGTACCTGCAGGTGCCAACTGATTGAGTGTGAATTTATATTTGACATGCACTGTACATAGCAATTCATAGTACCAAAGCGGAGGTTAAATAGTGTTTATGCTGCACATGTTATTTTAAATAATGAAGTTCTCTTTACCTACAGCTGTGTCCATAGAAAAGATGGATTAAATCTGTAGTTCTAACTTCTTGATAATACATGCTTTTACAGTACTCTACATGGCTCACTGAACTTCTTTCCATAGGCCTGTCTTTCCATTCATACAGTGTACAGCAAGCACTCCAATACTTTATATAGTAGTACACTACAGTATCTTCAGAAGTACAGTAGAGTGAAATCTATCAATTTCAAAGACATTTTCTCTGTAGTAAGTGAAGATGTGAGTGCCATCATTCCATGCATTGCTAAACCATGTTTATATAATATGGTATTGGGTACTTCTAGTACTGTACACTGTGGATTAAAATTAGTTTTATATACTTTACTCTAAACAGGTTAGGGCACAGTGTAGTACAGTACTACAAAGCTTGTGTGTTTACTTTTAACTGGTACTTATGTGCCCTCCATAACTGTCAAAAGATTTATTATGTCATCAAAGAATTTGGGCTAAACCAAGACTAGGGCACAGAATTCCAATTTGCTGATGTAATGGGGAAAACTTATGAAGTGTGTAAATAAACAAAAATGATCACAGTCTTCATAGCAAAGCAATGTTTCTGTCTTGCTTTTGCATACATACAGTGCACTGCGGTAAACTGTATGGTCTTTGCATAGCTTGTAGTGATTGCAAGTTCGACAATGCACTACGTACAGTAGAAGTTAGAACTGAACATAAGACTGTTGAAATTATAATGTTTGGCTAATTGCCACAATCCTTTTTAATTTTTGTGATAAATTCTAGTATGCTTCTACTTCAAAATGGGTAACTTTCAATACTGTCAAAAATACACAAAAATTACATTTTATAGCCAATATTTGTGTTATTCCAAAGGTTTTAATGAAGTGTTAATGCATCCAACTCTTTTGATCTTTTTCTCCATTCCTTCAGTTGGCCACAACAATTTTCCAAAACTGCATACAGTACCTTTAGGTACAGCCACTGAGAAGCCTGCAGTGTATTAATTGCTAGTGGTTTACTGTCCATTGGTAGGCTACTGCAGTAGTTGACAGTAAATACCTGATGAGGTGCATGTTCCTCCATCAAGCAGTTACAGTATGATGTCATTTAAAGCCTGGGTCACACCACCACAACTACCTGCGACTCTCCATCGTAGACAATTTGCATAAATTGTAGACATTGGTGCACCAACTGCATCCAACTATACGACTGAACATGTTCAATTGGGTCGACAGCAACACCATGGAACTCTAGTCCTGGAACCGGCCACACCGGCGCGACCACAGCCGATGCGGTGGGAGGTTGCTGTCATGTCATGGGTTGTCCTGCCAGTGTGACCCGGGCTTTAGGAGAACTTTGCAACTCCTTCAGAGCTAGTCAATCCCTAGTAACAGGGCAGCTGGGATCTGACTCCAAAAACAATGGAGTTGCACAAAGCTGTGTATACAAAGAACGTGTGTTGCATCCAAAGCTGTCAACCTACCCCCTGTACTGCATGTAACACTATAAAGGAACTTGTAGTTTAAAGGGTGTACAGTACAAAGTCAAAGAAGTATATGTACAGTAAGCATGTACAATAGTGTAGGCATACAATAGCTAGAGGGGGGGGGGGGGGGGAGACAGAGGGCTGTCCCCACCTTCCATGCCTAAATGCCCACTGTGGTGCTAATTGGCCTGCATCTATGAAACAGCCTTCACCAGACTACTGTAGGTAATGAACCATAGTTTCCCCTACTCTTTTGAGACTTTGTGTTCTTACTAGGTTAGGGTGACCATTTTCAATTTCCCAAAAAGGAGGACATGATGAACTTAAGCCATCAAGTCACTGCTACACACCAGTATTGTGTGCACAGTAATTTGCAATATACCTACTGTACATATCCACTAGGATGTACACAACATTTTAATACACCCTTTTCCAAATAGCAATCACATATTCTACCATTACAAGGTCTATGGATATACAGTAGAAAGTCTGTACTGCATGTGGCACTCTTATCAATGGCATTTTACTGTGGGCAATATCGATGCAGGTTGATACTCAATTCCATAAGTTTTTGCAATTGCTATAAAGTGGTCTAGATTAGCTAGACCTATTCAAACTGACTTTGTGGCATACCTGTATGGCATTATAACGTCATTAATGTGGTCACCTTCTCATTTGTAATTCATTAGACTTTGTCATGACATTGTAGACCTTAAAAAAGGGGGCCAAATCAACTCCAGCACCAGGTACAGTAATACCAGAGAGAGGACAGGCTGCCCCAAAACCAGACAATCCAGGCAAAAGCCTAAACTACTGTTTGGCCACCCTATACTATAGGTGCTAACATTTGTTTTGCTGCTAGAGTACTATTAATAGGAAGGAAGTTGTGCAAGACTGTATTGGCACTGAAAAAGAAAAACAGCCAACATCTATATTTTTAAATATTTAATTTTTATCCTAAACTGATGTGTAAAAGAACTATCACTTTCCTTAAAAATTTTTCCAAGTGTTCCAGCTTTTTTTACATCTCTGACCTTAACCAAGCTACAGGTAGCCCAAGTATCATGAAGTGATCATTGTGTATGCACCTTTGTCATAACTAGGACAATGATCCTATCATACAGTACATTGTATACTCACTATACTGTATAATATACACTATAAACCTCCACTGCATCTCACCAAATGCCATCTATGATTAAGTAGGCTAGATATAATAAGGAAAGTCCAAAACCAAGCCTTGAATTCTGAGGCATGCAAGTGCCATCGGACACCATCACTCACCTAAAATCACTGAGAGAAAGTGCAATTTTTTGCACACCTAGATAAAGAATGGGAACTCATCCATTAAAGTTTAAGAAAGCACACCTACCACACTCCTTAATTTCCTCAAGAGTGTGATTTGTAGCACACATGGAAAATCTAAAACTCAAGGCCTGCAAAACTCAACTTTACTGACTGTGACATGTGCTTTGATACAGCTCTCCACCAGCCAAGTGATAAGCCTATTCAATGAACATCATCCAATGAAAGATTCCATACAATACCAGAGGGTATTATAGGGATGGAGATCAGCTTTAGACGGTGACAATACGCAAACTACAGTACAATTTGCCTACTGTGGCTATAGTAAAGACCCTCAGTGTACTATATCTGAAGGCTTATATAGTGATGGAATGTACACTTAGATAACCGTTGTCATGTTCAATGAAAAAAAAACTTGTGTTCACACCCATATACTGTATTCTACATCAGCTTCCTGATTGGCATATAGGAAGTATGGTATGTGTCCTCCATGTTACCAATCATTACAGTAGATGAAACTAACAAGTTATTTATCATTCACACTGTGGGTAACATTTTTTATGGTTGCCAAAATATTTCTGAGGCCCCCCCCCCAAAAAAAAAAAAAGTCAGGTCAGAGGAAAACAAGCATGCTTTATTAAGGATGCAACTCTCATGCATGTGTATATTTATTTCTTGCTCCTTTGCTTTCAAAGTTGAGCACTCTGTTAAGTCTTGTCTTTTGGACACTTATTTGTATCTGTGTGTATATATATGTATATATATGTATATATATATATATATATAGGTCGATAAAGGTTGTAAAAAGTGCTTAAAGTTTGCGGAAAATTCCACGACGTTTCGAGTATAGACTCTTCATCAGGTGGCAAAGAAATGCAACTGAATAACAAAGAAGTAGAAATAGAGAAGAAACACATTGAAGAAAGGCACGAACAAACCGGTCGCACAGAACGAACACGGTGTAAAAAAGCGAAAGAAGGCTGAAAAAAAACTGGTAAAAAGTAATGAAAAGGGGAACAGGTTAAAAAAGGTCCATTCTAATGTTAAGACCGTGTGGGGAGAGGGTCCCGAGTTTCATGATGAGCCGGTTCTCGGCGGTCTGACGATCACGGTCAGAACCTCTGCACATTAAGGCTGCAGTAACGGCCAAGTCTTTAATTGAGCACGGTGATGGGGGGTTGAAATGAGTGGCGACCGGATAACCTTGAAGGTTTTGTTTGATGGACCTGAGGTGTTCAGTGATTCGGTCAGCCAGGCGGCGTTTGGTTTCTCCCACATACAGGCAATTGCAACGTCCACAAACTAAAACGTAAACCAAGTTTGTGGAAGTGCAGGTGAAGTGTTGGTTCACACTAAATCTGTTGCCGTTAGAACCCAAAATATTGATAAGTGTGTTCTTGCCAACCACTGGGCATGTGTTGCACCTACTACGACCACAGGGAAATGTACCTGGGGTGTTGTCAGTTGGTTGTTGTGGGTGGGAAGCCCGAATTAAGTGCTTGGAAATGTTCTTTTCAACTCTGAAGGCCGTAATGGGGGGTTCAGGGAAAAGGTCACGGGTTGAAGGGTCTTTTCGAAGAGTCTCTATATTCCTGTAAATGGCACGAATGATGGGGCGTACCGATGGGTGATGGGAAATAACCAAAGGAATTCGTAGATTAGTAGACGTGTTAGACTTCTTACTCAAAGCCTCCGCTCTGTCGATTCCTTGGATTCTATGTAGAGCACCGGTAAGGACTTTGGTGGGATACTGACGCTTCTCAAAGAATGATAGTATACTTTTTGAAGCGGCTGAAAAATCAGAATCTTCTGAGCAAATCCTTCTGGCCCTTAAAAGTTGTGAGTACGGGATGGATTTGGTACAGGATTTGGGATGGTTGGATGGGTACAAAAGGTAGTTATGGGAATCGGTGGGTTTAAAATGTAGGTTTGACTTGATTTTACGGTCGCAAATTGACAATTGAAGGTCGAGGAAAACCACTGAAGTGTTAGAAATACAATGTGTGAAATTCAAAAATGGACAGAAAGATCCTACAAATTGAATGAAAGATTCCAGATCTTGACGGGTCCCTGTTGCCACTCCCACAATATCGTCAATATACCTTTTGTAAAGGAAAGGGTGAGAACCGGTGTACTGCGAAAAAAGTTGTTCTTCAAAGTGACCCATGGTTAGGCAAGCAACAGAAGGACCCATTTTGGTTCCCATGGCTACTCCTTTAACCTGACGGAAAAAGCGCCCATTAAACTGGAAACAGTTTTGGGTGAGAACAAGTTCCGTCAAGCGAAGGAAAGTAGTTGTAGGAATTTGGGGGTCTTGTCGTTGGTCCAGGTAATGGCGGATAGCCGACAAGGCAGCATGGTGGGGGATGGATGTGTAGAGACTAGATACGTCCATGGTGAATAGCAGACGTTCACCGCAATCTTCGGGAAACTCAAAGTCTTGAATAAGTCTCAAGAAATGAGGAGTGTCTTGAACAAAAGACGGTAACGCTGATACCAACGGGAAGAGGACAGAGTCCAAAAACTCAGAAATAAGAACGGTGGGGCAACTGTGGGAAGAAACGATGGGTCTACCAGGGTTGTTAGCCTTGTGGATTTTGGGAAGCAGATAGAAATTGGAGATTTGTGGGCAAGGGTGGAGTAGTGACGTTGCTGATTTAGGAAGTTGATTGTTTCTAATAAGGTTTGTTAAAGTCTTCTTAACCAATGCTTGGCTGTCGGAAGTGGGGTCAGAGGGAAGTTCAGTGTATGCAGTTTGGTCCGATAATTGCTTATCGGCCTCTGCTACGTACAAATCCTTCTGCCAAACCACCACGGCTCCACCCTTATCAGCTGGTTTGATGATGAGGTTCTTGTTTCTTTTGAGTGACAAGAGAGCCTCTCGTTCTTCTGGGGAAAGATTGCTAAGGGTAGTTCTCTTGGGGGGTAGAAGACGATCAACATCCTTATTGATGGATTCAATAACGGAGTCTAGGATGTTGTTTTCTCCAGATTTGGGTGTCCAGGAAGAACGGGTGGAGCCTAAAGTGTTCAAAAAATCTTCAGGACTCGTATTGTCTGGCTGATCTGTGATGCCAAAATGGTGTCGGAGGCGAAGTTTCCTGCAGAATGAAGAAACATCTCTGCGGATGGAGAACTCATCAGGGAGGGGGTTCAAGGGAACGAAGTTCAGGCCTTTAGCTAACACTGAGCGTTCAGAAGAGGAAAGCTCCAGATCGGGGGGGATGGTGACCACAAGTTTCGTGTCCTGTGCTTGTATGGTATCACTGGGTGGGGTATGAGTAGAGGGTGGGTCAGGCAATAGGCTTGCTAAAGTCTTGGCTTTAGAATCAAGCAAAAAATTATGAAGCCGACGGTTGTAAACGTGAATAAGGAAGCGCACTTCTCCAGCTTCTGGTAAGGTGTTAAATAGGAGAGACCCTTGGTCTTGAATAGTGCGATCAAACCCGGCCTTCTTTCGAACCATGCTACGGATGGTCGAGCGCATGAGACTAAACGAGCACGAACGTATATACCGAGAGGTGTCACGACGAAAGTGAAAATCGGACACGGTCTGTACATGAAAGTTTAGTTTAAAACCTCGTGGAATAACGTTTTTACGAAGGCAAGTACCCAGGAAATTAATATGACTAGCGAATCTGGTTTTGCCGAAGGTAGCCATAGCAAGGGAATAAATAATGGGAAAACAGTGGGCTGGGTAGTGGGCGATTTCACGGGTAAAATTCCTACGAAGGCTGGCAGTGAAATGTTTTAAGTCTGGCATGGTGGAAACGATGAAAAAAAAGGGGATGCTAAACAAAACTAGAACTCTGGGGAACGAAATCAAAGAGAAAAATCATAAACGAAAAAATTGAACGTGCCAAAAATGTGTACTGGAAAGGTTTGCTAATGTACCAAGACAGCGTGTGAAATAAAAACACACTCCGTAAAAGAACACGGTCAAACCATACGCAGTTCGCTACGAAGAGCGTACAAAATTCTACCAAGTTAAACAGTCAAAATAGATCTAAAAATCGCAGCGAAATTGAGCGAAAAGCTTTAAATAATAAGGTCGAAATACTGCGGAGCACTAGAGTAGTATGTAGGTCGATAAAGGTTGTAAAAAGTGCTTAAAGTTTGCGGAAAATTCCACGACGTTTCGAGTATAGACTCTTCATCAGGTGGCAAAGAAATGCAACTGAATAACAAAGAAGTAGAAATAGAGAAGAAACACATTGAAGAAAGGCACGAACAAACCGGTCGCACAGAACGAACACGGTGTAAAAAAGCAAAAGAAGGCTGAAAAAAACTGGTAAAAAGTAATGAAAAGGGGAACAGGTTAAAAAAGGTCCATTCTAATGTTAAGACCGTGTGGGGAGAGGGTCCCGAGTTTCATGATAAGCCGGTTCTCGGCGGTCTGACGATCACGGTCAGAACCTCTGCACATTAAGGCTGCAGTAACGGCCAAGTCTTTAATTGAGCACGGTGATGGGGGGTTGAAATGAGTGGCGACCGGATAACCTTGAAGGTTTTGTATTCACCATGGACGTATCTAGTCTCTACACATCCATCCCCCACCATGCTGCCTTGTCGGCTATCCGCCATTACCTGGACCAACGACAAGACCCCCAAATTCCTACAACTACTTTCCTTCGCTTGACGGAACTTGTTCTCACCCAAAACTGTTTCCAGTTTAATGGGCGCTTTTTCCGTCAGGTTAAAGGAGTAGCCATGGGAACCAAAATGGGTCCTTCTGTTGCTTGCCTAACCATGGGTCACTTTGAAGAACAACTTTTTTCGCAGTACACCGGTTCTCACCCTTTCCTTTACAAAAGGTATATTGACGATATTGTGGGAGTGGCAACAGGGACCCGTCAAGATCTGGAATCTTTCATTCAATTTGTAGGATCTTTCTGTCCATTTTTGAATTTCACACATTGTATTTCTAACACTTCAGTGGTTTTCCTCGACCTTCAATTGTCCAATTTGCGACCGTAAAATCAAGTCAAACCTACATTTTAAACCCACCGATTCCCATAACTACCTTTTGTACCCATCCAACCATCCCAAATCCTGTACCAAATCCATCCCGTACTCACAACTTTTAAGGGCCAGAAGGATTTGCTCAGAAGATTCTGATTTTTCAGCCGCTTCAAAAAGTATACTATCATTCTTTGAGAAGCGTCAGTATCCCACCAAAGTCCTTACCGGTGCTCTACATAGAATCCAAGGAATCGACAGAGCGGAGGCTTTGAGTAAGAAGTCTAACACGTCTACTAATCTACGAATTCCTTTG